>OY997594.1:61231728-61751308 GCA_963921825.1 Erodium maritimum
TAACACATTGGATTCAACAATCTTCCCTGTCACAACCAATTTAGGGCTCGTCGGATTCGCCTCCAAACCTGAACCCGCCCCTGCTGCCGGCATTACCGGAGCAACCTTGGCCTTAGTCCCTGCTTTGAGGTCGTAGGCGACCAACAACCTGTACCCTCTCACGATGGAGCCATGGAATTTATCGACGATCTTATCTGCCTCAACCTGGGAAAGAGCGTAAACGAAGCCAAAATACTTCCCTTTACCGTTAGGTTTCCGGGCAACATTGGCTCTCAACACTTCACCCGCACACTGGCAGTAATCTCGCAGCCACACGTCATCTACACCATACGGGAGATTGAAAACGAAGAGCTTAAAGCCTGCTGCAGGACGCCGAACCGTGATCGGATCGGTCCCAGCTCGACTGCGATCCGATCGGCCCGTCTCAACTGTTCTGATCCTCCCGTCCTCAGAACCCAATGCTCCTTTCGGCCCTTCAATCCTGACCCCCTCCACTCCTTCCTTCCCCTTCCCTGCAACTCCCAGCCCCGCTCCGGCCTCCTGCGAAGACCCCAAACCGTGATCGACTGCAACCCTAGATGGGCTGCGAAGGGAACCAAAAACCTTCGCCAAATCAACCGCACAGGGCAATGACACCTTCTTGCCCTCGATCACCACATCCCGGAAGGTCGGCGTCGTAACCGAAGCCCCGGTGATCGTGGTGGCCGCCGGCGACACCTCGCCCTCCTCTCTCTCCCTCTCTCTCATATGCATAAACTTGGACTTTATACTCAAAACCTCTTATGTCAGCTAAAATGACGAAAATACCCTTAATGATTTTTTAAAGTAATTTTTTATAAATAAAAATGAAGTAATTTTTTAAATAAAAATGAAGTCATTTAATAAGTAAATATATTTATATAACAAAAGTAATTTTTACATAATTTTTTTAACATAATTATTGAAGTGTAGTTGAGGGTATTTTTGTCATTTTAGCTGACGGAGGGGTTTTGAGTTACAACTCGTAACTTCAGCATATGCACCAGTTAACTTTAAACTTCAGGGTATTCATCGGTTAAACGTGCATACTTAACGGTATGCATTTGTAGTTTACCCTTATATCTTTCTCAGCTCAAGGATTGATAGCAAATTCCCATATGTTCTTCAGTTTGGTGGGAAATTACACTTTTCATACTCTTTATCCGCTCAAAGATCGATAGAAAATTCCCCATATGTCAGTTTGCTGGGAAGTTATAGTTCAAACGTACACTTAAAAGTTGAGTATGTATTGTGGATACATCGTCAGTTCTAGAAAGTATAGAAATAAATACGAATGTATGTATATTAATAAAAAAAAATTGAAACGGGAACGAAGTAGTTGTATTACGATTTCATATCATGCTTATAAGTAGGGACATAACAGTCCCGGATACCAGCTTTTGTCCCAACCGGCCGTAACCCGTCGGGCGCACATGGTTCCATACATATAGTCTGCTTTGTTTCGCAGATCCGAACTCAAGAGATACTCGATCCAACGTTACAAAAAAAATAATAAACCAAAGTCCTAAACTTATTAAGCCAAAAGACTATTCGATCTAAAACAGTGAAACCTACTAGAGAATTAACCTTTAGTGCAGATTCCCCGAGACTTCCCTGCTGCAAAAGCTTGTTCGGGGTTGAGAGTCCCGAATTCGGGTGCCGGTGCAATAGGCCCCAGTCTACCGTCCCTCCTCCCGGATCCCAGATCCATCGAGGGAGCAGATCCATGCCGGCGAGGGGTGACCTGGGGCGGGAGGCCGCTGCAGATGGAAGACGGCGCGTGGAGCCCATATCCCGGAGAACGGCGGCAGGAGGGCCACGGTGGCTATTGAAGGATGCATCGAATCGCGAGCGGTGGAGAGGAAGGCCAGATCGGAATCGAGAAGAGGAGCAGGCTCTGGTATTCAATCAAACACAACATGTTATCCTATCAAAGGATCGGATCCGGTACCTGAAACTCGAGCAGATGCAGTCGGGCTCGAGGTCGGTTGCGTGAACGGCGATGGTGGTGAGGGGGAGAGAGACGGTGGTCGGCGAGATCTAGCGACGGCGGCGGCGAACCCTAAGTAGGGTAGAATGGAACCTCACCTGAAGGTAGAAGAGAACTTTTTTAGATCTTTTTTTTAATATGTATATTAATATTTAATAGTATATTACTTCAAATTTGTAAGATGGAAATTATGAGGTGAATAATTGTGATGGATTTTTTAACCAAACATGAAATAAGAAAAAGGTTCATGTTTTATTTGTATATTCAGAAAAGGTATGTAGTCTTGTTCTATCGGTTGCAGGTCACGGTCACACGGAAACAAGAAGGTGAGAAGAACATGACATAAGACCAAATTGGTATGCAATTTGAATACGAAGAAAGAGGATCGGGAATATGATCGGATCCATTGGATCTACTTAGCCATTTTCACAAAATCTGGATCTATTAGACCATGGTCTGCAATGAGAATAGACCTTGTTGGGTCTATTATGAGAAAGTTGAGCAAATTATGCAAAATCTTGTACAAAACGAGAAAAAAATATTATTAGGAAAAAGGAAATACAATCGAACTTAAACAAAAAACCGACTGAAAAAAATTACAACACATCAAACCAACACATTTTGATCATGCGAGCAAAAATACTTTATGAGTCTCATTCTCATCGGGGTCTATTTCGGAGGTGTCATTGTCTTGCAGCTCTCGATAATTGCGCATAAGGTTGGTTGTCGACTTCATTTGCACCACATGATGCTTGTGAGGAAAAGGTCCACAGAGGAAGAAGAGGGTGGGGGGTCAGAGGAGCTCGGAACCAAGGATGCTCGCCGGCACCAGCCACAGCCATGGTGGCCGTGGCCGTCGCCGGCGAGGGAGAAGGGGCTGCGGGAGGCTAAAGGAGAGGGTTGGCACGGTTTTCAAGTCAGACCTTTTCCCTTGTTTATTTCTTTTTCGATGAAAATACATATATAGTGTTTGATCGATAATTTAAGGGTAATTCTATAGACGAACTATTTAAGTGCAACAATCATAAGCCAAAGTAATATTAACACAAACTACCTAATCGAGCAATACAAGATAAATGAGTTAACAGTATTAAAAATTAGGGTTTCATCATATATAACTAAACACAAAAAACAACAACATATGAGTACAGTGAGTAATTGCCAATTCAAAGTAGTAATAAGGCCTATATATGAATGAAACGATCGGAGACAGTATTATTAAAAAAAACTGAACATCTCTGATCAGTAATCATCCCATCTAATTATTATTCTTCACACAAATTGTTAAACCCGTACAAGTGCTACATGTTTCAAAGATAATCCCTTCTGACTATCACACACGTTAGAAGAATGAAACCCCATAACTACCAGAGTACCTCCAAACCCATTAGAGCAAGTTTTTTTTTATAGGCGATGTAATTATTATTACTACAGGAACCCAAAGTGGATTCCTGAAAAAATACCTCCAAAGGTTATACCAAACAATCGAAATAAAGAGAAACAGCCTAACAGACAAAAACACCAAAAATAACCCTGTGAGGGCTACCTACGACGTCTGATCACCAGGCACGACCCAGGGGCCTTATTCCACAGCTCGAAGGACACAGTCTACACCAGATCACAGTGTTTCTCTGTAACCAAATGTGCCAACAAGTAATATAGCACACTTTCAACTACACCGAGCTTTTCATCAAATCTTTCCACACCAGAATCCGAAGGCACAAAAGCCGAATCCCAATCTCCACCAAAGCCACAACTCCGTAAAATATAAAGAGGCATGTCTTCCCTTGTTGACTCTTGCAACAGCACCATATCCGGGTTTTGTTTAGCCAACGCCACCCGAATACCCCGTCTCTTCTGGACAGCATTCATCCCCCTAACATTCCAGGAGATGAATTTCACCATCGAATAAAAACTAATGAAGCAAAGAAGAAGGGAGAGAGACTCCCTCTTCTAAATCATCATCCGTGCAAAAGTTCTCAGATTCCTCCTGAAACTCAGGATCAACTTAATCTCCCAACTCAAAGTCCAGTGCTTCTATTTGTTCTGCAGCTTCCGATTCCCAGCTAAAGCTTTGTGACTAGCTTTGATCAACTTCCACTTCTTATCTCTGTCAACATTTTCCTTATTTAGAGAGCAATTCCTGGCCGCATAAGACCTGTACACGAAATTAGGTTTGCTGGATACAAATAAATTACGCTGGAGAGAATTCCCGGCCCGATAACCGTGAGGCCCACGCATAAGAGAAGACGGGCTCAGGCTGTTCTGGCTTTGAGAATCAGCCACCTTGCTCGCTGAAGTTGAAGCGCGCCTAACATCCTTTAGTTTTAATGCGCTTGCAGGAGGAGGAAACTGCTCCAAATCATTCAAACCAAAAGTTGCACTAGACCCCTTAATACTCGACTCAAAAACTGGCTCAGTGACTGGCAACTCTTGTACTCTGTGAACTTCAATCGTGTAAGTCTTCCCTTCCAAATTCAATACCCGTTGGAAATATTGAGCCTGAGAATTCAATTTCAACAAGAAATAATTGTAATCTAACAGAGGTGAGGTCTCATCTCGCAGGGACAGAACAAAGGCCCCTAAAGAGTTTCCCAGACCTCTAAAGGTCAACATACACCACCCCGAACAAGGTATGCCCGAGACCTTCACCCAAGAGAAGCAACCGTCAGAATTAAGCCAATCCTTTGCCCAGTCAAACATGATGAAAGAAGAAGAACACCATTTCCATTTCGAATTTAAAACCCATGACAGAGTATCCTGCTCAGAAAAGAGAAAAAAGAAAAATTCTATTTCCCAGGTATTTTATTTGCAAGTCCAATGGCTCTTCCACATTGATACGTTGCCGAAGTTCTGCTACCGAGAAATCATCTCTTGCCACTCCCAAAATACTTGCTTCAGACCAAGGAGAAAGGTAACTGGACAAGGTACCTTGAATTTCTGGGCAAAGAACAGAGCTGCCCATCGGTTTCATTGGGACAGAACTACCCACCTCCTTTG
This sequence comes from Erodium maritimum, assembly GCA_963921825.1. NCBI lineage: Eukaryota > Viridiplantae > Streptophyta > Magnoliopsida > Geraniales > Geraniaceae > Erodium > Erodium maritimum. The sequence continues at coordinate 61,236,737 of OY997594.1, forward strand.
GTCTCCAAACTTGAGTCACTGTAGGTTTCCCCATTCTGTTGCTCAACCTCTCCGGCCAGGCAAAGGTCACGAATACCTTATGTTCCTTTCAAGTCGCTCCATTGCAAGACTTCACAAGTAATGCAGCAGCTTCTCTTGAACGAACGGATACGAAACCGAAGTAACGTCCCCCAGCATTTTGTCTTCAACACACGAAAACCTTGACCACAAGAGTGAATTGTTCCAACCAGGATCTCAGCTTTACACGATTGGAGGCAAGAGGGAGATTACAAAAAAGAGCATGCATAGCTCAACTGTGGCAGCTGGAGGATTGGGCGGATCCATACCCATTCTAATTGGACCTGAAGCATTCCCATTCCTTTATGAGCATGGCGATGGTTCAACACAATGACTACCCGATTTCCCTTCAGTCCGACTGACCAGGCTTTTGATTGGCACCTGAGCCGAATTCTCCAATCTGCATATCACAGAGGACAATTTGGGAACCCTGAACAACTTCCCCTCTATCAATTTTTTATGGTACTCTGCAGCCTTCTCCATCTCTGTCGATTTTGAAGTCGTCCGATTACCCTTGCTTGTTGAACTGTGGATCCACAAAAGAGAGTCCTTTAGCAACATAGACCGAAGACGCCGTTAAACGAAGACCGGAAACCCCAGAATAGCTTCGACGTGGCCAGAAGACTCAGTCGAGATCGAAAAGTCCGGCGCCAAGCCGAACCCTAAAGGACGTTCGCGAATCGCGAAAAAAATCTCTCCACGCGCGACGGCGATAAATGGGTGTTACTGAACCAGAACAAACGAAACTGAATAGCCAAAAATTCCAAAGCATAAAACAGGCACTGAACAGTCGCCGGCAGAACCAAACGGTCCACAGGAAAATTGTTTCCTCTGCATCTAAACCTATGGAGAAGAGACTGAACTCATCGGGACCGGCAAAGGAAACGGCCCGGCGATCAGCAACTTCCGGCTGCTGCAACTCGATTCCCACAGCCCTGCAACTCGGAACGTGCTGAAAACGACTCTCATCGGACTGAAGATGAAGTACGGCAACCGATACTCTGCTCCGGCGAACCAGATGGAGTTTTAGAAATCGATCGTTGCTTCACTCCCGATCTATGGCCAGGTAGTTTCACCGAGGACGACACCGCGCCTGCTACGACCACCTCCTTCCAGACCCGGCCACCGAGGGCCACTCGCACGCCACCTAAGGAGGCGACAACGACTACAGGTTTCAGAAGGAAACCTAAATCGTGCGCGTGAGGCGCGTACCTTCCTTTGGTCGATGCAACTAGAGCAAGTTAATTGATGCAACAATCCTCAGTTAATTGATGCAACAATCCTCAGCACTTTCATTTTCTAATTTTCTAACAAATATAAAACTTGTACCTTATTAGCACTTTCATTTTCTAATTTTCTAACAAATATAAAACTCGTACCTTATTTAACTTAACTGTCAAAATTGTAAGCTTATAATCAATCTTTATCAGCTTAAAGTAAACTGATAAAACTATCCAATACCATACCAAGCTAAAAAAGATGCACACCAATTTTAAACTCTAAAAATAACATCTACTGCTAATCTGAAGCTGGGGCATATTAACCTTTTTTTTTGATCGGCAAAGACTGAATTAGATTAGCCTCTTCTGAGGTAGAAAAGGGTTACAAAAAATAGCAATCTCCCTACAGATTGCACCAACCAAAGAACTCCAAACAGAGCTTCAGCAATAAACAAAAGAGCAAGTAAATAGATAAGCAATTGAGGATTGCTTGAGAAGCAAGAAATCAAAGTAGCTAATGTGAAGAGGAAACTTGAGGTGCAAGCAAGCTATCGGCCCAGGCAAGATAAGAGTGAAAAGCAAGCCAGGCTGTGTATGAGGCAAGCTTGATCAAGCACAGAGGTCTGATGGGGCAAGAAAATCAGTAACCAGGAGATGAATGTGTATCAGGGCTGTGAGAAACAAATCCAAATTAGAGTAATGGAAGGTGGTTGTGAGGTTAACAGTGTAACAATAAGATAAGCTGGGAAGAGTGTTGTATCAAGACTGAGATAAACCAACTGAGGAGTTGAGGTATTAAGGATGTAGCAAACAATAAGGATGCAGCAAGCAATGGTGTTGTAGAGTGAGAGCTGCAGGTGCTAAAGTTGATGAGTTGTGTGTTGATCCATAATGGATTAAGGCCAGCTGATGATCTGCAATAAAAAGGGCAGTAGAGTGAGAGCTTCAGGTTTAGTAGCAACAAAGAAGAGACCTCAATGTCAGAGGGATAAAATCTGCAAAAGAGACAAAGGAAAGAGAGAAAACACTCAAGCCTAAAGAGGATCTACCCTCACACAAAAGAGAAGAAAAAAAGAAAGAGTCCCCCACACCAGAAGGCAAGATGCCCCAAACCAAAGAACAACAGAAGAAGACCTTACCAAACTCACAATCCACTCCCCCAAACCACCTAAAAAAAAGCCAACCCAAACCCCCCAGAACAGACCTTAAAGACAAAGCCTAGGAGAGGATATCCAAAGCAGGAGAGGAAAATGGTAAGATGAGTCAAATGTGGCCCATTCCCAGCTGAAGGTGGTATTCAGGATTTTTACAAAGAGTTGAGAGGCTGTTTCTTGAAGTCCATTGAATATAAGAGCATTTCTTGAGAGCCAGAGCTGCCAAAGAGCACATTGGATGATGTTGCACCAACTTCTTCTGAGTTTTGTGGATACCAGATAGGGCCAAGAGCAGAAAATAGCTTTGACAGTAGAGGGACAAGTCCAAGAAATACCCCACCAAGAGAGAATTAAGTTTAGTAGCTCCCAAGCTTTCTTGCAGTGCAACAATATATGGGCTCCATCTTCAAAATCCCAGGCACATTGAGGACAGATTATGTCTTGTAGAGGGATTGACAGTCCCCTCCCATCTAGGAAGCATTTAGAGGGTATAGCCTCTAGGCATGCTAACCAGCAAAAGGCAGTTATCTTTGAGGGAATCCCAGGAACCCAAAGGTATTTTGTCCAGAGTAGAGGTGAGGTTTCTTGGGATGCAAGCAAGGAATACATTTTATGGACACTGAAGCCCTTATCATCTCCAGACCAATTGAGCTTATCTTCCAATTGTAGCAGCCTAGTGGCATCAAGTATAGCACATATACAACCCCATTCTAAAAGCTCCCAACCCCTACCATCCCTTCTGAGATCAAGATCCCAACCATTATCAACCCAAAGTTCAGCCACAGTGTGTTTTTTGGAGTTAGCCAGCAAGTATATCCTGGGGAAAAGAACTTTGAAAGGTAGCTCCCCCCACCAAACATCTTCCCAGAAAAAGATTCTAGTGCCTCTCCCTAAGGTCCAAGAGAGGCCATTGGGGGCAAACCAGTCTGCAAAATGTTGATCCTTGGCCAATGAGATAATGTGACTGAAAAGGCTGGAGCCCCCAAGTTCTGAAAAATTATTCAGGTCCAAGTCTTTAGTCCCTCCTCCATATCTAGCACAGATAATTTGTTTCCAGAGAGAGTTGTCTTCAATAGCAGATCTCCACCACCACTTAGCTAATAGGGCCAAATTCATCAACTTCAGGTTTTTGGTTCCAAGACCCCCATCATTTTTTTCCTTGCAGACCTGATTCCAGTTAACTTTGCAAAAGACTCTTGTTGGTGCTGAACCATGCCATAAAAATCTCCTTTTCCATGCTTCCATTGTTTTGATGACTGATTTTGGAGCCTTCAATAGTGATAAAAAATATAGAGGGAGGGCACTGATGGTGGTTTTGATCAAGGTAATTCTTCCTTCAAAGGAGAGAGTCTTTTCTTTCCAGAGACCTAGGGATTTTTTAAATTTGTCTATAATTGGTTTCTAGGTGATCAATCTTCTAGGATGAGATCCAAGGCTGAAGCCTAGATACTTGAAAGGAAGAGCTTCAACTGCACAGGAGAGTATCTCAGCAAACTGTTGAGATTCTTCAATGGAGAGGTTTAGAGGTATCAAGGCTGATTTATCATAATTCACCTTGAGCCCTGCAGTTAGTTTAAACATCTCTAGAGCATTCTTCAGATTTTTAGCCCCTTCAGTTGATGCTTGTAGGAAGAAAATGGAGTCATCTGCAAATTGCAGGTGGGAAATGTGAGGTCCATTTCTTCCTAATTGTATTCCCTAGAATTGGGAATGAATCACTCCTGCCTTCATAATCTGATTTAGTCCCTCAGCAGCTAAAGAGAATAATAGTGGTGATAAAGCACAACTTTTCCTGAGCCCTCTAAACATTGGAAAATCAGGAGAGGGAGAACCATTGATAAGGACTGACATATGAGCTCTAAAGCAGGCAATCATCCACAGTCTCCAAAGATCCCCAAAACCAAGTCTTTTGAGAAGCTTCATCATGTAGTCCCAGTTAACATTATCAAAAGCCTTCTCAAAGTCAGCTTTAAAAGTAATGGCCTTGATCTTCTTTTGTTTGATCTCTTGAACAACTTCATTAGCAGCTAGGACCCCATCAAGAATCTGTCTCCCAGCCAGAAAGCCAGTTTGCTCAAATCCTACCAATGGACCAATGACTTCCTTCAGTCTGAGTGATAATAGTTTGGTAAGAATTTTATAGGGTCCCCCCATAAGGCTTATGGGTCTGAAGTCACCAAATGTGATTGGAGCTTCACATTTAGGGATGAGGGCAATGAATGAGGAGTTGAGCCCTTTCCCAAAATGTCCAGATTTATAGAAATGGTTGATGAATTGCATATAATCAGTTTTGATGATTGGCCAGCATACTTGGTAGAATTTCAAGGAGAATCCATCAGGGCCAGGGGCTTTGTCTCCAGCACAAGCCATCAAGGCTTTCACCACCTCTTGCTCAGTGAATGGTCTTTCTAACCAGTTGGCTTGATCTGGAGTGAGTGAGTTGAAAGGTAATTGATCAATATTCATTGGCATTGATAATGGTTTGGAAAATCTGTCTCTGAAATGATCAGCTGCTGCTTTTTTGATAAGTTTTGGCTCTTGTAGAAGTTCATCCAGGACCAGAATTTGAGAGATCTTGTTCTTGCTTCCCTTGAAATTGGCTAGGAGATGAAAATACTTGGATGGTTTATCCCCTTCATAGAACCATTTCTTTCTAGCCTTTTGGCTCCATAGTTTGGTAAGTAATTTTGTTTTCTTGATCAGATCAGCTTTGCAGGTACCTCTGTCATTGCATTCTTGAGCTGTGAGCAGTCTAACTTCTACTAGAGAAACAAAGTTATCTAGCTTGTCTTTAAGATTCTGAATCTGAGTATCAAGCTGTCCATACACCTGAGCATTCCAGAACTTGATCATACCCTTAAGCATGTTGAGCTTTTGCCAAAGTACTAGATGGGGTTGGCCAGTGACATTGAAAGAGGACCAGAAGCTATCTACAGCTTTATAGAATCTGCCATCTTCTAACCATATGTTGAGGAACTTGAAGGGCCTAGCTCCCTAGTCCAAAAGATCATCAAATAATAGGATTGGTTTATGATCAGAAATGCTTCTGGGCAAGCATTTTTGAGTTAATGCAGTGAATTTACTGAGAAAGTCAATGGATATGAAGAACCTGTCAATTCTTGAGGCTTGAGATCCTGGACCAAACCAAGTGTATTTACCACCAGCAAGAGGGAGATCAATGAGTGCCAGAGAGTTGAGAAAATCCTGGATAGTGGCTATATCAGTGGTGGAAGCCTTGTTAGAGGATCTTTCAGATGGAGATAGAACTACATTAAAGTCACCAGCCAATAGCAACAATGAGTTTGTAGAGATGGGGAGAAATTCAGAGAGGAGATCATCCCACAACTTTTTTCTTTCTCTTCTTTTGCAGGGAGCATAGACATTTGTTATGCAGCAAAGTGTATTCAAATCTTTACAGAGACCAACCCAAATTAAGGCTCCATTTATCTTCTTAGAAAACTGATGTTGAAAAGAGTTAGTCCTCCAGCAAGTGATCAGCCCTCCAGATAATCCAGTTGCAGGTATATAATCCAAAGACCAACCCCAGTTCATACCACATGCCCTTAGAAAGCCAAAGGGGATGGATTCTAATTTGGACTCCTGAATTAGAACCATCTGAGGTTGTTGCTTGAGTAGCAAGTCACCCAGTGTCTTCTTCTTCTGAGATGAAGACACACCTCTCAAATTCCAGGAGAGGATTTTCATCAAGAGGATTACTGAGAAGCCAAGGTGGTGATCTGATTTATCACCTCCTTACCAGAATCAATACAGGTCAGATGGAGACCCTCTTCATCAGTGGTGTCTTCAAGCTCAATTCATAGCTTGGCATCTTCCAAAATAGTTAGATGATCTATTATTTGGTCATCACTACAATCAGCCAAGAGCCCAATTTTTTTACCAAAAGACCATGCCTTCTTTGCTTGTATTTTTTTATGCTGAGAATGGGTCTTGATCAAACCTTCTTTGATACTTGCTCTGGTTTCATATTTGTGTGTAGAGGAGGGAAGCTTTGATTTTTTCTTTTTGGACAATTTGGATAGTTGATGAGGAGTTGTATCTGACAGGTGAACAGTTTGGCCCTTTGTTAAACCCAAAAAATCAGAGATCTCAGTAACTTGAGTGTCTTGTAACTCCAGCTGTGTGTGGGAGAATGGGGTGTTGTGTGTGCTGAAGATGTCTTCCAAACCCAACTGTGTTGTGCAGGTGGTTCCCAAGGATGGTAAGTGTTGATCTCTTTTTATAGATAGACTTTTTCTCAATGTATTGAGTTGTAGCTTTAGTAGAGGCAGGTCAGTCAGTCCCAACTTTGGCAATAAATGCTGATTGGCTTGTGTACTTGAAACAATTTTTGCATCAGTATGTAGGGGCTGTGGAGAGATAATTAGTTGTGTTCCAACCAACTCAGTTGCATTATGGTCGAATAGTGCAACAGTGCCTGCGAATTTTGTTGCCTCACAGTCTGTCATTGGAGCAGTAGATCCTGGCTTTGTGGTACCAGCAACAAGTGTTTGAGGAAGAAACTCCACAGGTGTTTGAGGAAGATCAACGAGGGGATTAGGATCTCTTACCACCAGAGAGGATGGATTGGACTGAATATTCTGAGGAGGAACAATTTCCTGAGTCTTCTCAATCATTAATACAGGAGGGACAATAAAAACTTGTTCTTGTTGAGCTTGGATAGGTAACTCATTAATGGCAACAACCTCAGCAACAATTTCCAAAGGTATAAGAGCAATAGGCTCTGATAGAGCAGTATTCAAAGGTGTTTCAGAGGCAGGTACATTGGGAGAGTCTTCTGCATTAGGTTCAACTTCCTCCTTAGATGAGCTCAACTCAAATTGTGAGCTTTCTTCACTTCTAGAGAGTCTTTTTCCAAAGATCTCAGGGACATCTTCCACCCTAGTTTCTGAGAGCCACACTGAGAACTTCTCATGTCCCAGGTAAAGATCTACTTTGGATGGTAGAATCTCAAATTTATTGATGTGTATAAGAATAAGAGCTGAATCAATTTACACACCAGCAGTTGAAATTGGATGGGCTGTAACATAATATCCAAGGCTAGAGACAGTTGTAGAAAAAGTCTCCTCACACCAGCCATGATATGGAAGTCCATGAATGGTAATCCATTTGTAGCTCCCTTCTTTCTCACAGAGTCTTTCTTTGTCTGGTATGATTGAGAGCCATTTGCTGAGCCAATGACCATCTTCTTTCAGGAGTTCTTTGTCAAAGAGAGGATCAGGGCAGTGTAGAAGAAGAACCCTATTGCCTAGAGATTTCACTTGAATGTCAAAGACTTGTTCAGCAGCAAAACTTGCCATAATGGATTGTGCAGTAAAGTTTTGATGGGCAATGGCTAGATGGCTATTTCTAATTAATTGTTGCTGGAGAACCACTATAGAGCCTTGTTGTCTGATGGGATAAAATCTGTGGAGATCAGAGCTTTGGGGAGCCAGAGCAGGCTGTGTGAAGGTTGTTTTATGTGAGAGTTTGGTAACCCTTGCTTGTGTAGCATAGAGCTTGCAACCATTCAGAGTAAATCCATTGAAGGTGTTGATAGCCTCCTGCAAGTGTTGAAGGGTTGTGAAGTAGCAGAAGCCAAAGTATTTACCTTGTTTATTTTTTTGGAGGCAATGTGTGCTCTTTTGAGGCCACCAACTATGGAGAAGATCTTGAAGAGCCAAGGTTCAGTGGCACGGCTGGGAAGGTTGTGTATGTAAGCAGCAATGGTGCCTAAAGCATAAGGATTGCCTAGGGGAGCATGTCTTGGTACAGGTTGAGGTTCTTCAGTGCATATCTTTGCTTTGTCTCTTGCTTTGTGGTGAAGAGGATGGTTTAACCTGGATTTAGCCACAGAGGAGGTTGGGGTTGAATCAGTATCTGAGTTTAAAGGTTGGAAGAACTCATCATAGAACTGCTTCTGTCCATCTAAGAGTTTGGTATGTCCTCCAGCTGAATATTCTTGAGTCTTGTCAGAAGTGGAAAAATGATCTTGAGACATAATCTGCAGAGGAGCCAAAGTTTCTTGATGTTGAGGTCTCTCAAAACCAGGCGGTGGTCCAATGGTAGATGAAGAAGTCTGTTGGAATTGTGTTTCAGGTACAATTGCAGAGTGAAATTGTTCACCACTATGCTCTTGTAAAGTTAGCATTTTGCAGAGAATGGATCTTGGGAGATATATGGTAGAGAGAAGAGATGTGCAAGAAGAGATGAAGATGCAGAAAACAAATGTTCTTGAGCTGCAGAAGGAGGTTGAAGCCAATTTTGAGGTTGAAGAGGATGTCAGAAATTCATCACCAGGTTGAAGATCATGTTAGTCTTAGTGCCCGTAGTTCAATCATAAATGTCCAAATGTATATATCATCATTAGCAATAAGATTAAAGCGGCTTTCTATTACTTATGTGTTGGAGTAATATATCGATGTGCTTTCTGATCTATGCCCACCATGCGAATAGAACCGTAGATCGAGATGGATCACACTCGATGGGTCCCTAGTCAATAAAGCTTCACTAGAAGCGACTAGTATGAAAGATGGCTTTTTATGGCTTACGTTCTGTTAGTCACCGGAATGGGATTCCGGACTCTGATCATAGATATCGTGTGGGACATGATATTGGAAGACCCGACATGAATGTGTGTCATAGATCAAGTCATGAACATATTCATTGTCGTAGCTTGTCATGTATCCTTAGACCAATGAGTCTTTGTGATTGCTACGTAGTCAACAATTGAGTTTGACCTGAGCCTAACGTTGTCCGTAACAGGGCTTCCATAACGGCCAGGATTGGCTTGGGGACAGGTTGCATGAGTGACACGAAAGACGGCTAAGGGGTTTATCCCTCATACTGAGGTATGGGAAAGATATCGGTTCTCGGCCGCTTGATCGAGAGTGACTGAAAGAATAGCATGGCCATGCACATGATACTAGGTATCATATATTCAGTCATCTCACATATCAAGGAACAGTGATTGAGAATAATAAGGATGACGGCTCTATGCCTTATCTCAATCAGGATATCGGAGATAAAAGGATAATGACAGGGAGGACGGAAAGGTTAGAATCGATTGGTTCGATTCGCTATGTAGTGTCAGGCAATACTAAAGTCTCGTTAGTTGCCACTTATATAGGATCAAGTAAAATGGGATTTTACGTTGATCTATCGACATGCATAGACCTAAGGGTCACACCGAAGGATGAAACTCATTGACACATTTATGGAGAATGGCCAAAAGAGAGTTGTCTCGGGACATGACCAAAACTGGGTTTTGGGTCATGTGCCCGTAAGTGAATAGGACATTACGGATCAAGACAAGGCTTGGAGTCTTGGGATTAATCGCGTTGGATAATGTTGGACATTTCCGGTATGGAAGGCTTGGAGGCGATGAGCACGTCACGGGGCCTCGTTGGGAATGGCCATGGGCCATGTTCCAAGAGGCCCATGAAAGGCCCATGCAACCAAGGCCCATGGAACTAATTAATCAAGTCTTGATTAATTAGTACTAAGTAAGCAAGACAAGGATTAAGGTGTTGGTGATTCACCACCTAACCCATCTTGTCTTGCCATACTTAGCACCATACTTGTCTTACTTCACACCATGCTTCACACCTTACTTGTCCTTGATGGTTTAAGTCATCTTTTTCCTACAACAAATCACAAGACAAGAATAGTAACACAACTTCTCTCCCTCTCACACTACAATTTCGAGTTTGGCACTTTTCCTCCCTCTTGTTGTGTTCTTGAGTCATCTAAAGAAGAACTACGTGGCTTTGATTCTAATTGGATACGTAGGCGTCTTGGAGACCCAAGCCGATCATCGTTTCTTTGGTGTTCTCTTCCTTTTCTTGAACTAGTTGGTAAGGAAACATCCATATTGTTTATTCTCTTGTGTATCTAATATTTGGTAGTGTTCTATGACATGGTCTCGAGTTATTTCCGCTGCAAGTATGTGTTCATACCCTCCATCGAGACCCAACAGATCAAGTGTTGTTGGTTGAAGATCATAGAAGTTGTTTTGTAGCAGCTTCATAGTGGGACTGTAGCAGTCGAGAATTTGGGGATTACCTTATATTCTCCATCAGAAGTGGGGCATATTAACCTGTTGTCGCTACAAATCCAAAAGCAAAATAAAAATACATTTGCAAAGTCGCTGAAAATAACAAAACATAAACAGTCGCTCAAAACAACAAAGGCGACATGTGCAAAGGAAGTACTAAAGCATTTAATGCGAGAAAGCGTCGTCGTGGAAGATGCGACATGGGCACCGAGCAAAGTCACCAGCCAAGGGAGGCACATTGGTGATAGCAGCAAGGAGACGTTCAGAATAGTCAACGTTCCTCCCAGCTAGCTGAGTGGGAAAAAGGAAGTTAATATGTGTAAGTAAGGATAAGGAAGCGAAATGCAAAGCAAGCAAATGTAGGGAGCGAACCTGGGAGAGGGCAGATGCGTCTCGATCGTACACAACTGTGACATTAGCTGAAAAAGCAGAGACACACAACACAAAGCCACCAAAAACGTGGGACTCCAATCGCAGGTTGAAGACAAACAGGTTCCCCAAGAGGGCCATTATCTTAGGGGTATTGTTGCAATGTCCCTTCCACTAGTATTGAAGAGCTCAAGTGCCGAACCCCCGACCATCTCCTCAGCCAGTTTGCCAAGTATAATGCAGGGGACCAAACCTGACTTATCACAGACTACAAACTGAAACCGAAGCCTACATAAGAGGGATGGAACGTGGTCAGCGCAGTAAGACACCAAGAACCAAAGGAAAAGAAATTTAAGCGGAAAGTACGAGACACTACGAAATAAGAACAGTGACAAACAACCAGAATTGTTAAGTGGAAAGAAAATTAATAGAGCAAATGGAAGGTAACGTACAAGGAACGGGGGCAGTAGAGTTGACCCCACAAACGCATCAAATAAAGTAGTCGCTGACAGGGTCAGCGCGAGCCGTACAAATCTTGCAATAAAAGGTAAACCACCCAAAACGTGTGCATAAGGCATCAACAGACCCGGCAACACTTAAGCGTCCATCATGAGTACAAAGTAAGGATGAGGAAGGCACATAAGTAGTGGAAAAGGGAACAAATACGAAAACTTACGAATTGGTTGTTGGTTGGAAAAGGCTTAAGAACATGCGCAACTGGTGTGCACATCTTCGAGACTATGTACGGCGACCGATGACCATGGAGAGAGAGAGAGAGGGGAAATGGGATTCTGGTTTCAGGCGTCGATCAGGGCTTCAAGGCGGCGCTTCTCGCTGGAGGTTCTTCGGCGGGGGAAGGGTCGTCTTCTCCGTGCGAGGAAGGGCGTGTGTTTGTCTGTAATTTGCCGGTTGACACTACCGATGACTGGTTTGCCTCTTATTTCGGGAGTTGTGGGCGCGTGATGAGGTCGGAATTCGTTCATCGACCAAATCTTCGTGGCCGGTACTTCGGATTTCTGCAGACGAGCTCGGTGGAGGAAGCAAGGAAAATTGTGAGTGGACAAAACGGGGTTAATGTTAAAGGCCACATTCTTTTTGTGACACTGGCTTGGGCGAAGGGTCGGGAGAAGGTGAAGGAAAGGGTGTGGAAGAAGGTGCCTCAGACCACGGTGAGCTCCGGGAGGTCGTTGATGGATCAGGACCGGTTGAATTGGATTCAATCCAGTATCCTGGTGGTCAATCGGACTCAATTAACCAGGGCTCAATTGCTCTCTGAATTCTCTGAACATGGCGCGAATGGCATGGAATTGCGACATGTTCAGGAGGGCGCTTATCTGGTTAATTTTTCTGATGTGGTGTTTGGAGCTATGCTCCGTGAGACCGGGTGGAAGTGGCTTGAGAACTGGTTCTCTATTGTGAGCTTTTCTGGTTCACCGATGCTGGTGGGAGGTGTGTGGAGTTGGGTGAAGATAGAACGAGTTCCTTGGCACGTTAATTCTCAGGCGACTTTGAATGCATTGCTGGGAGAGGAGGTCAATTTGATCTGGACTCCGGTTGATTATGATGATGATGGTGAGATGTTTTCTTCAGTGAAAGCATTGATTAGTGCTCCCCGTCCGTGGTCAAGCTCTGAAGCTGATTTCAGACTTGGGGATGGATCGTTTAGGGTGATTATTTCTCCGGCGTCGAGACCGGTCGGAGATCCTATGTCAGGTATCGCTCCTCCCCCAATTTCGTGTCACGCATCTGGCGATTCTGTTAGTTCCAAGTCCAATTTGGATGTGATTTCGAAATCTTGTGAGGATGGAGAGATCAGGTCCAAGGATGATTCGGATTCTGTGGGTGTAGGGGATAAGGATGGTCAAATAGTTCAGCTGGAAAAGGACTATGTTGCGTTGGTAAGTGATCCTGTTCCGATCACTATAGACAAAGTCACAGTTCGCAAGCAAATCCTCTCACCAGCACGCTCGTTTATTTAGACACGGTCACGGACGAAATCGGCTGAGAAGGTTAGTAGTGCAGGGGTACCCTCAGTGAACCAGTTGGCGATCTTAACAAAATTGGCTCCAAAGGTTAGTGATCAAGCATTAGTTGTTGGTCAATCTGTTCTTCATAATCTGAATAAGCATGGTGCATGTACGTCTCGTAGGAGATTGTTTAATAAACAGTCTAGTGCATCTGATGATGAATGGGAAGAATACACTGGTCCATTCGCTACCTGCATGAAAGATGATTGTCCTCTCATGGAATGTGAGAGGACTCAACACCTCTCAGAAGTATCATAGTCTGAGAGGTCTCGTGTCGAAGGTAAAACCGGATTTTATTATGTTGCAAGAAGTTAAATGGGGTGTTATAGACCAGGTGTGTCACGCCCCAATTTTAGTAAAACCGAACTAGGGACGCGAACATTTTAAAACATAAGAACACTTGAAAACCTGTTTTCATTAAACACTTTAAAAGTACCATTTGTTCAACAAAATAATAATTACAGTTTAAAACACGTCCCAACAAGTGGACAAAAGTACAAGGTATCCGTCACTAGACTCAAAAGACAAAACCCGGACTCCGCTCCTAGCTCCACAAGCTTCGAGAGCTCACCTAGTCCGTCACACGAACAGTACCTGTAGGAAAAGCAGCTAGGGGTGAGCGTTCGCTCACCACCACGGATAACAGACTGACTACGGCATAATTAGCAGATAAAGCCAGTAACACTAAAACCAACCCAACCCCGGGACTACAGTCCCTAACTCAAGTACTCAACTGACCCACAACCCGTCACTTTCCTCAACAGACTCAACACCGGGGGAACACCATCCCCAACCCAAGTACTCTGACTGAACATACACCCACTGTTGCCTTCCCTGACTAACTCGACTCTTTGACACGTAAGGTAGACCCGACACAACAATCACGACCTCTCCCAAGGACTCGAAAGAAACTACGCAACACCAAACAAGATCACAAAGGATCGCACACCAAACAAGATCACAAAGGATCGCAAACCAGCTGCTCAATAAACTCCCTCACCAGACTGAACCTCAAACTCGTAAAGTAAAACCGACACAACAAACAATGACGACCTTCCCCCAAAGACACGAACACGGATCAGGCTAGCCGAAGAATGCTCAGAACCTGCCGAGCCTCGTACGCGGTCAGGCCAGCCGAAGAATGCTCGTAACCTGCCGGGACCCGGTCACGGATCAGGCTAGCCGAAGAATGCTCATAACCTCTCGGATCCGGACACGGAACAGGCTAGCCGAAGAATGCTCAGAACCTTCCGAGGCTCGAGTTTGGTCAGGCCAGCCGAAGAATGCTCGTAACCTGCCAAAATCCACACCACTCCTCGACACACAGTCGGTTCGGGTAAACACAACCACAAACACAAGCAAGCTCAACAAACAGGCACTCATGGCCACTCAAGACACCTCAACAGTCAAGACTCGGGTTCAACAACCCCATGGGCCATCATGGCCTCCCAAAACACAACCACTTAACTCGCGGGCTCAACAACCCCAAGGCATCAATAATAACACACGGGCTCTCATGGCCACCCAAACTCAACAGCAAACCCAAGGGCTCTCATGGCCACCTAAACTCAACAACAATTAACACGGGCTCTCAAGGCCACCCAACTCAACAACAATTAACACGGGCTCTCAAGGCCACCCAACTCAACAACAATTAACACGGGCTCTCAAGGCCACCCAACTCAACAACAATTAACACGGGCTCTCAAGGCCACCCAACTCAACAACAATTAACACGGCTCTCAAGGCCACCCAAGACTCAAAAACAATAAAACGGCTCTCAAGGCCACCCAACTCAACAACAATAAAACGGGCTCTCAAGGCCACCCAAGACGCCAAAATAAACAATCAACCTCCGGCTTAACCCAAGCCTCCAACAGTCCTAATATCAACAGTTTCACAATCAACCTCCGGGCATGGTCATATGCCTCCAGTACTCCTAATATCAACAAGTTCACAGACAACCTCCGGGCATCGTCATATGCCTCCAGTAAATCAATTAACGCTAAGTTCTCTGCCCCTACGACACTACTAAGTGTCACATGCTTTTCTCATAATCGATATGATCCCGTATCATGAATTTCTAATAATTACTACGATCCCGTATCATGCCTTTCTAATAATTAACTAAACCTACTCAACCCACGACACCCCGGTGTCACATGCAATTCTACTGTTAACTTTCTCCAATCAGGGCCGAGATCCGGCTACTTTTCCCTACCTCGTGCGTGTTCTCCCAAAAGCCAACCACGAGCTCCGGTGATGATCTCAGTCACTCACCCAGCTTTCCCTTGCCTCGGTCCGTGGCACGATCTAAAAGAACACAAATTAAAGGCACTTAATCACTCGCAAGAATAAACTGAAAACCATTAAACTCGATGCCCAAACTTAACCCCGACAATGTCGATCACTCCCAAACTTCCCAATTACTCGACATTGTCGATAAAGGACCCGTCAAGGCCCGATTCGCCCGACATGGCGAATCTGCCCGGGTTTTGTAAATTGCCTTCCGGGGCTCCAAAAATTCCCGTTTTCGTTTCTACGATCTTAGAATAATTCAAGGAACCCAACGCACTTGACGGAATCGAATTCCGACTTCTAAGTCAATTAATTAACGTTCAAAGTTCCCAAAACCCGTTAATTACAACTTCTCCAATTTAATTCCAATTTTCGATTCGATTAAGGATAAATGGTCCGGGGAACGTTTTTAAAAAACCCGAACACTAAAACCCGAGCAACCGAGCACGTGGGCCCCACCCAACCCACTTGGGCTGTGGCCCTAGGGTTTAAATGAGGCTCGGCCACCATGGTGGTGGCCGGCCCTAGCTCCGGCCAGCCACCTCCTATGGTGGCCGGCCACCCTCCATGGTGGCCGGCCACCTCCTTGGTTGATCTAACTCATGTGAAGCAAACTCTGGTATTTTTTCAGCAGGTTTCAGGTTTAAGGATCAACTTTGCTAAATCCAAGGCAATTATTCTGAATGGAAATGGACTGTCTAGTGAGCAGGTGGAGGCATGTTTGGACTGCTCGAGTGGTACTCTCCCTATGCCTTATATGGGGTTTAGTTTGGGTGCATCCCCGAGAAGGATAACCATTTGGGATCCAATAATTCAGAAGTACAGACAATCCTTGGCAGTGTGGAGTACTAAGTTTTTATCTACTGCTGGGCGTGTGGTGTTGATCCAAAGTACTCTTTCAGGTCTCCCTCTATTTTATATGTCTCTGTTACGTGCACCAAAGGCTGTTATAAAATTACTTGAAGCATGTCAACGCAAATTTCTGTGGAAATCTTATAACTCTGGTAAAAGTTTTCCTAAAGTTAGTTGGAGCCGAGTTTGTAGACCAAAGGCAAAGGGGGGGGGTGCTCGGTCTAAGGAGATTGGGGGATATGAGTACCTCCTTGTTGGCTAAATGGTTTTGGAGGTTTGCCTCGGAACCTGACTCGCTGTGGAAATTGGTGATTTGTATTAGAATGGGGTGGTCAGCTATTGAATGGGATTTGACTGTTTTGGACCGGAGAGGTAGTTTATTTCTTTTCCATCATATTATTGGTCTTGCCTCTGACCCGATTTGTAGAGCTTTATTTGGTAATTAGGGCCTCCTATGGAGAGTAGGTAGCGGCACAAGGGTCCGCTTTTGGGATGATCCTTGGTTTGGGGATGTTCCTCTCCGTCACAGGTTCCCCTTGTTTTATGCTGCAGTGGAGAACAAAACCAGTCTGGTGCCGAGTATTGGAGAAATGGGAGTTGGGTTATTTCTGCTCGCCGGAGACTATAGGATTGGGAGAAAGATGAGAGAAATGCACTCTTGTTGCTTATTTCTCGGGTGTCTGTGGTGCCGGAACTGGAGGACCGGATTTTATGGAAGAAACATGTTGAGGGTTTTTCAGTTTCGAAATGTTACTCTATTCTTTCTAGTGATGGGGACGCCCCGGCCTTGGACTGGGCCTCGATCTTGTGGGTGAAGGGTATTCCTCCCAAATACTCTATGCTAGTGTGGCTAGCGGCGTGGTCGGCTCTACCAACATCTGTTTTCTTGGAAGCCCGTGGGGTGCATGTAACCTTGAATGATATGTATTGCAGGATCTGTAGAATGGGAATGGAGGAAGTAAACCACATGTTCATCCATTGTGAACTTATATGGTTCGTGTGGTGCAAGGTGTTTTCTTGGTGGGGTGTTGCTTGGGTTTCTCCAAGAACTGTTGTTGAGTTCATATTATCTTGGAAGGGTTTTGGGCGAGTTGGGTGGTGGAGGCATTGGGTGAGGGTTGGTTATGTTGTTTTCTGGCATGTTTGGTTGCATAAAAATGTTGTGGTTTTGAATGGTGTGATGGAGTGTGTTGACATTGTCTTTGGGAAGATACATAATACTTCATTTGGGATTCTGTGGGCTTCCAATTCTATCAGGTCGGATCGCTCGTTCTATAATTGGCAGGAGGATCCTTCGGGGTGTCTGAGGAAGAAGTCTAGGAGGTTGTTTGTGACTGGATGATTTCTTGTCGTTTTTTGTTAAGGGTTTTGTTCCCTGATTCTCTTTTTAGGGACTTTTGTAATCGTGGTGTGTTTGCTTTTGTTGCTTTCTCCTTCTTGGAGAACGACCATTGAATAAAATTCTAAGCGCTTATCCAAAAAAAAATGTACGGCGACCGGACATGCGAGTCAAAGCGCTTGTGTCACGCCCCGAATTCAGCATAATCGAACCCGGAACGCGAACGGTGAAGCAAGTAAAACAAAGTCTCAAATAGTTTAATAAACCGTTTTAAAAGCACCACTTTTATTAATCAAAACAATATTTTTACAAACTGCGTTTTAATTTAAAAAGAACGAAAGAACACTAAAACATGAGTGTACGTCGCTAGACAACCCCGACAGCCCGGACTCTCGCTCCCAGCTCTTCCAGCCTCGAGAGATCCTCTTAGTCCGCCTCGCGAACGGTACATGTAGGAAAAGCAGCAAGGGGTGAGCGTTTTTCTCACCACCACTTACACCAGACTGATTACGGAATACAACAGAAATAGCGGGAACACCAGCAACAAACAATAACATAGGGGACTACTACCCCAAATCACATGTGAAACCCGACTGTCACACAAATCATTGTCAATTTCCCCCAACCATCTAAGACCCGTGCACGTAATGGAGACCCCAAACCAGAGACCGAAAAACCATTCCATTAGTCACACTGACAAGGTAAAGCACAACCCTCACACGATCCTATGTGCATTTACTTGTAACTTTCCGCAGCCAAACCAGTATTCGCTACTCGTTCCTACCTCAAAGGCCTGCGGGAAAAGTAGTAAAGGGGATGAGCGTTCCGCTCACCTCCACGGATACCCGTTCGATTATGGCATACTAGTAAAGCATCAACAACTTACCAATCTAAACAGGGCAAACAACTACCTCAAAACCTGATACCAAACCGTCACAACTGCTCATGATATCAATACCTCAAATACTCGCTCACGTAAGGGAAACCTCGAATGGGGATCATATTCTCAACTAAGCAAAACACTATTGCTCACCATATCAACACCCATATTACCCGATCACGTAGGGGAGACCTCAAACGGGGATCACGTTCTCAACTAAGCAAAACACTATTGCTTATAATATCAATACCCCAATTACCCGATCACGTAGGGGAAACCTCAAAACAACCCACTCACACACAAGATCACAAGCAATGTCGCACAATACCAACCAACCATACAAACACCCAAGATCACAAAGGATCAACACACCTTCTGCTCAGTTTCCGGTAGCAATCCGGCTGGGCCTGGCACTGCCCCACGCGCTTTCCCCGACACACTGTCAGGCCAGGCGGTCGACCTCATCGCGGCACATAGCAACACTTTTCTGATTTCTAGTCGGAAGGAGGGCCTCCTTCATCGCGGAACAGCGCAACACTTTCCCGGTAGCTAGTCGGAAGGTGGGCCAACCTCAAACGCGGTATCGTGCCACCCTTTGTCGATGGAGAGTCGACGGGCGAGCCAAACCTCCACACCAATATCATAAAACACACAAAGCTCAGCAAATAGCGAAAATAACATAACGACCAACTACCACTCAGCAAGTCAGTTAGCAACATACGGGTTCAACACCACACAGGCACACATGGCCACACACAAACACAATCAGTTCACTCAACCTACGGGCACAACCAGGTGCCCACATGTGATTCTATCGTACGATAAGTTTCCTTAACCTACGACACCACCAAGTGTCACATGCATTTCTATTGCTCGATACGTTCACTTACCCTACGGCACCACCAAGTGCCACATGCATTTCTATCGTTCGATAAGTTCACTTAACCTACGACACCACCAAGTGCCACATGCATTTCTATTGTTCGATAAGTTCACTTAACCTACGACACCACCAAGTGCCACATGCATTTCTATTGTTCAATAAGTTCACTTAACCTACGACACCACCAAGTGTCACATGCATTTCTATTGTTTGATAAGTTCACTTAACCTACAACACCACCAAGTGTCACATGCATTTCTATTATTCGATTAGTTCACTTAACCTACGAAACCACCAAGTGTCACATGCATTTCTATTGTTCGATAAGTTCACTTATCCTACGACACCACCAAGTGTCACATGCATTTCTACTAATAACTTTCCCTAGTCAAGGCCGATATCCGGATACTTTTCCCTACCTCTTAAAGTGTTCCAAGTCCGATGCTCACGCTCATGCAATGCTCACGATCACCCGCTTAGCCTCCTCTTTCCACGGTCGGTGGCACGATCTAACATGATCAAAATAACACACTTTTTAAATATACAGGAAAAACCAAATTTAATGAACTTAACGCCCAAATGCCACCCCGACAATGTCGATCGCTCCCAAGCTTCCCAATTACTCGACATTGTCAACAATGGGACAGAAAGGCTCGATTCGCCCGGTTCGGCGAATCTGCCCGGGATCGGAAAAACGCCCTTCGGGGCTCCAAAAATTCCCATTTTCGTTTCTACAACCCTAATATAATTCATGTGTTCCAACGCAATCGACGGAATCAATTTCCGATACCCGAACGATTTAATTCCGCGTTTAAAGTTTCTAACCCAAATTTCCGAATTCTCACAAATTAATTCCATAATTCGTTCCGAGTGTGCATTATCGACTCGGGGATCATCCAAGACCACCCGAACATGAAAAACCCGAGGCCCGGCCAAGTGGGCCCCACACGGCCACACCGGAAAACGCCCCCTTTCGCCCCAAAACGTTCCTAACGAACTCCAATCCTTAAACCAACCTTATTTAAACCATTTAAACTCAAACCCTAGAATTCAAACGTGCCAAAATGATAAATAAAAAAAAAGACGGGTTCTTACCGTAGGCAACGATGAGGGGATGACGAATACACGAGAATTGAGACGATCCGTCGGTCGGATCGTCGGTAAATCGAGCCCAACTCCTCTTTTTCTTTCTCCTTCTTCTTCTCTCTTCTTTCTCTCTCTTCCCTCTTTTTTTTTTCTGAAATGGTCGACCATCTCTCTTCTTTTCTCTTTTTATTTTCTTTTCAATTCAAACACACACCAAAATGACCATTTGCCCCCAACCTTCTTTGTTTTTGATTTTCAATTCCAAGGGTAATGTTGTCCATAAAACTCCCTTCCACCACTTTCATGACATGTGTCAAGTGGGTCCCACTTGTTAGAAAAATATCTTTGTAGATATTTATCAATCAGATTCGCGAAATTCGACTGTCTCGGGCCCCGTGCGGGTCCATTTTCCAACAATTTATGAAATTTCGCGTGCTACAAGGAAACGGTCCAACTAAGACCGCTGTAACGACGGCTAAGAGTTTTGGATCCAAATCGGGCCTCGAACGAACCAAAACGTCGCTCGGTTGACTTTTTCGACAAAAAGTCAACTTTTCCAAAATTGGTCAAAAAGTTGCCCTGAGTCACCCAGAACTCACTTTGGTCGATATCGGGGTCAACTTATGTCCGATATGACCCTCGGGGTCAATTTTAGGTTCGTTTAGGTGTCTATCCCAAAATTTTAAATTTTTCCGTTTTTCCGCCGATTGACCGGCGTTGAGCAGGAGCGGTCCTTATAGCTTGCAACTAAACGAGTGTGTGAAAAACAGGAAATCATAAGAAGCGTAATAATTGTGTGCAAAACGCGTTGCAAGGCCCAAACCAATTGGTATAAACCAACATGTCTAGATACGGGACCTCGACCGTTAGGTCAGAGGGTCCAGTGTAATATTGCAAAAAAAAAGAATTGCAGAGGATAGTGTACCATAAAGCCAGAGGCAAATACGAGCTCGCGTAACCATCGTGGGAGGCAGCAAGGATCTCCTCAAAAATTTCAGATGGGAGCGTGTCAAAAGGGTCAGTACAGGCCATCGTAGAACAAATCACAGCTAAACCTGCATAATAAGGGATACATGAGATTAGGGATTAAGAAATAGAGGCAATAGCAAGAATGTACGATGATGAAAAGATACTATATCAGATGGGTTTAAACACTATGAGCTAATTTACTATTAAAGGAAATTAGAGAGGAAGAAAGGGAGTTATACGAATACAAGGAAAAGGAAATATTGAAAAAATAAAAGATGATGATACTAATAGTTGTTTCAAGTTTCAACACCTTGAGAAAGTAAGAATAGTTTAAAATTTGAGAATAGTTCAAATAGTCATAGACTACCTTCTCAACACCTCCTCACATTAGCCCTAATTATGATAATACAGATAGCACAACAAAACCTTTGTATAATTTTATCATGATAGAACAAACTAATCAAAAACTAGTAAACAAAATCGATATTCATCGTCAATTACACAATAAGAACAATAAATATGAATAAACCTTATTGAATAATATTTGGAAGTACATACACCTTATTAGAACCGAACTCGGTAATCACTGGCATGATTGAAACAACAATTAAAAAAGTACCTTCTTTCTCATAATGGCATGGTGTTGATAAGACAAGGCTTGTTCAGCTATCGATGGGGATAAGCCATATTTTGTGATATCTAATTTTAAAATTGCGAATCTGCCATAAAACTAAGCCAAGAAAAATGAATTTGTTTGATAGTTCTTTCTACCTAAGGTTTAAGACAGTAAAAGAAAAATGTTGATTAAGATGAGCGCAGATTCAATTCATATGATGTAACTGAGTTTTAAAAAGCTTATGCATCCTAATCACTATACTTGTGTAACACCATTTCAGTAAATAACAAAATGGATTCAGAAGCAACAAAGCAAAGAAGAAATTTATAATCATGACAGAGTAAACGAAATCGGTGTAAACAAAAAACAAACGTCCAAACACACAAATCATCAATAACCCAAAGGCCAAAAAAGCAAATCACATTTTCCAGAAACCAAAAGAACCTAAAATATGATAATCAAGTATACCATATTTTCATTTGCTATAATCCTTTCAACTTCTTTCTTTTTTATCACTCCATTTAAAACTGAATTTTAGCGCCACAACGAAACTTTGTAGGCCAAAAAGAACACGTACAGGAGGCCGAAAATACAACCCAACCAAAACAAATTGAAGGCAAACAAAATTGAAGGTGTGTTGGCAAACGAAATGTCGAAGAACAAACTCGCCCGAACCTTGGTTTAACCATCAAAAGAACAACGGTTTGTTTCTGATATCATTGACAAACTTCTCCTACTTAACAGTTTGTTGGTGAAGATTATACAACCATCCAGGCCCGGTTCTGAAAAATATTTAAGAGTTTATTCCATAAAAGACTAAACCAAACTCAAAACTTGTACTTGATTAGTCTATACTAATGAGGTATGCTATTTGAAAAACATATTGGTCCTCCAGACTCTTAATTTCTAACTGATGAGTAACTCTAGCATTTGAGAAAGCATCTATCCTAGCACTAAAAAAACAAACATGACATATACATTTTAAATATAGATCATGTGGCTTTTGCAAAAACTGAGGACTCACGATTTTCACTTTTATTAGCCATCACTAATCTCTCTTTCTACTCCTAAACTACCAAACAAAATTTATTCCTACAACTACAGCTATAATCCACAAGCTGCTAAACAAATTTCTGAAGGCCACTAAACAACACAATCACACAATTCAATCTCCTTATTCATAGTTCTTCTTCCAGTACACAATTTGAGTGTATCATTTAATACAACAACAAAATCAAATAGTGATAAAGAAATAAACATACATAGAGATAACTATATGATGCCAAGTGCAACGAATGGATGGTAATTAAACATAAATGGCTGAAGAAACATACCTTTAGGAATAGTGTGTGATAGACCTGAACGGAAAAAAGGGCAAACGGCAAACAAACGGACCAATTTCTAAAAAGGCCTTATAAGAATATGTATTTTGAAAAAAAAACCCTCACCCAATATGTATTTTGAAAAAAGACCTTCAAGTCAACAAAAGTTGGTCAATGCCTATACTACCCTTTTGTATTTGGTCAAAATCCCTAAAATGAGGGTGAGCCCCCAATCTCCCCAGCCCCTCGTCCCCGCCATTTTCAGATCCAAGCAGCACCTCTGAAAACTAGCACCACCGTACCGAGCGTCGTCCACCGGACCGACCGTGTTGTCAACCTCTTCGTGTCAGCCATTGAAGCAAGGTCCAAGTAAGTTCAATTCATCCTCATCCTCTTCCAATTTCGTACATTTCAGTTATAGGTTTGAGTTGACCTTCGAATTGAGGATGGGGGAAAACGATTTTGAGTGGTATAAAATAAGTGAATGGATTGGAATGGAATGGGGGAGCACAAACTGTAAATTGGGGATGGTCAGACAAGTTGAACCAGTAGGAGCCGTACGGCAAGAATAGGTTGAAGACACACCACGCACGGTCGTATGTCACCGTGCGGCCAAGTTAGGTAGAAGACAAAAACCGCACGGCCGGATGTAGATGCGCGGCACCACGCAGGTGACATACCCGTGCGGTGGCATAAGACATACACGGGTAGAGACCGCACGGCCGTATACAGCTGTGAGACAACGCTTGTCACTGCCCGTGCGGTTGGTTGAGCCACCGTGCGGCCAGTTGCATATCCAACACTGTAAAGACCGCCCCGGTCAACGTCGGTAAATGACGGCAGGAGACACGAGGCATTCATCGTTAATTTTCTTATTTATTTAATTTAATAAATTGGACTGTCGATCGGGGGAAATGGGTCGAAAAATGGGCCCCAAAGGCCCAAATTAGGTGTGTGGGTTCAAGTTTAGGCATAAATCAGACCCTTGGGCCAACCAGTCAGCCCAAGAGCCAAAGTGGGCCGGCCCAGCCAACCAACCAAGCCCAATTCGGCCTCCCTCCAAACCCTAGCACTGTTCATCTTCTCTCCCATTTTGCGCTCTTATCCCGAGACACGAATCTCTCTCTCTCTCTCTCTCTCTCTCTCTCTCTCTCTCTCTCTCTCTCTCTCTCTCTCTCTCTCTCTCTCTCTCTCTCTCTCTCTCTCTCACCCGACGTCGCCCTCGCCATCACCGTGCTCTGCTCCGCGTGCGAATCGGACCACGCCGGCAACGGGATCTGGACGTCGCCGGAAGCTCTCGCTCTGGTTCTTCTCTCCCGGGTTTGAATCGCGCCGCGCCGATGATAGAGAAAGCAGCACGGGTTCGTGCCTCCCTCGTTCTGTTCAGCTTCTCCGACAACACCCACCAGAAACCCTCTCTCTGGCGATGCTGGTTGGACAAGCTCTGCTGGAACGACGTCGGCCGAAAGCTCCCACGCCGGCGAGCCTCTCACTCTCGCCAGATCTGAGACGGGGGAGGCCTTTGGTTGCGCGCCAACTACCGCCGTCCTCGTCCAGGTCAGGCCGGCGCTCTGCCGCCACTCCCGAGCACAGCCGTGCATTCCTCCGAGCTCCCAAGCCGCCGGCCGCCGCCTCGTCGAGACCGAAACCCTCTCGGGCCGTTACCATCGAGCCAGGCTGGGCCTCGGGCCAGGACTGACCTCGGGCCAAGCCGGACTCAAGCCAGACTGGGCCTCGGGCCAAGACTGACCTCGGGCCAAGACGGACTCAAGCCAGGCTGGGCCTCGGGTCGGGCCAGGTCCGGGTCGGGTCTGGGTCCAGGTCTGGGTCGGGTCTGGGTCAGGTTTGGGTCTGGGTCTGGACCGGGTCAGATTCGGGTCCGGTTTTCGGGTTGGGTCAGATTAATTAATTATCTAGTTTAAACCAATTAAATTAAAAGGAACTTCGTCGATAAATTAAAGAACAAATTCGGACTGAACCTGTACTGATTATCACCTCTTCTTGTTTAAAATTAGACTTTGACTTCGTCCGAGGAGGAGGAGGTAGCGAGCCAGGATGTCAGCAGCTAGGAGTTGATCGTTGACTGCTTTTGAGGTAGGGAACGTAGCGAATACCACTTTAATTATGGAAAGTTACTAGTATGCATGCTAGATGATAATAAAACCGGAAAGGTCGTAGTTGGCATATAGGATGTGATTCACTAGAACAACCGCTTTCAATTACAATTAATAATCGGACGAGTCTTAGTTTGCATGTAGGATGTGATTCACTAGTTTAATCGCTTTCAATTCTTGGGAAATTGTTGTGCTGGTAGAATGACCATGTCGAGCCTTAGGGTTGCGTGTTGATTGAGATGCATGATGCTTGCTATAGCCGCTGATTGAGAGTCATAATAAGATGTACTCGGTGTAGCATGTTGTGACTATGTGTGGGCAAGTGTGTCGTGTTTAATATAATGTGAATCCTTGGTTGTGATATGATCGGGTGAGTGATAGACCGATTGTGTGTTATGGTGAGTTGGCTCGGTTGGTACACCGTGGTCGAACTACGGCATTATGATGCGTGTTACTCTCTTGTTGTGTGTTCCAAGAGACGGTGAGTACGGTATGATACCTACACTGTGAGAGTATACCGGTGTAGAGTATCGAGGACGAGGACGGTTTAACCATTACCCCGATGCTATGTGGTCCAGGAAGGCTTACGACTGAGGTATGTGCCGGTCTGGTATGCATGAGGCCCTGATTCTACGTGACAAGAAGACATCCGACTGAGGGATTTCCGGTCTGGGATGTTACCCCGAGTCTACGGGACGGGAAGATGTCGGGACCGATGCTTTGTGTTTCGGTACGATATAAATGGGAAGGGCTGTGATAGCCGGTGATGTTGAGAACGTGTGTACTAATTCATATGTTGTTCTGCTATGTGCTATGTGTGTGCTGGTTGGCTATGTGCGTTGTTTTATCTAATTGGACGGTTACTCGTGGTATTGAACTGACGTTCATAACCTTAACTGCTTTTCCTACTTAGCGAAAGCTCACCCCTTACCTTGTTGTATTTCAGGTCTTGAGCGGGAGCGGTACAGCTGGATACTCGATGCTTGGGAGCTAGCGAGGGTCCTAGGCTAGATTGTTTAGTGACGTACTGTCTATCTTTTACATACTCTTCTACTATGTTTTATCGAGCTGTGACTCATGTTATTACTTTGGAGCTGTAAACTGTTATTTGGAGACCCTTTTTCCATTATTAAACTTCTTTTATTTTACTAGTCTTTAATTCACGTCTCGAGTCCGGTCAAAATCGGATTTGGGGCGTGACAAACACACTTTGTAATATATCTTTGTGAGGTTGTAATTGTTGTTATTGTTACAGGAATGTGTGAGGTTTTGTAATTGTTGTTATTGTTACAGGAATGGGTACAGTTGCAGTACGTGTTACTTACGGTGGGGAGTATAAGGTAGAGGGTGGCAAGTATGACTGGATATCAACAAACGAGGAAGTTTTTAGTCTTCCTGTTGATGATAGTACAACACTGAACACATTGAAGCACCGCATTTATTCTAGGATCGGGGTGAAGGAAAGTGAGACAGAATTAAAACTTAGTTACGTAGCTAAGGGCTTTGAAGGAGGATTGCCGCCAGAGAAGATCATAGACAATGTTAGTCTTCAATGTTTTGTATTGGATAACAATAGTATAGAATCCAGGGTCACCTTACGTGTAGAACTGATCAAGAAAGATACCATTGGCGGCGTAGTTGAAACGGTGGAAGTTGAACAGGGGGTGCATTGTGTTGTAGTTGAGAATGTTGAACATGAAAATGGTGGACGGGATAATTTTTTTGACGTTGATATTTGTAGTGGTGCGGGTGTTAATGAAAACCTAGTTATTCGACGGCGTCGACATAGAGAATGTGATTCGGAGGCAGAAGCATCATCTCTTACACCACCACCGGTAAGCTTGGATGAAGAGAACGGTCAAATTGTGGAGTATGTTGCTCGAAATCAGCGGTTTCCGTTAGATACGGTCGATCCAGAACAAACCACGATCGGATTTAGGGATGGTCAGATTTAGTAGTTGGCAAAGAGTTTCGGGACAAGCAAGCATTGATGATGTATCTGACAGAGCTTCAGCACAAGAAGAATTTTCGTATACGCCGTGATAGATCAAACAAGGAATTATACGTTGCAAAATGTGTTAGTGATAATTGTGGATGGAGAGTGGGTGCAGCAAAGGATTGAGGATCAGATACTTTCTCCATCAGAACATATGAGTCTTTGCATACTGGTCAGACCAGTGATCGGAACACCCAAAAAGGCCTTCTGACAACGGAACAAATTGCTTGTAGGTTGGCTAAAAAAATATGCTGGAATGAAAAATATTCCCAGACCTTTGCTAGTTCAAGACTAATTGAAGGGAGATGGTTTAGGCTTGTACAAATACTGGAAATGCTGGAAGGCAAGAACACTGGCGCTGATTAAACTTGTAGGGGATCCTGATTTAAGTTATGGATTACTCCCTCTTTATTTGGAACAGTTTCGAAAGCATAACGAAGGCGCAGTAACTCATTTGGAGGTAGATGAACACAATAGATTTAAATATGTTTTCGTAGCATATCGGTCATGCATTACTGGATTTAACACTGCTTTAAGAAAGGTGCTCGCAGTAGATGGTACGTGGTTGAAAACAAAGTATAAAGGGATTATGATAATTGCTACAGGTCAAGATGCTAATCATCACCAATATCCAGTTGCATGGGCTGTAGTTGACTCGGAGAACAACGATTCATGGGGATGGTTCTTCGAAAAGTTGAGGCCGTTGATCCCGGACGAGGAGGACTTGGTTATAATTTCTGATAGGCATAAAAGTATCATCAAAGTAGTGGCGGCCCTCTACCCAACTGCTAAACATGGCCATTGTAGGTGGCATCTGACCCAAAATGTCAGAGATTATCATGGGGGTCAGCCGAAAGACAAATTGTCGAAGTTATTCGAAAAAATTGATGATGCTTACACAGTGGAGAGGTTCCTTTCCAAGTACGAAAAGTTGAAAGCAGTGTACCCCAAGGCAGCGCAATATCTGGAGACAACGAACATAGAACGTCATCAGTGGGCGAGATCTTACTTCGAAGCCGCTCGGTACAATCTCATGACCACGAATGGTGCTGAGTGTATCAACAATGCAATACTAGAAGAGAGACAGTGGCCTATTGTAGAGTTGTTAAACGCCATGTAGAGACTGGTTAGTCATTGGTTCATGCTTCGTTTAGATGTGTTGGCCAAAATACCTCCTTCCCAAGCTCTAACTCCAAAGGTAGAGAGTATCATGTCAAGTATGAATGATCTAGTGAATGAGATCCGAATAATACCAATGAATCTACACGGCCAGTATTGTGTTAGTAGTGAAAATAGTGACGGCTTTGTTGATTTGGGGATGAAGCGGTGTAGTTGCCGGGTGTTTGATCTCGATAGAATTCCTTGTGAACATGCCTTAGCGTGTTGTGAGCATGCTCGGGTAGAGATATATTCCTTGTGCTCGAAATATTACACGGTAGAAGCATGGGCTCTGGCATATACTGGAACCCTTTACCAAGTGTTGCGAGAATCAGAGTGGAATCTTGATGATGTTTCGCCTAAAAGTCAAATAGAGGTTCTCCCTCCATATTATGAAGTGAGACGCGGTAGACTAACTGAAAGAAGAATCCCTTCAGCAGGTGAGGTGCCAAGAGCGACTCAAGCGTCCCTGAAAATGTGGAAATTGTTCTAATGTTGGTCACAACAAACGCACATGGCCTACGCTTGCTTCTGCTAGAGCATCTACTGTGTAAGGATTTGAATTTCATTATGCTACTATTTAGTGAGTGACGGACAACATATGTATTTGATTATGCTACTATTTGGTGACTCATGATGCTAGATGTATTTCATTATGCTACTATTTAGGTGTGATGTGAATCATTTGATGTTAGTGGTTGCATTGTTCTACTATTCAGGGTGTAATGCATTTTTTCGTGTGGTCATCATTGGTCACTGTGCGGTCAAACAGAGAGAAATACTCCCACACAAGATCTGGCAACACGGTTGGTTATAGTGTCGTGCGGTTGATCCGTGCGGTACTATACCCACCCGTGCGGCAATGAAATATGTGCTGAAATGCTCTCTGATCAACCGTGCGGCACTATAAACACCTGTGCAGCCAGATGACCACACGGTGTTTATACGATATTGTTTTACCTCAAACATGACAACATTCAATCAATAACTAGCCATGTAAAGATCAGAATAAAAAAATTAAACGTTAAACATGTTCCACATTAAACACCAACCCTACTTATTACAACAAAGACTCACACGTATTGCAAAATTTGTGGTCTTTGTTTCCGAGACAAAGTCGGGAACATACTACATAAACCCTAAACGGATTACCAACGCGTTGGACCCAAGTCTTGGTATGTGAATGACAAGATGAAGTGTTCAAGATTGTCAAGCTCTTCCATGACTTTGTTAGCTTTCTGGTTGTCTTCCTCTGAACATTCTGTTGAATCGCCCACCCGGAACTCCTCCCGAACCTCCTCCCAAAGTTGGACCGCCTTCGGAAGGATCCGTAGGAGAGCTGTCTTGATTTTCTCGAACCTCAACATCATCTCACCATTGTGTGTAGTCATTGCTGAATTTCTGATTATCCGATGAATAGATGAAGTGAGAAAAGTGTGTGAACACTCACACACTTTTATAGGCGATGTTGTTAGTGTTGTTAGTGGGTTTCATTAAATGTGGGGTGGTGGTTAGAGGGTTCCATTAAATGTGGGGTGGTTAGGGGTCATAATTTATGGTTTATGGGGAATTGGGTGTAGGTTTAGGGGTCAGTTGTCATATGACCGCACAGCTGGATGTCATAGCCGCACAGCTGGATGTCAGATTCGCACGGCTCCTGGTTATGGCCGCACGGTTGATTAAGCTGACCACATGGCAGTGTAAGTAATGTGACCGCACGGTCAGGTGTGTGACCGCACGATCAGGTGTGTGACCGCACGGGCGAACAGAGACAAAATCCAAAAGAAATTAAATTGATGAGTGAGATAACTGATGCCGCACGGCGTATTCAACGCCGCACGGTTGTAAAATCATGTAGCCCGTGCGGGTGTATTTATAGACCGCATAGGTGAGAATGATAACCGTACGGTCATGTTATTGACCGCACGGTTGAACAGAGACAGATGCAAAAATTACTTTCAAAGTTGAAATCCATTATTGTTGAAGTCGATGACATTACATTACATGGCAGACGGTTGGTAAATAATACTCTCATCATTGTCTTTCACCTTAGCCATCCACTGAAGTCAACGCTGGAACCAAGCAGGCTCCTCGACCGAATCAAAGTCATCCTCAATCCCGTGTGTCCAACCAGGCCTTTCAAACGGGGGTCCAAGACATGGCACGTCTTTCTCAAGCATGAGTCGCTCAATGACTTTCAACCGCTCACAGGCGTCACGGACTACTCGGTCGAACTCAAGCGACCACGCGAGTTGAGGTGGTAGGCCCCAACGCGGTTTGGGTACTCGTACTATGGTTCCGGTAGCTTCACGTCGCCTCCATTATCGCTCCAGACGAGCATCGTGGTTTGGGTCCATGCTGTCACAAACATAATATGGTAACACCACTTTAAAAAACACACACATATACAGAAAACGATAATTCATGAACAAAAGTCGAATACCCGAGAAGAAGAAGAGCTTGATGTTGTGTAGATGGAACCAAGTTAGTGAAGAGGTATGATTTAAAGGGAAGATAATGGGTCTCATCAACCTCATTTATAGAAAATTAGTACGGGTTTAGGTTAGGGTTTAGGCATTAATGTCGCATGAGGAGTTGTTGCCAAGACATTAATGGGTAGAGAGTTAGGGTTTCGGCATTAATGTCGCATGGGGAGTTGTTGCTAAGACATTAATGGGTTGGGAGTTATGGTTGACTCATTACTGTTCAGTCCATATGGTAGGTAAATGATCGTGCGGCAGATACGTACACCCGCACGGGTGCCGCATGGGACCGATATTAGGGTTTCTCACCCGTGCGGCTGAAAGTAATCCTTCATCAATGTCTGACCGCACGGGTGAGAAACCCTATTATTGGTCCGCACGGTTTAGTCACAGACCCAAAATTTGTTCCCTATGTGCTTATTTTGATGACGACATTAATTTTGTTACTAGATACTACCCACCAACCCAACCAAATGATATGGGTAGGGTTTATAGGCTATGGGTTAGGGTTAGGGTTTATAGGCTATGGGTTATGGTTAGGGTTTAGGCCGTAGGGTGTAGGGTTTAGGGTTTAGTGAGTAGGGTTTAGGGTTCAGTCATTTGGGTTTAGGGAATATATTCCTTCCATAAAGTTGGTTACATCAAATCGATGTAAAAGGAATATATTCTTTCTCATCTTCTATAAGTAACAACAATGGAACTACATAATACTCACACACTCATAATCTACTACATCACCACTTCATCTAATGTCGAGGAAAGATTACTCTCCTTCCTTTGACTCCTCATCGGATGGAAGCGATACTTGGTTTAGGTATGGATGTGGTCGTAATACTCCACCACAAGAACACTATCCATCTCCGGCCCAAGAACACCCAAAAGATGAAGAGCAAGGAGAAGAAGAGCCACCGGAAGAAGAAGAGCCTCCCGTAGACGACTATCCAGTCAAAGGAGAAGGAGAAACTGAAGTATATGGTAGCGATACAGTCAAAGGAGAAGGAAAAACCGAAGTATATGGTAGCGATACTGTCACACCCCAATTTCAGTAAACCGAACTCAGGACGTGAACTTTTAAAACAATAAAACATTTTGAAACCTTTTACATTAAACCACTTTAAAAACACCATTTGTTCAACAAAATAATATTTACAACTTAAAATGCGTCCCAACAAGTGGACAAAAGTATGGTATCCGTCGCTAGACTCAAAATAAACCCAGAATCCCGCTCCTAGCTCTTCAAGCTTCAGAAGCTCACCTAGTCCAACCTACGACCGGTACCTGTAGGTAAAGCAGCTAGGGGTGAGCGTTCGCTCACCACCACGGATAACAGACTGACTACGACATAATTAGCAGACAATGCCGGTAACACCAATAACAAAGTCAACACCGGGGAACACTGTCCCCAACCCAAGTACTCTGACTGAACATACACCCACTGTTACCTTCCTTGACCAACTCAACACTCTGACACGTAAAGTAGACCCGACACAACGATCACGACATCTTCCAAGGACTCAAAAGAAAGCTACGCAACACCAAACAAGATCACAAAATCGCACACCAACCAAGATCACAAAGGGTCGCAAACCTACTGCCAACTGCTTAGTAACCTCCCTCAAGCCCAGTTATCAATCTCAATCAAGTCGAGGATCGACCTATCGCAATTCCTCGACACGAAGTCGGATCAGGCTGTCGACCTATCGTAATTCATCGACACCAAGTCGGATCAGACTGTCGACCTATCGCAATTCATCGACACCAAGTCGGATCAGGTTGTCGACCTATCGCACTCCCAACTTCAGGTGACCACAATCACAATCACAATCGCAGTCACAAGCAAGTTCAACAACCAGTAACAACACAGGTTCAACACTCACAGGCACTCATGGCCACCCAAGACACCAACAGTAAAACACGGACGCAACAGCCCCACAGGCACTCACGGCCTCCCACGATACACCAACAGTAAAACACGGACTCAACAGCCCCACAGGCACTCACGGCCTCCCACGATACACCAACAGTAAAATACGGACTCAACCGCCCCACAAGCACTCACGGCCTCCCAAGGTACACCAACAGTAACTCACGGGCTCAACAACCCCACGGGCACTCACGGCCACTCAAACCACCAACAGTAAAGACACGGGTTCAACGACCCCACGGGCACTCACGGCCACTCAAACCACCAACAGTAAAGACACGGATTCAACAACCCCACGGGCACTCATGGCCACCCAAAACACCAAAGATAAAGACACGGGTTCAACAACCCCACAGGCACTCATGGCCATCCAAAACTCAACAATAATACACGGGCCCTCAAGGCCACCAAAGACACAAAAATACACAATCAACCTCCAGCATAACCAATGCCTCCAACAGTCCTTATATCAACAGTTTCACAATCAACCTCCGGGCATGGTCATATGCCTCCAGTACTCCTAATCTCGATAAGTTCGCAATCAACCTTCGGGCATGGTCATATGCCTCCAGTAATTCTAATAACGCTAAGTTCTCTGCTCCTACGACACTACTAAATGTCACATGCATTTCCAATATTCGCTACGTTCCCGTATCATGCCTTTCTAATATTCGATAAACCTACTTAACCCACGACACCCCGGTGTCACATGCAATTCTACCGTTAACTTTCCCTAGTCAGGGCCGAGATCCGGATACTTTTCCCTACCTCAAGATGATACCACAACAGCGTCTCCTAGCTGCTGACGACCAGGCCAGCACCGTCTTCTAGGGCGAGGTCCGAGTCTGGGTTTAACTCCGGCCTTCTCTTCGCTCGAAGTCAGACTAAACTTTACACAGAAAGTTACAATTAAAACCGGTTTCACAAATTGTTTTAAAAGGTTACGACGATTCGATTTAAATTCAAAAGTTGTCTTTTAGAATCGAGCGGGCTAAAATCGGGAATACGACGAATCGGATTCGAGCACCCGAGCACAGAACCCGGTGCACGGTTCCCAATGCACGGATCCCGAGGCACAGTTTCGAGGTACGATTCAGCAGTCCGCTTTTGTTCCGTTCTAAATCCAATTTAACGTCTCGTTCAGTCATTCCAGTTACCAAAACCGGTCACAGTCCAAAACGTCTTAAAACAATACCGATTTAGTTAATTTCTTTTATTTCAAAACCCTTTTCCTATTAGAAACTGATTTGTCGTTCTAAACACAAGTTCCTTTACTTTCTTTTATTCCAATCTGATTTTGTATAAACCATTTTCTTTAATTTTCCGGATTCAACAAAACCGTTCCAAAAAGTCCAGATCCGGTGATTTTGTTTTACAGAGCCAAGAAGAGCTCGGGACAGAAGTAATCAAAAGGGAGGAGGGGGTTTTTGTTTTCGGGTCAGAAACTGACCACCGGCGGCGACAAATTCGGCCGAGGTCAAACGGGAGTTTCGAACTCACCGTAGGGGAAGGAAAAGGACGAAGGAGATGGTTTTGGCGCGGCGGTGGGAGCGGCGGAGCACACGGGGCTCTCGCCCGTCTCAGATCTGGATGTCCCGGATTTGAGTGCGCGCCGACGAGTCCGTCTCGGCTCTTCACGGCGACGACGGAGCTCGGCATGTAGGAGGGAGAGGCGGCGACTTCAGACGGTGAGGGCTGCGTTGACTTCGGACGGCGAGGGCGGCGGCGAGGAGGCTGCCGCGGCCGTGGGTTTTGCCTCAGGCCTGAACGGCGACGAGGGGCTTGGAGACGGGGTACCGGCGATGGGTTCAGGACGAGGGAGGAGAGATGGGTAAGGTGGCGAGGACGCCGGCGACGAGAACTCGGGAGAGGGAGAGGAAGGGATCGGGTTTCAGAGAAAACGAGGAGGGAGAGGCTGCGCTGAAATGGAAATTAGGGTTTTACCCTAATTTTCGTGCTTAAATATCACAGGCCTCACGGGCCTCTGATAGTGGTTTGGGCCTCTCGGCCCAGCAGCTAGTTCAGCTGGGTCAGGCCTGGCCTGACTGGGCCTACGGGTCTGGTCGGGTCTGACCGGCCCAACTTCAAATTTCTTTTTTAAAACCTTTTTGTTATTTAAATACACTGATTCAAAATTTACCCTCGACGTTTCGTTCGAATAAAAACTTAAACTGTTTAAAGCCGGAGCGGTCTTCACAGATACAGTCAAAGGGTTTGGAGATACTTAACAATATGGTAGCAGTGAAGTTGAAAGCGGTGATGAGGCAACATCGGCCTTCAATGGCCCAAAAAGGGAAGCTCCTAAGAAGAAAAAGTAACATTTGCGAGGGTTTTTACTTGTAAATTCCTTTTAGACCTGTAAAATAGGTAGAAAACCTGACCGTACGGGTGGTTATCACAATCGCACGGGTATGTAAGTCGACCGCACGTCTCAATAATAAGGTTTGGGTCGCATGTATTTCTTGTACCCGCACGGGTGTGTTTAGGACCGTACGGGTAGAGAGCATGCGAAAAACAACTATCAAGTAAATTAAAAGTTATATTTATTAAGCCGAAAACCAAATACATTAAGTAGCCCGAAGAGTGTTAATAAGACTCAGGTCGATTTCTTTGTTCTGAGCCATCCACTTCACGTAACCCTGGAACCAAGAAGGCTCCTCGAAAGAATCAAGCAGGTCATCCTCCTTTATCGAAGAGTGTGCTTGAAGAGGGTTTGCACCATAAGGGGGTGGGGGACATGGTAGATGCTTCTCGCGCATGAGTCGCTTAATTTGTTCCAAGTGCTCATTTGCTTCTTCGAGTATGCGGTAGTACTCGATCAACCATGCTGATTATGGTGCTTGATACAGCCGTTCGGGAACACGAACTATCATGCCGTCCATGATTCCAACTATGGTTCCGGCATTCTGTTGTCGCCTCGATGGTAATGCAAGAACATAAGTCGAATACCCGAGAATAAGAAGAGGTTGATGCCGTGTAGATGAGATTAAGTTAGTGTAGAGGGAAGCTTCGACGAGGGCAGTGAAGATAATGGGTATGCTTAAGCCCATTTATAGGCGTAGTGACATTAATAGGCATGCGAAGTTGTTGTTGGGACATTAATAGGCATTCAGAGTTGTTGTTGGGACATTAATAGGCATTCAGAGGTGTTGTTGGGACATTAACAGCATTCAGAGGTGTTGTTAGGACATTCATTGTGCCAACAACACTAATATATTTGAATTCAAAATTCAAATATTGGACTTTCTATGGACAAATTCAACGACAACGTCGGGGTTGACAGCAAATCGTGCGGCCAACCTACGGCCCTCATGGGTGCACACAAACAATGTCGGGGTTGACAGCAAACTATGCGGGCAGTGATCGGCCCGCACGGATGCCCACAACCTACGTTAGGGTTGACAGCAAACCGTGCGGCAAGAAGCATTTCCCTGCACGGATGCCCAGCACCCCGTGCGGCCAAATTCGACTCGCACGGTTCATTAGAGAGTATTACACTGAACATAAGTCTGGTCGCCCGAGTGTGCTTATTGCCGCACGGGTGACCAGTTGCATTTCCGTACTAATATAGCTACCACCTTCACCGCACGACAAATATACTAGCCGCACGGCGAAGTGCATTTCAACATTACAGGACATGGAACTCTTGGCATTCAACACAAGACATAAGTACCAAATAGAAACACAATTACATTCAAATCCTTCATGTCCAAAACCTAAGAACCAAATAGTACCACAATTACATTCAAATGCTTCATATCCAAAACCTAAGAACC
Source organism: Erodium maritimum (assembly GCA_963921825.1). Taxonomy (NCBI): domain Eukaryota; kingdom Viridiplantae; phylum Streptophyta; class Magnoliopsida; order Geraniales; family Geraniaceae; genus Erodium; species Erodium maritimum. The sequence goes on from OY997594.1 coordinate 61,273,313, forward strand.
ACATTGTACCACAATTACATACAAATGCTTCATGTCCAAAACCTACAAAAGTAGTTGCCAGTTTGACATGGCCTCAATGGCGTACTTTTTCCGATACTGCCGAATAATGGTGTCTCTTAAGTAATCGCCGAAGTCCTTTCCCGTCAACTTCAGCTGGATCATCTTCTGTGTGCATATCCCACTGTCGCCACGACTTGCAAAATATACACCGGTAATGTTAAGCATTAAATAAACTGTGTACCTATGCAAATTAAACGGAGGAAATTTCATTCTTACTGTTTTGTCTCATGTACATCTGAGACCCTTAGGTAGGTGAAAGGTTCCTCGTACAACATCTTGTTCTCCTCGGACAGGTATCCTGAATGTAATAGCATCTAATCATGCGGGCATACGGCCTGATCAACAGCTCTAGCTCAACATCTGATGTCCACCACCTGTGGTTGTCGTAGACATTAATGTGCCTTCCTGCTAAGTACACCTCTACCAATATCCATGAACAACTGCCGGCCCCTTCCCCCTTCTTGTGCTATAATGGAAAGTATACCTTCTGCAATTTCGTCTAGTTTTTCCTAAACTCGTGTGGACATGTACCAAAAGCATACGCCATCAACGCACTGTCTGGGACACCCTGCAAACCTGACTTGAACTCCACTCGGCATAGCTCGTGGAACCATGTATCCAGTATAGAAGCGCCCTGATCAGTGAAAACATTCTGATACATACGTTGTTGTTTCCGTCTTCTGTACAACTGATCGTCCATTTGCTGTGTACAATGAAAATCAGTAACCAAGTACAGATTAGTATACAAATGCAGTTTTAATCATAAATTTTTAAAACAGTTAAAAAAAGTTTATACAATAAATTTAGAATACGAACCTCACGGGATACCGATGATCCAAGTTTCAAGAGGGTCTTGAAATATTGTATACCCCTTGTGTCGTACGGAGTCGTGATTTCCTCGAACCCAACAAATTTTTCCAACAGAGTGGCATGTTACTTAGCACGACTACGATACTTGCCTATAGGATTCCACATTGTCTGCGTCTCCATTTCTACGTGGGACACCTCACATAATCTCTTCCTCTTTCTTGAACTAGGACCCTCTGTGGATCCCACTGGCACGCGTACCATGATGTGGACAAGAGATTTCTCGGGAGATGCGACAGGCGGTGTAGGAGTTACTTGTACTTGGTCGTCCTCCATCCAGGATTCATCTTACTCTTCCCCAACTACTGCACCTGCTGCACCTTCAAGAGTTGGTTCTGACCAGGAACTCGATGTGCTCGTCCCCAACTTTTCCGGCTCTGCCGAATGTCCCGACTCTCCGACTCTTCCACTCTTTTAGGGGGCTCCCGTCGATGAGCTTGTACCAAAGCTTGAGCCTCAGACACTACACCCTCTTCCGGTCCTGCTTGTTGTACCAGATCCTTTAGCACAGATTGTACCACCTCGTCTTTCGGTAATCGTGCAATGGCAAACTCACTTGCTCCTCCAGATGCGGCTGCACGCTCTACGGGGTCCATAGTATTACCAGCAGACTCGACTTCCACTATTTGTCTTGAACCTCCTGCAACTGGACCGGGAGGCCTTGGTTGTGCACCATCATCTGCTCTTTGGTCTGGCCGGGGTAACTGTCGAGATCCGGTGTCTGATGGTTCGGCCCTGTCACGGGCAGCGACGTTGGTGCGAAGTATCCTAAGGACCTCAACAATTTGAGTCCTTACTCTGTAAATTGTCCCTGAGCCCATGTAATAACCACTTCCGGTCAACGCCAGTCAAACCTGCGAAAAACAGGAAAATTTAAATTTTTTTGAGACAGACACTTAATCTAACCTAATTTGACCCCGAGGGTCATACCGGACTTAAGAAGACCCCGTTATCGACCAAAATGAGTTGCAGGGGACTCAGGGCAACTTTCTGATCAATCTTGGAAATGTTGACTTTTCGCTGGAAAAGTCAACCGAGCGACGTTTTGGTCCATTCGAGGACCGTTTTGGATCCAAAAAGCTTAGCCATCATCGCAGCGGTCTTAGTTGAGCCGTTTCCTTGTAGCCCGTCAAGTTTCGTAATTTCTTGGGAAAAGTGCACGTTCGGGGCCCGAAACGTCCGATTTTCGCGAATCTGATTGGAAAATAGCAAGTAGATATTTTCCAAAAGGTGTGGGGCCCACCTTTCCACTTCTCCAACAAGTGGTGGTGTTAATTTTGGGGGGGAAATGTGTGGTGTGCCATAGGTGTGGCCGGCCACACATGTAAAAAGAAAAAAAAGGAAAAAGGTGTTAGTTGTTTGAAATAGAAAGAGAGAAGAGAGAGTTTAGAAAGAGAAGGAGAAGAAGAAGAAGAAGAAGAAGAAGAAGAAGAAGAAGAAGAATAAGAGAGAAGGAGAAAGGGTTATGGTTTGGAGGAGATCTCACCTTTGGATCGTCTCAAGACAAGGAGCAATCTCGTTCCCCTCGTTCTCCTCTTAGGTAAGCACCGAACCGATCGTCTTTTTGTGGTTTTTCCAAAGCTAGGGTTTTGTTAAATTGGTTAGTTTAGGGTGTTTTGAGATTGGGGGAATTATTGGAGACATTTTAGAGGTGTTTGGGGTTGAGATTGAACGTTTTCTGGCGACCGGGAGCTCGGGAGGAGCTCCGGCCACCATAGGGGGTGGCCGGCCACCATAGGAGGTGGCTGGCCGGAGCTAGGGCCGGCCACCACCATGGTGGCCGAGCCCTATTGTAACCCTAGGGCCCACGGCCAAGTGTGTCGGGTGGGGCCCACGTGCTCGGGTGATCGGTTTAGTGTTCGGGAGGTTTGAAACGTTCCCCGGACCATTTTATCCTTAACCGAATCGAAAATTGGAATTAAATTGGAGAAGTTGTAATTAACGGGTTTTAGAAACTTTAAACGTTACTTAATTGAATCGGAAGTCGGAATTCAATTCCGTCAAGTGCATTGGGTTCCTTGAACTATTCTAAGACCGTAGAAACGAAAACGGGGGCTTTTGGAGCCCCGGAAGGCCATTTACAAAACCCGAGCAGATTCGGCATGTCGGGCGAATCGGGCCTTTACGGGTCCTTTATCGACAATGTCGAGTAATTGGGGAGTTTGGGAGTGATCGACATTGTCGGGGTTGCGTTTGGGCGTTAAGTTTATTGAATTTCGGTTTATTTGTACTAGTTTAAAAGTGCCTTAAATTTGTGTTCTTTTAGATCGTGCTGCGGACCGAGGCAAAGGGAAGCTCGGCGAGTGACTGGGATCACATCGAGACTTAGTGGAGCGCTTTTGGAGTTTTATACGAGGTAGGGAAAAGTAGCCGGGTCTCGGCCCTGATTAGGGAAAGTTAACAGTAGAATTGCATGTGACACCGGAGTGTCGTGGGTTGAGTAGGTTTATTTAAATATTAGAAAAGCATGATACGGGATTGTAGCGTTTAGGAGAAAAGCATGTGACACTTAGTAGTGTCGTAGGAACAGAGAACTTAGCGATATTAGAATTACTGGAGGCATATGACCATGCCCGGAGGTTGACTGTTTAATTTCTGTCTTGGGTGGCCATGAGAGCCCGTATTTGATTGTTGGTGTCTTGGGTGGCCATGAGAGCCCGTGTTATTTAAATTGGTGTCTTGGGTGGCCGTGAGTGCCCGTGTTTTACTGTTGGTGTTTTGGGGTGGTCGTGAGTTCCGTGGGGTTGTTGAGCCCGAGTCTTGACCGTTGGTGTGTCTTGAGTGGCCGTGATTGCCCGTGGGGTTGTTGAACCCGAGTCTTGACCGTTGGTGTGTCTTGGGTGGCCGGGAGTGCCCGTGGGGTTGTTGGACCCGAGTCTTGACTGTTGAGGTGTCTTGAGTGGCCTTGAGTGCCTGTGTGTTTGAACTTGCCTGTGATTGTGATTGTGGTTACCTGAAGTTGTGAGTTCGAAAGGTCGACAGCCTGATCCGACTTAGTGTCGATGAACTGCGATTGGTCGACAGCCTGATCCGACTTAGTGTCGATGAACTGCTATAGGTCGACACCCTGATCCGACTTAGTGTCGATGAACTGCAAAAGGTCGACAGCCTGATCCGACTTAGTGTCGATGAATTGCGATAGGTCGACAGCCTGATCCGACTTCGTGTCGAGGAATTGCGATAGGTCGATCCTTGACCTGATTGAGATTGGTTACTGAGCAGCTAGTGTGCGATCCTTTGTGATCTTGTTTGGTGTTGTGTAGTCTTTCTGTCGTGTCCTTGGAGGAGGTCGTCGATGGTTGTGTCGGGTCTACATTACTCTTTTAAGTGTTGAGTCTATTGAGGAAAGTAACGGGTTGTGGGTCAGTTGAGTTACTTGAGTTGGAAATTATGTTCCCGGTTTAGGGTTTGGTTTTGGTGTTACTGGCTTTATCTACTAATTATGCCATAGTCAGTCTGTTATCCATGGAGGTGAGCGAACGCTCACCCCTAGCTGCTTTTCCTACAGGTACTGATCACCGGACGGACTAGGTTAGCTCTTGAAGCTTGTGGAGCTAGGAGCGGAGTCTGGTCTTTGTTTTTGTTGAGTCTAGTGACGGATATTGTACCTTGTCCACTTGTTGGGACGTTTGTATTGTAAATATTATTATTTTTGATAACTAAATGGAAATTTCAGAGTATTTATTCAAAACAAGTTTCAAGTGTTTTATGTTTTAATTGTTCGCGTCCCGAGTTCGGTTCACAGAAATTGGGGCGTGACAGCCCATGTCCGCATCTCTCCCATTTCAGCTTTAACAGCTCGGATTTCTTCCACGACAGCCGATTGATCCACCGGTGCGGGCTCTCTGACATCTTCCCGTACGGGGTCTACCCGTACTTCTTCTCTTTCGGATGTCTCCTCGATAGGCGGTAGGGAGCTCCCACCCAAATCTACTCCTCTAGTTGACTCTTCAGCAAGCGGCTGAGCTATAGGTTCCGGCTGCACTCCCTCATCATCCCACTGAATGGATCCTGCACTCTCCACAAATACAAACAGACGATCAAGGTCAGAATTCGGATGTTCTTCTGGTAAGACTCCGATATTCTGCATCCACGGGAGTTCCATCTCCGCTGCCGTCGGAACGAGGACACTGTTGGCCGCCTGCACCTGCATGGACATAACAATTACACTACATTGTTGTGGTCGAGCTACATCAAACTTAACTAAATTAGAATACCAAATTAACATTTTTTTACCTCAACTTTTGCAAGTGCTTTGGTGACCTCTTCTGCAGATGGCGGCTTGGACCACTTCGGACACCATTTGAAGAATCATGGTCGCTCCGCCGTGTACTCTTTATCTATGAAGCCCCACAATTTTGCGACTTCTGGCATACACTCGAACGCCAATATCTGTGTAACATACATAGTCATTCATAAACCCATCATTCAATTATATATTATTTTGCGGATAATAAAATTATCATTAATTACTGTTGTGCGTACCGTTAACACGGGGAGAAAACCGCAAATGGTCCACGTTGCACCACCTTTTGATGTGGCGTACGCATCATACTTTGCCTTCAAGTCTCGCATGCAATCCCTCCTCAGCCAATCGAAGGCTACATACCCCATGGGTACTTGTTGAACATCTCGAGGTTATCCGCTAACCACATCCAACTATCACAGACCATTTTATCTCTTTTTCCACTCGGTACCACTGCATCTGAGACGAACAGAAGTTGAGCAAGTTTGCATATGCCTTGATCTGGGGCTGACTTATTCTGTCGATCAACCCGAGTACTCACCAGTTGGTCCAACTTTGCCTCCAACATCTCAGTCGACACACGATCAATGCCTTTAAAATGTTTGTCCTTCAACAATGTGGACTTGAATTGTTGTTGGAGCGCTTCATCTCCAAGGTTGGGTTGACTGCAATTCAACCCAGTTATGAGCGCAAAGTCCTTAAGGGTCAACCTGATCGGTCTCCCTTTGAACACAAATCACATCTCGGATGATCTTGGAATCTTCGTGCTCCTAACCAAGAGGGCCCACGCAAGGTTGTTGGTGTGCATCAACTTTTTCGGGAACTTAGTGAACCTCCCAAATGGACCATCTTTCAGCAGTTCAATTGTGGACTTGTCACCTTTCAAGTCTTTTACCTTTGTTTTCAGCATTCTATAGTTGCACCTCTGACTGAGCCGACAGTAGAAGAACTGATCTTCTGTTAGTTCAGTTTCCAATCGTGGATACACCTGAGGTGGTTCCGAGGGAGTCGCACTTAGAACAGAACGAGAGGTACTAGTTGCCATTGTCTGTACAAGTAATACTACAATTAATCATTACATGAAAGTATATACAGAAATGCAAATATCAACATAAACAAACAGTGGTACACGCCGTGCGGCAAGCATACCTAGCCGCACGGTTGTCCAGAGGCGCCCTAATCCGAACATCAGGTCCCGTGCGGGATGACAATGTCGTCACGCGGCCAGACCGCGCGAGTGAGATGCGTGTCCTCCAAAGTCCAAAACGTCGTCATTTCCCGCGCGAGTGACCCGCGTGTTCTCGACAGCCCAAAACTTCGTCGTTTCTTAGGCCCCGCGCGATCCCGTCGCGTGTTCTCGAGGTTCAAAAACGACGTCGTTCATTAGGCTCCGCGTGGGTGTTTAACCTCCCCGCGCGGGTTACACAAGTTCCACCCCGTGCGGGTGACCCGCGTGTTCTCCATAGCCCAAAACGTTTTCGTTTCTTAGGCCCCACGCGAGTCCTCCACATGTACTACTCGAGGGCCCAAAACGATGTCGTTTCAAGGACCCCGTGCGGGAGGTGTACCTCACCGCGCGGTCTACCCACCTTGCCACCCCGTGCGGGTGAACCGCGTTTTCTCGACAAACCAAAACGTCGTCGATTGGGCAACCCAGCACTGGCGATTTCTACTCGCTAAGGTTTCCATTTACTAATTCTACCCTAAATCTTACTTACACTGCAATTAAATCGTACCTGGTTGGAAGTCGTTGCCGTGGAACTTAGTCGCGACGGAGAAATTGCCGGCGTCGTTGACAGTTGCTCGGATTTGCAGAGAGAGACGCGAGGAGAGAGAGAGAGGTTTGATGAGTTTGAATGAAGTGAGCGAGAGGGGGAGGAGTGGAGGGAAGTTAAGGGTCAGAACCGAGGGTATTTGAGTCATTTCCTTGTTTTTTAGGTCAAACGTTGTCAAACGAAGGGAAAGTCAAATATGGAAAAAGACGGAGGCTACCCTTCAAAATCGATATTGGTAGAAGGTCTTTTGGATAAATCCTCCCAAACAAACGAAAAAAATGGAAATAGTTACCATCCATGGAAAATGGAAGATCACAAATAAAAGGAACAATCGAAGCACTAACCTTCTGCGAACCGTACCAATAATCTAAGGAGGGTAGGGGTGTCCAAAATTGGCCCGGAACCCAATCCACCCGGTCAACCCGGCTCACCCGACCCCAGTGGGTTTGTCCCCATGGGTTACGGGGACGGGCACGGGTTCAGAAATACCAAACCCGGAGTGAGCGGTCCGGGTTGCGGATCCGTCACATGCTTTCCTACATAACCCGGACCACCCGGATATGGTACAAGTTTAATGCCTAAAGCTACACTCTTACAATTTTAATTACTTTTACATATAAGATGAAGATTGATTGTTTGAGATTTTGAAGGTGATTACTAATTTTGTAATAGAACATGTCATAGTTTTGTGTTGAGTTGAACTCATCTTTTGTAATCATAATCTCTTTTGAGTCAACTTGAACTTCCTGTTTGACGTTTTTAATCCTTGAACCTTTGATAAAATTTCAATAGGGTAGAGAGTTTTTTCATACTTAAAAAGTGACCAAATTGAGAGCTTCTAAGCACTCTTTGATGACTTTTTAAGGGTTTTTGGATAATGAAAAAATATTTGAAAATATATGTGCTACTACTTACGGTTAATGTGATCAATTGTACACAAGTTCGGATGGGTTGGTCCAACCTGGTGATCCGACCCATAATCCGGACGGGCGGGTTCAAAGGTGTCATTTTGGGCCTGGGGCCGGGAGCGGGTTAAAAATTTTGAACCCGGTCACTACGGGTCGGTTCAAAAAATTAGCCACGGGACGGGGACCCGACCCATGGACACCCCTAAAGGAGGGACCCGTGGCTAATTTATACGGCGTGACAACGAACTCCATCGCCGCAACGGTTGCTTTCCGGAGACGAAGGGGCTGGAGGAAAATATAACGGTTGGTGAGGAAGAAGAACTGAGGCGTCGATGTGACCTTGATTGCAATGGCGGAAGAGACGGAGCATGTGCGTTGAATGCGTTGCGGAAGAGACGAGAGGGACGCGAGTGATGGGCAGAAAAAAAAGAAACGCGTGAGTGGGGAGAGAAACGCGAGTGAGGCAACAGGAAGAGCGTAGATTTCACGCGAAAGATCGTATTAGATATATATTAGATTAGATTGTGGGCCGCATATGTCGAAATAAGAAAGCTCGAGCTACTGGAAGAGAAGCCACGCGGATCAGGGGGTGAACCGGGTCCGTCCGCGGGTCGTGGGTTGTTCGGATTGCAGACGCGGGTCAAAAGCGGATTGGGTCATCACGCGGGGCGCAGTCTTGGGCCGGTTGCGATCCGGGTTGTGTGCACGAGTCGGTATGAACCGGGTTGGCGCGCGGGTCATGGCCGCTGGAGCGGGTCAGATCCGGTTCCTAGGTTAAATCCGATCCGTTTGGGCAGATTTTTAAAAAAAAAAACTTTTTTCTTCTCCTTATTCTATATGTCAGAATAATTCTTGTGATCGATCTTGTTTCCTAGAAACACATAAAGACGATCTTGTTACAGCAATTTGGGTGTTATCTAATTCGGTTCTGGTTACAACATGTACGAACAGATTAACTTTTCATCTGATTCGGTTCTAGCTTAGAACACGTACGAACAGATTAAATTTTCCAACAATTGGAAAATTTTGACAAATTATACAGTTTCTTTGTAAACAAATGAGAGGGAAAAAACTTGGAATTAAGTTCCTAAACAGTTTTCCAAAATTTTCAAAAACGAAACAAATTGGAAATTATTTCCTAAACGGTTTCTATTTTGGAAAAAGAAACGGGTTGTTTCAAGATTAATTATGAATTCTTGAAAACATCCTGAATTCATACGGAATTCAAAACGGGAGAAACGAACTTGGAATAAAATTCAAAAAACGGATTTCTCTAATTTCAATAGGGAAACAATTTGGAGTTATTTCCTAAACGGTTTCCTAATCTCCTAAAGGGAATTTAAAACATTTCCTTAGAATAACGGTATTTGTGATCGATCTTGTTTCTTGGAAATACTTAAAGATGATCAAACAAATGGATTCATGAGATCCGTAAATAAATCTAATTCGGTTCTAAAAGTAGAACATGTACGAATAGATTAAAATCGAACGTGCTTTCAACGACTAAAAGACACTCGATGGAAATTGACCAACCGAATGGTTTCAATTAATTAAAACATCCAAGATTTGGAAAGTGAATTAATTGATTCATGTTTTGTGGAAAAATGTTACAACGAGTAAGTTGGAACTAAAAATTATATGTTAGAATTTAATTCAATATTGATTATGTTTTTTTAAAGAACACATATGACTATTTTGCTTTCACTTTAGAACGTGATGAACAAATGATGTCATTCTATCCATTTATGAACCTCGGGTTTAAGTGGTGAACCATTTGTTCAAATTCTATGTGAACCAAGCAAATTCAATATCTTATATAGTTGATAAAAATAGATTGAATCGATCTTGTTTCTTTGAAACACGTAAAGACGACTCAATCGATGTTTAAGCTCAATCGAATTGAGTTAAACGGTTCAATTGGTCTGAACCATATAAAAGATCGATGTGGATCTAAATAGTGAATTTGATTCAATAAGAAATGACAAATTGGAAAGGTTCAATTGATTTCAAAAATGAAACAAACCTATACAAGAACAAGAAAAGAGAAATTGAATAGTTTCATTTTCCAAATTCTTGATCAAACACGTGCGAACGATTAAAGCTAGTTAATCGATTCGGCTTACTTGGTACAAGTTCAATCGAATGTTTCGATTTGTCATTGAGAAGATTAATTTGATAATTGACCTATCAATCGATTTCCGTTTCAATGCGAAACACGTTAAAACGATTAAATTTAGGGTTCAAGAACAAGTTAATTTTGCTTCATGAAAAGAACAAATGTGACCATATTGAATAGTTTCAATTTTTGATAATTGGAATATAGAAAATCAATTTAAACAGATTGGAATACGTCCAAATGTTAATAATTGTTAATTGGAATAGTTTCTTGGTGAAACATTGCGAAATTATTTGAAATTGAGATTCATTACATGGAACTGCTCAAATTTCAACATGACTTTCGAATATAGGAAGAACCTCAAAACGACTTGAAGCGTGCAAGGCTTAAGGACGGTTTATGAGGGTGAAAAATTAGTTTTGACTAAGGATGGATATTTGTGGGAAATGAATATGTTTCCAAACACGTTAAGTCCAAAAAATGAATAAAATAAGTGGGACGCTTCTTATAATTATCTCATTGTGTCGTTATATGTATGACATGGAAAAAAATTGGACATGTTTACCACGTAGTGCTGCGTATGAGTAAACAATCTCGAAACACAACCTAAAATTCCAACGGACTACAAATGCGGAATTTATGTCAAAATAATTATTCACATGACGAACCTTTTGATCAAATCAAATTTGGGTTGTCACTTGATATGTGGGGGGGAGGGGAAACTATTTTGTTAGCTAACTACCTTTGAATAAGGTACCCCTTAAGAAATTAGACAAGACTCTACACAAATTATGGAAAGGGAAGAAACCTTCCAATAATTACTGGAAAATGTGGGGGTGTCTTGTTAAGTTATCTCCCCCATTATTAAATAAGATGACAATCGGTCCTAAAAATAGTGGATTGTAGCTTATTGGACTGAAGCTATCACTCAAGCAATGGACCAAAAGGCTTGATGATGTCATGTTAGCCAATAACTACTAGATAAACAAGTGTGACAAATGATAGATGTCAAGACCACAAATGAGTGATATGTGATCCTATGTCTATACGTGGATGACATTCTAATCATGGGGGTAGTGATAAGATGGTAAAGGGTACCAAAACCTTGTTAAACTCTAAGTTTGACATAAAAGAAATGGTACTCGTGTATATGATTTTGGGCATCCAAATCAAACGCTCATCTAATGGTGTCATGTTAACCCAATCACACTACATAGACAAGATATTGAGTAAGTTCAGTAAGAATGATACTTGTAATTCCAAAACACCTATAGACATTAGTGAACACTTGTCTAAAATAAAGGTGAAAGCATTGACTATGTATCTCATGAGTTGTACTAGACCTGACATGTAGTTATGGTAAGTACATTGAGCAGACTCATGAGTAATCCAGGAAAAGACCACTGGAAAACTATCATAAGAGTAATTGGATGCGTATGATACACTCGTGTGACTATGGACTACACTATAAGAGGAAACCTACTGTTCTTGAAGGATACTCTGATGCTAGTTGAATGTCTGATATTAAGGATTCAAAAACCATGAGTGGATATGTCCTTACTCTAGTAGAAGCAGCAGTGTCATGGATATCCTCAAGATAAACGAACATAACCAGATCCGTTATGGAATATGAGTTTGTGCATTGGATAAAACCAAGTGAAGAAGACAAGTGGCACGAAACTTCTTGGAGGATAATCTAGACTGGCTAAAGTGTGTGCTCAAGGTTTGTGTGCATTGTAATAATCAAGCAGCAATCAATAGGGCACAAATCTGATTAAACAATTGATCTCAATTGTAGTTATCATTATTGATGTTATAAGTTCAAAAGATAACATTGCGGATCCGCTAACCAAATTGTTAGATAGAGATCTGGTTGTTACAACATCCAAAGGAATGTGACTAAAGCCCGTAATCAATTAAGGCGTTATGTGAACAAAAAGTCAACCTAGTTGACTGGAGATCCCAAGATCTAGATTCAATGGAACAACCTAATTGCATAAACCTTGTGTGGTCACTGTGGGGGTCACCCTGGGTCCATTCCTATGATGTAAACAGTGATTTAAAACGTGTTGAGGTTAAGCTATGCTTTTAATGATTCATTGTGCTTCAAGAATATGAGCAAAGAAATCACCTATGTGAGAGTGAGGTGGAGTCGCCTCAAGGGAAACTATTGGGGCTTAGTTGTCTTAAACTCTTGCAGAACCAAGAGATGTCCATGACTTACGGACATAACCATGAGAACCGGAAAAAATGTGTTTGTTGGTGTGTGTGTGGAATGTATCTTCATTTACATAAACGACATAATAGTTTAAGGACATCGTGTCTACTAGTCATTTAGTAAAGTAAATGCATCTTCACAAGGGAAGGTTCAAGGATGTTGCCTACCTATCCTATGCGGATATCAGCTATGAGAAGTCACCATCCTAGCGATTTCCTCTCGCGTTAATTTCTATTCATGTGGGGGATTGTTGGACAAAAGTGAGTTTAGACAAGTGGAAATGGTCAACTTGACGCTCAACTATATATAGGATCGGCTCACCCTAGAACTATGGAAAGATTAGTTTCATGTTCTAGGAAGTGAGGCCTTCCAACGAGATATTATGAGGTCTAAACGGACAAGAGGTGAATGAGAAATTAAAGCTCAAAGATCACCTATTGAACTTAGTTGTTGAGAAAATTGCAAGTGAACAATGCATCATTCTTGTGTTGTCCCACATCGAAAGAGTGCCAAACTTTCATTGGGTTTATATAGCGTTGCCTTCCTAGCATGTTTGAATTGTTTGGATGAAAGGTTATGTGCGGGACGCGAATGCTGTAGCGGATTTGGGCTCATAGCGCTAGCTCTGTTTTGCTTCGGCCCGCATTGAAATCTCAACAATTAATTTCCAATTTCAGAATATGCAAATTAAGGAAATTTGAAATTGATATCTTTTTCAGTTTTGGAAATTGATATGCAATAAGGAAATTTCATAATCTATTATTTCTGAAATTTATATCATTTCCTAATTTTTTAATATCTCCGAAATTTATTTAATTTCCTAATATTATAATATTTCGAAATTAATAATTAATTACCGGAGAAAATATATTTCCAATATTTGATATTTCCGAAAATTGTGTTTCCAAAAACTCTCTCCCCTTTTCCTATATAAGCTCTGTTCTAGTTCATTATTCGTACTGAAAAATTAGACAGGTAGTAGAGACGAATTAGATACGAAATTTACCTACACAATTTCTCTCCTTCTCCAAGAACAGAGCAACTGATTTCTTTCTACTCGGTGCTACTTCGCATACACGGTTTCGAGTTCGTTTACGTTGTTGTTGTTGTATCTTGGGAGACTTGCTTAGATGGAGCAATAAAAAGAGGGTACTGGTTCGCAGGCCTCGACATACCAGTACCCTCTTCGAGTATCGACTGAGGTTACTGTATCGATTACGTATCGTGTTTACATTATTTCTTTTACATTATTGTTACTTTTTTTTTTATCAGCGAAAGCAAATTGTATTAATCCCTTCAGAGGTCGAAAAGAAACAACCAAGACGACACAATCCAGCTACAGATTGGAAGCCAAAGCAATCAAAAAACAAAGGAAGCTAGAGAATAGCTTGAACAAAAAAGAACCAACTAGTAAAATTGCAACTGAATGAAATGAAGTTGTTGATGTTATTGGTGTAGTGATGAAGCAGAGGACTGCTGATGGTGCTAGTATAGAGCTGCAAGGGTAATGAGAGAAAGAACCCGAGGGGGAAAACAAAGTTGTAGTGTAACAAAATGAAGGTGCAGAAATAGAACCAAGCCAAAGAAAGGATGTGATCCAGGGCAGAAGGAGGGTCCGAGCTTACAATAAAGGTGTTGTAGCGAGGAAGTAATGGTTGTAGTTGATCAGAGAGTAGATGACTAAGCTTCCAAGTATGTTGCTGCAAAGAGGGTGTGATGACTGCACATGAAAGCACTTGAACAAGAAGTAAAAGAAAGTGAGGGGAAAGAGACAGAGCAGGCAAAGAACCTGCAACCAAGCAAAGAAAGCAAGGAACTCTCAAGCCTAAAAAGGATCTACCCACACACCAAAGAGGGGAGAGAAAAGAAGAGAGGAAAAGCCCACACACCACAGCAAGAGGGAGAGCCTGTAATCTGAGGTTAGACCAATCATATAGGGCACGAGGGAGAGTATTGCTTTCATATGCTCAAATCTCTCCTTGAGCTGAACACATAAACTAAGGGGGTCTTCGTCAGCTATATATCTAAGTCTTAGGTCCATATGCATGTGATGGTGGATTAATATTGTGGTCGTGGCTTTGTTTTTAACTGATTCATTGTTCCCCTCTTTTATGACGTCTCCAAGATTCTGAGATCTCAAATGGAGAGTCGTGTCTAGCGTCCATTCATAATAGTTCTTCCCGTCTAGCCTAAGGGGTGCATAATTAAGCTTTGTCAAGTTATCCATCCTGAACAGTATAACAGAGCGTTCGTACTGAATAACGAGTTGAGAAAACATAACGATTACAACGGAACGAACTCGTGCTGTTAACGTGTTGTGATTATTTCTCAAACGATCAGAACTGAAACTGAATTATCGAACTTCCTTTAAAAGATCAAACCTTTACTTTGTAATTCTACTCCTTTTTATTTATGTCTTACATGTACAACTTGTAGTAACTATATATACAACCCAGAATGGGTGAGTCACGTCCACGCAGTGCCACCCATATAACACGTATTACGCAACAAAAACTATGCCTTCAGTAATATTTATGACAACAATAGCCCTCTTTCTAATTACCTTCCCTCTTTCTTTTATTCTCCGGTTTACATTTTTCAAAATTTTCTCTTCTCTTTTGCGCTTCTTTTCCACTCATCATTAGGGATGGCAACGGGGTGGGTTCGGGGCGGGGACCCCTCGCCCCGTCCCCGCCCCATCCCCGAGTTGACCCCACCCCGAATTGCCCTGTCAGGTTCGGGGATTCCCCGCCCCGCCCCGTTTATGGGTTGTATTTAAAAAAATATTAATTCTTTTACAAAAAATTAATTTACTAAATGGTGATTTATGATAAAAACAATTATAAACATTGTTTTAAGGATACTTATACTAAACTTTTGTTGTTTTGTTTAGTAGAATGTAATTTTTATCTTTCAAAAATATTTATTAGGTAATATTTTTTATTAACATTTATATTAATATATTATGGGATAGATATATTTATTATACAAACAAACTAAAACACACGTTCATGTTAGTTGAGTTGGTAGAGTGATTTAAATACTGGTAAGAGGTTTAGAGTTCGAATCACCCTATATATTATATGAAAAGACTAATATAATCGAGACGGGGAGTACCATCCCCGTCCGGGTCGGGTTGTAATTACCATCACATACACCAGGCAAGAACAGCAGTTATAAAACACATGAACATCAGTTATAAAAATTCTCAATTAACAAAATACAACAACTAAGTACTTTTGATTCTATGGAATAATGTGAATGCATACACGCTCACAAAATTTATGTTTTCAATAACCTAAACTACTGTATGTTTACAAATATTTTCAATTAAAGAAATAAATCAATATTTCTACAGTAACCCATTCATTTTACAACCAATGTTTTACACAAAAATATGAAGGACTATATACTGTTTGGTACCCTTATGTTCCGTTCACGAACGATTTGATACCATTTTGAATTTTTATTCCAATTTGACACCCTTATGTTCGGTCCACGAACGTTTTGAGTTAATGGGGTTAAAAAACTAACAAAGTAATGTGAAATGATCATTTTACCATGATGTTGATTTAGTTGAGTTTTAACTTTAACGTATAATGACTATTATATCCCTGAGATTTAATTTCATTAATAATTTAATTAATTATTATTCAATAATAATTGTTTTTTTGTTTTTTTTTTAATTTAATTTAATTTATTTATTATTATTATTATTCATTAATTAATTATTTTATTTATTTTTATTATTCAATTATTTCTTGTATTATAACTAAGGGTATAATGGTAATTTTGGCTATCAAATTTATAAGCTTAAAATAAGAAAGGGTAAAATCGTCATTTTACACTCCACTTAAGTACACATGTCTAACTTAGAGGTATATTCCGTTAGTTTTCTAACGGAATATGCCACTTCCGTCCGTGGACAAAAGAAAAGGGTACCAAAGAAAAGGGGAACAAAAACCATACAACATAAACAAAATAAATAACAAAACAACGATGAACATAAACTACTCGCAGTCGGCCTCAAGAGACTAGGGCGAGGAGGGCGACGCCGACGGGTGCAAATCTGATCCGCTAGAGGCTGATGAACGGATCTGGCCGGGTAAACACAATATGCAGGAGCACGGCTGAACGGCTCGGACTGCGGTGTTCCGACGAAAGATGGGTGCAAATCTGACCGTCTGGCACAAAAAGGGGCGTGGAGAGGCTCAACCAGAAGAGTAGTTGTCATCGGTAGATAAGGCCCGAGGGAGGAGCGGGCAGCCGACCACCGCCGTCGTCGGGGGCAAAAGACCGGGGGAGGGGGTTGAGTAGGAGGACGTGGGGTTGAAAGGGGGAAGGCTGGTCTGGCCGGAGACTCGTCTGAGAGAGGCAGAGAGGGGCGGAAATCGCTGGGGGAGGGCGGTGGGTGACGGGTGAAGTCGGAGGGGGTGAGAGACGGTACGAATCTGGTCGGAAGGCAGCGGATCTGGCGAGGGAGGCGAGTTTGTCCGGCGAGACAGCAACAAGGCCAGTAGGGGTCGAGATGAGGTCGGAGGGACTGGTGGAAGTTGCCGGCTGAGCCCAGCCGGTAGATCCGCCTTGTTTGAGAGCATATCCGAGCGACAACACGACAGCGGGGTATGCGGGTGGTGGAAGAAGGCCGACTACATGTATAGGAACGTGAGCATGAATGAGTGAGATGACGGCGGAGCACGGCGAAAGGACGGACGGTGGAGGGGCGACGACGCACGGATGGCGAGGGATTGAGGAAACTGACATAGAGGGGGTCGGTAGGAACATGAAGGGAAAAGGGGAGAGGAGAGAGGCCGCCGGCTTCTATGGCCGAAGCCATGGCCACCGGCGGCGGCTCAACGAAGAAGATGTACAGTAGGTTTTCAGAGGAAGAGCGTCTCTGGTAGAGAGAGAAAAAAGTCAATTGGGTGACTGATGAGTTGAGGATAGGCTTTTAACAAGAACTGCAATTTAGAAACTTGCATTGTGTTTGTTTTGCATTTATTTCACCAATAACACCCCGAAACTTTGCATCCACAAACTAATTTCAACAAGGCATCAAATCATCAAACACTAAATTAGAAGAAAAAAAAATCAAGGATACGATATTGTGTTTGTCCAAACTGGGTCTACATACCAAGACAAATCTAGAATAATATGAAGCTAATTAGTACTCACATTACTCTCTTCTCAAGATAGACACACCTGTAAATTGATCCATTGTAAATTGATCCATTCGACCTCAGTATCATATCTCTGCGATGACGACACCCCAACTCTGGTATCAGCAAAAGAGTGAGAGCTGAGGAAGAGTCGTATTCAAGCTCGGGTACCAGATTGAGAGCAATGGTGAGAGGATGTCCTTGAGGCAAAAATAACAGAGAAGAACAAGAAGGAATGAGAAGCTTAGGCTGTATGGTATAATGGTGGCCGGAAGAGAAGTACGAAAAGAAAATAGAAAAAGGTGGACATACGTAAACTGGTGAATAAAGAAAAGATGGAAGGTAATTAGAATAGGGGGAGTTTTTTTTTATAGCGAAAGTTGCATGTTTATTTATAAATCAGAAGTTACGATACACTAGAGTGCATCAGACATTTGGCCTGACCACTAAAGAACATGCATAGAACGAGCTTCCCTGGTTAGCCAGTGTGAAGTCATGTTTGCAGTTCTTTTTACAAATTGAAGGGATGTCCTCTCTTGTTGAGAAAAAAAATTCCGGATATCTTTAATAAATGTCCCAATAGGCAAGATTAGAGGATCACCATGAAGAACCATGTTGACGAGCACCTGCGCATCAGAGCGAATAACAACGTTAAGACACAACAAAGGAGCATTCTTTAATCCCGTTGCCAATGCACAAACTTAAAGGTATTTTTGTCATAAATATTACTGGAGGCATAGTTTTACAATTATTAAAGTATACAAGTAGCATACTAGTTCAAATTTTCCCTTTAATTATTTATGATGAACACTCGTCAAACTGAATGTCTGGAAATAGAGGCAGCTCCGTCAACGACCAATTTACCCAAATGGCCTTTTTCTAGCGAAGTCTTACGGTGGCAGACCCCGTAATTTAGCTGAACTTATTTCTTTTATTTTTGATTTTCTTTTTGTATGATAAAATTATAAGATTACCTATATACCCTTTCCACACTTAGAAGTTAGATCCCAGAATCTTTGTTTGTTTTTTATTTCCCTTCTTTATCCACGTGGCTTTAATTTTCCCTCCCAAAGGATCAACCGGATCGTGGGCAGATATGAGTCGGGTTTTAAATCAAATCTGGGTCGTGGGCCAGGTAAACTTAAGCATCTGGGATTCGAACCCAAGAATCTGCTATGTAATCTAGCTACTTACCACTAGGCTATGTGGTATTTTGTTATTGTATGAGTACCAAATAATATTTATTTATTGGTTTTCAGTAGAATGAAAACAAAAATATATACACTTTTTGAATATAATGAGATTCGAACCAAGGTGTAGCCCAAGCCAAATGAGACCCTTACCATTGGGCTACGTTGCATTTTGTTGTAATGTGAATACCAAATAATATTTATTTATTGGTTTTCAGTGGAACTTAAAACAAAAATATATAGATTTTTTGAATATAGTGGGATTCGAACCCAGGTGTAACCCAAATTAGATGAACCCTTACCACTAAGCTAAGTGAGCTTATAGTAAGAATGTCCAAAATATGCTTATGTTTTTTATGTTGTGGAATATCGACTTGTCCGTTCTAGAAATTTATTTCCTGATCCTCATACTGCTATGAGAATTATTTTCCACACCCTCAAACTGCTCTAAAAAATTTCAATCAGATCTACAACTAGTACCCAACCTGAAATAAATTTACATGTCCTGTTTATGGATCTGGAAATTATGTATCGGAAAAGAAATCAGATCTGGACATTCTTAGGAAATATTATGTTCAAATAAAATCTGTTTGCATGTCACGTGTGTGTTGGGTTGTGTTTTTAGGAAATGTTATCGTTAACAAACTAATGGATTCTGTCAAAAAATAACGGTTGGGTATGAAAAACTAACGTGTGTTTGCTTTATTATTAATTTTAAATTTTAATGGTACTAAGTCAACCATTTTATTAATCCTAAGTCAACCATTTTAATAGTTTTTTTTTACAAACCATTTTAATTCATTTGTTTTGTTTCTTTTAAATATTTTGGAAGGATATCCAAACTTTAATAGGATTGGTAAAAAATATATTGTATGCGAAATATGAATGAACACAATTTCTAGTGTTCTGTACCTTATACTCGTGTTTCTGGGAAGCAACAATTCTATTCTCATTTTGTCTAAAATCTGCTACTCTGGAAAATATTTACTAGTTCTAGAAGAACTTTTATAGATCTTCACTTTATTTTGCAGTTTGTATGTGTGTTCTAGGAGTTAATATCCAGGTTAAATGGAAAGTCTGAAATTATTATTAGCGTTTTAGATTCCAGTATAGAAACTTTATTCCAATTTGAACTAACAGTCTGGTTAATGTCTTACGTATCTGGAAAATAACTATTCAATAAATCTAAGCAACAAATGGACTACAATATAAAAAAAATACCATAACATGCAAAAATAACAATCACAAAGTGTTCATGAACTTCATTGGTTGTCTGCTTTATTTTTTGTTGAACTTGTTTTTTTAAAAAAAAAATTAGGATGGAAGTCGTATTTTAGATTTTAATTGTGTTTTTTAGAGACCATTTTTATTCGTTTGTTTTGCTCTTTTAAGAATTTTGGAAGGATATCCAAACTTTAATAGGATTGGTAAAAAAATTGTATGTGACATATAAATGAACACTATTTATAGTGTTCTGTACCTTATACTCGTGTTTCTGGGAAGCAACAATTCTGTTCTCATTTTGTCTAAAATCTGCTACTGGAAAATATTTACTAGTTCTAGAAGAACTTTTATAGATCTTCACTTTATTTTGCAGATTTAAGTGTCAGTCTGAAAAATTCATTTCAGATCGACACCTAGATCGAATGAAAACATCAAAGGATTGACATTCAGATGTGGCTACCTCTCTCATCAGATCCGGGAGACGGACAATAACTAACTACAATCTTAAGAACACAAAATCATGAAATTTATGTTCAAATGTAGCTCGAAATAAGTAATTCAATAGCTCGACGAATCAACAAATTGATATTTCGAGTGATTTTAAGTGGAGATTGTTGGTCCAACTTATAACTACAGCTTCATCAATTAATTAACGACGTGCACTTTTTTGGCGGGAAGACTAAAATGGAGGTGACTTGGATTACGATTGATGAGCGTAATTGTGTCCTAGTTAATTTGACCATTTCCCCCTATATTTATACCTAGTTTGTGTCTCGTTTTTATATTTTTAGCGTTTAGTAATAACGGCGCATAACCTCGTTTTTGGTCGATATTTTTCAAGTATTCAAAATATATTAATGATTGGTCTTGTTTTGTAGGCCTTGAAAAAATAAAATTATTGGCGAAAGAACGAAACAAATCGGAGCTAAAACGAAATAGATATGACCGAAATAGTGAAGATAACATTAAAAATGAAAGAGCGAACCAGAGCGCGTCACATGGCGCGTTGACCTGACCAGTACCAGCTCTTTCTTCTCATTTCCTTTTTATTTTTAAAAAAAAATTAATAGTCAAAAAGATAAGATTGGCATTATGAAGCTTTGATTAAAGAGGAAGCTAATTTGGCGAGAACATAAAATGCTGAGACTATTTTGGGTAAATAGGCCCTCCGTCAACACGTGCGCGCTCCAACGGTCAGTAGAAACTCCCTTTCCCCTTTCTCACTCAACACTCCTTTCTCTTTCTCTCTCTGGGGTTTCTGCAGAGCCGGAGATGGGAGCTGCAAGGTTTTTGCTCTCTATCTCTATTTGCATTTACATTCATGCGTTTTTCTTCGTGTTTCGGTTTCGCCATCCTTTCTGATTTTCTTTCCTTGCATGCAAAGCTTGTGATCTGTACACGTTGATGATAATTTCTGTTCATGTTTTGACCGTTAACCAGTCGAGGATGGCGATTTCCCCTTGTTTTTGTGTATTTTGCGTTTTATGTCTTGATGTTTCCACAAAATCTGGGGGTTTTGTCACATATGAAATGGTGTTTTATGTGAATTCGCGTTTAGGTGAATTTCAGGTTGCTTTGGTCCTAATTTTTCATTTAAGGCTTGGAGTGAAGCTATCAAGGTTCAGTTTCTAATTTGTTTTTTTTTTCCTTTTCTGGAAGACTTTGCTTCCAACCGTTGTTATGCTAATGCTGATTGCTGTGAGGCCTCGAGTGGATACGAGGATTCACCCAGCTCAGCTGTAAGTGCTTTTTCAACATTTTCTTGTTTAATTAATTTTTTCAGTAAGTGCAATACTTAATTTTTTCGCACGTGCCAAATCTACGCTGATATGGGGATGGAGGGAATATAAATTGTCACGTTTCGGTTGGCAAGTGGATAACTGTTTGCTGATAACACGAGATATAGTTAAGTTGATACCTATTATTCATGGCAAAGCTTTGAATTACTGTAGTAATTGGGTTGAAAGAGAATTTAGTTAATAGCATATAGGAATATAGAACTTCAATGCTTTCCCGATTCCAGTTGTAGGATATGATGAACCAGGTTCTACTAAAGTAGATTAGGATCACTTCTGACAACATTATGAAATGGACATTACTGGTTCAGGTATATACGGGAGGGGATGTTTTTGGAAGTGGGCAGAGGCACATCTCCCAGTTTTCAACAAGTTTGGGAGTTATTGTCAGCGAAGGGAGAGTATTTGGCTTTTGCACCTGATACAAAAGAGACAAGAACGATGATAGACTTAATTTCAATAAAATTTCCTGATGCTTTCTCTGCAGCAGTTAATGTTAATATCGCCTTCTCCTTCATTCCTGCCTCATTTGCTGTTGCTATCGTAAAGGTATATGTCAATGCCACTCAAAAGTAACTAGTTTATAACTGGGTGAATTAGCAGAAAAAAAGAATGACATCTTCAGTAGGATTATGCACCATATACTTGCTACTTTTTTTCGCTCAATAAGTTTCTACTCCAAGGATGAGTGAAACTTATAGTGCACTTACTTTTTTTTGGATCTTTCTGTTTCTTATTGCTGATTATACAACTGGTTGAAGTTCTTAATAATCTAATAGTGATATATGGACTTGAATGAGTTGTACAAATCGCCATTAGAAATTTTGAGGGTTAAAGATTATATGATTTCAGAATTTAAGCTGTGATACTGGATCTGAACTCTTTTAGTCATGTGATTGACAGTTGTTGTAACACACAATGGAGATGATTGTCACGTCACCTAGTGCCATTCCTGCCTTTAATTTTACTTATTTTGTTTTGGAATGACCTCATAGACATCAGGATAGCCTGTTGGCTTTGTGCTCACTCCGTGTGTCTTTATTTTGTTCACATCATTGCCTGATGGGATAATTGTCAAAACATGCACTAAAGTTTCGTCCACACAAATGAAATAGTGCACAACGTTTCGTCCACGTTGTGTGGCTACCTTAAAGTTCCGTTCACAAAATGAAATAGTGCACAACGTTTCGTCCACGTTGTGTGGCTACCCTAAAGTTTCGTCCACAAATGAAATAGTGCACAACGTTTCGTACACGTTGTGTGGCTACCCTAAAGTAATTTGCTGATTTAGGTTTCATAAGTAATTTAAAGTAATTTTACTAACAAATGTTCGTGGATGAAACTTTAGGGTAGCCACACAACGTGGACGAAACATTGTGCACTATTTCATTTGTGGACGAAACTTTAGTGCATGTTTTGACAATTATCCCTTGCCTGATTATATATATATATATATTTTTATGTATAACATAGTAAAGGGTAAAAGATAATTCAAAAAATTCTTGTAGTCTTTTTGCCACCAATTTCCTAAAATTTGGAAAAACATGCAAGAACTAACCACCTCTGGCAGATTATTCATCTCTGTTCCATTTCATATATTTCCCCTTTTCCTCTTCATTGGTACTTGGTTGTTAAAACTCTTTGGCTTCTTCAGGCCCACTTTCATCATTACTTGCTAGCGGAAAATGTCGCCTCAGTTTCTTGTTGGTGTTCAGCTTTTTTCTAGGGCTAATTGCTAAAAACTACCTTATGAATCGTCCACGTGCGAAAAACTACTTTATGTATTGTCCATGCTTTTAAATTACCCAATCTTTTGACCACAGTTGTCTGTTAGTTTTCTAAACGAAATTGCTACCCTTATGTATTGTCCACGTGCGAAAACTATCCTTAATGGAATATTCCAAATTTTAACGGAGTATTCCAAAAAAAAATCAGTGAATGACGGTGGTCAAAAGAAAGGGTAGTTTAAAAGCATGGACAATACGTAAGGTAGTTTTTCGCACGTGGACAGTTCATAAAGGTAGTTTTTAGTAATTAACCCTTTTTTTCTATACAACAACAATGTAGCCATTTTCCCAATGAATTGGGGTTGCTCCACATGAATGATTTTTTCTTCAATAGTTAAAAATAAAATATAACATGATTGTTTCTTTGCTTGGATTCCTACGCTAAGTGATTTTCTAAATAGTTTGGGTTATCAATTAACTTCTTATGATCCCACATGATACAGGAGCGTGAAGTCAAAGCTAAGCATCAGCAATTAATTAGTGGGGTAAATTTTTTCCTTAAAAAAGATAATCAATTCTCTGTATAAATTTGCAAAACACTTTATTAAGGTTCATAACAAGTAATTATTCATTGCTTAGGTTTCTATATTTTCATACTGGGCTTCGACATACATATGGGACTTCATCAGCTTCTCATTTCCTTCATTTCTTGCAGTAATCCTGTTTTACATCTTTGGTATGCTTCCTAAATTTGTTTTCTGTTTCTATTTACTGTAGTTACTTGGTCCAGAACCTAAAGCTTTCAACATCAGTTTCTCTTGCATGATTTCATAGTTATCCATTTGGTATTCAATTACCACATGGTCACCTGAACATCAATAATTCACATTATATGAGGGGATGTCTTTGGGTTTTGGGATTGATTCTTCAAAATACCCAAATCTATACCATTTTCAGATAATATGTTTTGTCTTACTCCTGGTATTAGCAATCAATACTGACATTCATGCTCATGGATATTGGAACTTCTTGCATGCACACCTAAATATAAATATGGGAAAATTGTTTCATTAGAGAATATTTTGGTTACACATTCTATAATGTATGGCCTCTCGAAATTATGCTTCTAGTATGGTACTTAAAACACAGAAATCATGCTGTAACATTTTATATGGTTGTCCTTTAAATGTTTTTGGAATATAAAGTCTCACATTGAATTAAAATAGAAAAGAATACATATAAGGAGGAAGAGTCAAACCGAACGATTGAAGGTGCCCTTTTATTTATGGAGTTCAGCCCAATACGTGTCGCCCAATTTAAAATTCTTCATATATCAATGAAGAACCCTTCTAAAAGAGTGGGGAGCCTGTTTGTATAAAACACATGCTAGTGCCTTCGCTAAGGACAATCAGTATGACAATATCTTACCCACAAATTGTATTTGCACAAAAAACAGTTAGTCCTTGTTAAAGCCCAATCCAACCAAAAAGCTCAAGCTGATGAAGGCATCAATATGCTTATCAAGTGGTCAATTCATCCACATGCTTTCTATGTGGTACACACAAAACACTCCCTCTCACGTGTGGGCCACACACGTGTTGCTCACTAGGACACTGGAGGGAGGTACCTGCACACTAGGGCAGAGTCACATGCCCAAACCAACTGTGATACCATGTTAAAGCCCAATCCAACCCAAAAATTCAAGCTGATGAGTGGAGGCATCAATATGCTTATCAAGTGGTCAATTCGTCCTCGTTCTTGTCCTATGTGGGACACGCACTTCAACACTCCCTCTCACGTGCGAGCCTCACACGTGTTGCACACTAGGACATCAAAGGGAGGTACCTGCATACCAGGGCAGAGTCACAAGCCCAAACCAGCTCTGATACTGTGGGACACACACTTCAACAATCCTCATTCTTGTCCTATTTTTTATTCATTTTATAAATTGCTAAACCTACTCCACCCCAAAAGCTTAATCTATTAGGTGGTGGGCCCTGAATTTCTGTGTGGGTCACTTCAACAATCTGTCTCACATAGGGAGGAAATACAAGCGAGTCACATGCCAATACCAACCAAGTTTTGTTACCATGTTGAACATAAGCGTAACTATTAGGTGGATGGCCCAACAAAATTTACGTTCTTCCACTGTTCAAACTCGGGCACTTCAACATAAATAAATGTATTTTTAATGACATGCAATGCTAATGTGATCCTACAGGTATGGAGCAATTTATTGGAAAGGGTTGTTTCTTGCCAACTGTCCTCATGTTTTTGGAATATGGACAAGCAATCGCATCATCGACATATTGCCTTACATTTTTCTTTTCCGACCATACCATAGCTCAAGTAAGGCTAGTTTTCTCATTGGTTTCCTGGCTTGCAAAATATCAAAGGTACTTCATGAATGATGATATATTAATGGTGCATGCAGAACGTGGTTCTCTTGCTCCACTTTTTCACTGGACTTATCCTTATGGTCATCTCATTCATTATGGGGCTTATTGAAACAACTGCAAGCGTAAATTCTTTACTGAAGGTTGTATTCTCATGTTTTCAAATATTGTCGATTTGGGAATTAGATGATATCCTTTATGATTGTCTCAATCTGAAAAATGGTAATTATCGATTACATGTCTGAATAGGCTTCAAGAAATTGATGTAGGATAGAAAGCAATCATGGATAGCATTAGTGAGGAAGAACAACTTATACGGTAGTCGATAGAGTGATTTAGGCAATGATATATTAGATGATTGATAACAGTTAGGCAATGTTATGGTAGATTATCGGTTAGGCAACGTTAAATAAATGATTGATAACAGTTAGGAACATCACCTAAAACTGATGCCATTTTATTTCATTATGGTCGAGTGATAACATGCTAATTCTTCTGGACATGTGGAATGTATTATTTCAGAATTTCTTCAGATTGTCACCAGGGTTTTGCTTTGCCGATGGACTTGCTTCTTTGGCTCTTTTACGACAAGGGATGAAGGATAAATCCAGTGATGGGGCATTTGATTGGAATGTCACTGGTGCCTCTATTTGTTATCTTGGGATTGAGGTTTATTTCATATCTTTGGCTTTCATTAAGATTTTATGCAATACTGTTTCTTCAATTTATTTGCACGCAAGCGAATGGAATTAAGGTTTAGGGATGTTGGTCTTAGTGGTAACTTATGAGTTATGCCCATATAAAATTGTATTTTGATGAAAATTTCAAAGCATGGGGTTCAGAGATTCATGGCATGTTATGTTTTTTCTTATATTCTTTTTATGTGTTTGGTTCAAGTTTAACATATGCTGTACTCTTGACCAATTTAGTTTGTTTGCTATGACAGAATATTTGTTTCTTCCTTCTAACGCTTGGAATTGAGTACCTGCCTTCTCACAAGTTAAATCTAGTTGCAATAAAGGACTGGTGGAGAAATATTCAAAAACACAGGCGCGAGGCTTCTAGCTATTTAGAACCATTTGTAAAACCTTCCAGAGAAGTTATTACCCTTGACTTTGATGAAGACATAGATGTGCAAACAGAAAGGCACAGAGTGCTTTCTGGTTAATGCAATCATGTACTTGCGTAATTTGCGGAAGGTATTCTCTTGTTTGTTTGTTTTCAGTCTTTATTGAATGCTACTGACGGCTTTCATTAAGTTATTTCATGATTAATTTTAGGTGTATCCTGGAGGAAAGCACCACGATCCAAAAGTTGCAGTGCATTCCTTGACCTTTTCAGTTCAGCAAGGAGAATGTTTTGGCTTTCTAGGAACAAATGGAGCAGGGAAGACCACAACTTTGTCAATGTTGACAGGTATGTCATGATACCACACCTGGGTAGCAATATGGGAGGCATCTTAATCTGGAAACATGCATTGCTTTTAACTATCCGTAAAGTGCAACTTGCAAAAATGATGACTAAACTTCTACTATGAAAACACGCAATGCTTTTAACTCCTTGCGAAGCCGGTATTTCAAGGTTATCTGCAAAGTGCAACTTCCAAGGAATGATGTCTAAACTTCTATTGTGCTCGATATAACCATTGAATGCAGATTCTAGAATGTTTATGAAATTTTGTTGGGTTGAATAATTTGAATTACCTCAACGTTTGGGAACTTTGTGAGAACATACGTGTTGCAGGATTCCATACCAGTGCTAACCTAGTGTGCTTCATCTGAATCAAGATATTTATATTATCTGGAAATATTTTTTCTTTCCTGTTTTTTGTTTTGAATTGAAATTCCCTGTGCAGGAGAAGAATGTTCAACAGATGGAACTGCTTCCATCTTTGACAAAGATATTTGTTCAAATCCCAAGGCTGCCCGTCGTCATGTGCATATTAATACTATGGTTTAGGTGTGTATAACTGTTTATTTGAAAAGCTAAACTGAATGACTTGTTTTGTGATTTTTGTTATTTGCAGATTGGTTACTGCCCTCAATTTGATGCTTTATTAGAGTATCTGACAGCTCAAGAGCATCTTGAGCTTTACGCGAGGATAAAAGGAGTTCCAGATTACCGGATACACAATGTATGTTCATAACCGTACAGCTTACTGTTACCATTTGTTCATATTTATATCTTGGGTAGTTACCATCTGCATTTGGAGTGTTGCATGGTTTGAACTTCGAGGCATTGATTATATTGTGGATTCTAAAATTCAGTGAAATGTAATGCTAGTCAAGTGGTACAGCTTTAATGTGAACAGCTGAATTGGCAGGTTGTTATGGAGAAGTTAGTAGAGTTTGATCTGTTGAAGCATGCTAATAAACCGTCATTTTCCGTGAGTGGAGGAAATAAGCGTAAATTGTCTGTTGCAATTGCAATGATTGGAGATCCTCCTATTGTCATTCTTGATGAGCCATCCACAGGTTTTCACCTTTTTATTCTGAAGCTAGTGTGATGAATAATTCCTATTTCTGATTATTACTGTTCTGAGATTATTTATCTTGTGGAAGTTCTCTATTCAATATTAATCTACAAATAGCTTTTGCATAGGAAAATCAAATAAGGATGGCCCAGTGCACGAGGCTCCCCCCCTAACTGGGGTCAGGGCAAAGTAAAAAAGTATTCTCCATTTCAGTAGAAATTGCTTTAAGCTTGGAAAGTAATTACAACTAACGTTTCCAGCACCGCTACAGTTACTGTAACCAGTACATATAGATTTGGATTCATGCTGTAGCAATAGGAGTGAAAATGACATGTAGCCCTGATATTTTTATAAGGGAGTCAAAAATTATTTCCTTTTCATTTTCATGCCCTATACCTTTCTTTAGTCCCATCTGTTTGCCATCAGCGGTGTTTGCAGAGCTCCATAAGTTTGTTAGCTTATACAAATTGCAATTATTCTTAGGTATGGATCCCATTGCAAAACGGTTTATGTGGGAAGTCATATCCCGCCTATCCACACAGCGAGGAAAGACAGCTGTAATTCTGGCGACCCACAGCATGAATGAAGCTCAAGCCCTCTGCACTCGCATGGGAATAATGGTATTAATAAACTTGGGCCCTTCCTTGTATGACACATTTTTTAGAAACCACTCATGTGCCTTTTTTTGGTTTCATCTGAAGGTTGGAGGCCGACTAAGATGCATAGGGAGTCCTCAGCACTTGAAAACAAGATTTGGAAATCATCTTGAGCTAGAGGTAGTTCCCAACTTGTGAATTCATATGGCACATTCAATTGTGTAACTCCTGATTTTCTGTTTTCAGATCAAACCAACAGAAGTCAGCTCTATAGACCTAGAAAACTTTTCTCGACTTATTCAAGAAAAACTGTTAGATGTTCCGTCTAATTCAAGGAGCTTACTCGATGACCTTGAAATTTGCATTGGGGGCATTGATACTATCACATCCGAGAATGTGTCGGTTGCAGAGATTAGCTTGTCAAAAGAAATTATCATCAAAATGGGGCGCTGGCTTGGCAATGAAGAAAGGATAAAGACCCTAATATCCCCCACTGCCGTTTCTGATGGGGTTTCCGGGGAACAGTTATCAGAGCAATTGGTTCGAGATGGTATGATACATAATTTTCGCATCTAGATTTCTACTCTTCCCAACCATCTTTGCACAATGCTGATACATCTGAGATCATGTCAACTCTTGCAAAAT
Organism: Erodium maritimum; assembly: GCA_963921825.1. NCBI lineage: Eukaryota > Viridiplantae > Streptophyta > Magnoliopsida > Geraniales > Geraniaceae > Erodium > Erodium maritimum. Next base: position 61,302,709 of record OY997594.1, read on the forward strand.
GAAAATAATAAATCGCTTGTTATTTTAATCTAATTATATTATTCTCACTTTTAACTTACTGTTTGAGTTCTTGCAGGTGGTATCCCATTGCCAATATTTTCTGAGTGGTGGCTAGCCAAAGAAAAATTCTCAGCAATTGATTCGTTTATCCTGTCTTCATTTCCTGGTACAACATTTCAAGGATGCAATGGATTGAGTGCTAAGTATCAGGTAAATCAATATTGAGCTTCACTCTTTGTAATTTTCTAAAAATTGCCTTGAAAACTAAGGTTTTTCAGTGCTGATGTGTAGAAGAATATACAAAGGGTAAATTACAAATACCTACTCCAAACTTGTAGCGTTTAACTGATACCTACCCCAAAGTTTTTTTTTAACTGATACCTACTCAGATGTTTAGTTATATAACAAATAGCCAAAGCTGTCAGTTAAAATGACGAAAATACCCTCAACTACATTTCATTAATTATTTAAAAAATCACTTTTGTTATATATTATATATATATTTACTTATTAAATCACTTCAGTTTTATTTTGAAAATGACTTCAGTTTTATTTAAAAAATCACTGAGGGCATTTTCGTCATTTTAGCTGACAGCTTGGGCTATTTGTTACATAACTAAACATCTGAGTAGGTATCAGTTAAAAAAAACTTTAGGGTAAGTATCAGTTAAACGCTACAAGTTTGGGGTAGGTATTTGTAGTTTACCCATATACAAATGTAAAGGTGTAATTCATATTCCAACTCTGTTCGATATTCTGTAGGGCAGATAAAAAAGTAGAACTGATTTTTTTTGCAGCAAAGCATGTTGTCAAAGCATAGCCTTAAAACAAAAGATGTCCCTTTCCAAATTAAGAATAGGACCATGTGGCAAGAAGCTCCAGGAAGCATAGCCTATAGCAAGATGCTTATAGGATATGAAACGAGATGGATCCCTCGGTCTCTTGGTTAAAAGAAAATTATCCAGATGTTCTGAACTCTTCAACTTTAAAAAATGCACTGAGTCCATGAAATGCATAGATATGTGAAATTTTTTGTATTGGCATATAGATGAGCGTGTTGTTGGTGTCTTTATAAAAGTGATGTTTGTTGTGGTGAACCCTCATCATGAGCTCAACATAACCAGTAAGCCTTTCTGTTTTGCAGCTTCCATATGGAGAAGGCCTTTCACTGGCTGCTGTATTTGGGCACCTTGAACATAACAGGTTCGAGATATATCTTCTCCCTTCATTGTTCTGCTTTACTTGGTTGGTCGTCAACTTGATCCATGTTTTCCTTTCTTCAGAAGTGAACTAGGCATAGCAGAGTACAGCATTAGCCAGTCAACTCTGGAAACTATTTCCAACCACTTTGCCGCAAACTCGGTATGATTTCATTTCTTTTTCCACCATTGTTTGTTATAGAGGGGAGGGGATATTACGATAGAGCCATCCCCCATCTGTCCCAACAGCCATTTGTGCATATCACGAAACGGTACACACTGTATGTTGAAAGTTTTAGCATATATAAATGTAAATTAGTTTTTTCTACAACTTGCCATCTCATCTCATAATCTGCATAAATTATGTTTCAATTGTTGATTCTGAAATTCCTACCCAACTCCCTGGAAAAGATGGTTGAAAGGAAAATACGTGGTTATTGTATTCTATATATTATTTTCTTTGACCCCCCTACGAAATCATCGGGTGACTTCTTCAATTCTATGTACGGAACATACTTGCATTACTGATTATGTATCATTGTGTTTGTTTTGGAGTCATGACATATAGAGATTCTTTATGCAATTGTTTACTAAGTCATACAAAATAATAATCGATGGTATGTGCTTGCCGAGGTGTCTCAATTTTTTCTTGTTCATGTGGCCTTGTTTGCATTGCTTTTGAGTATATGCATACATAGATATTCGTTCTCTGCTTGAATTTCTTGTTTCGGAGATTAACATAATGCGGAGGGGAAGTATTTAATATCTATGATCTGTCCTTATATTATCATGAGTGGCTAATAATTATTTTACTGTAGCATTACTGAAGGACAGGTGGAACCTGTTGAAGGTGATCTATCCAAATCTTTGTTGGAGAACAGCAAATGCTATCTACTGGATTGTGGTGCAGAGGTATTCATTTGGGTTGGCCGTACAACACAAGCGGAGGAGAGAAAAACAGCCAGCCAAACTGCTGAGGTAGTGTCACATCACCCATGGTTTATGTGTTACTGAAAAAGGTAATTTCTCATGTCTGAATATTTCCTCCAGGAGTTCGTTGCTAGCCAAAACATGCCAAAATCCACACGTCTAACCCGCCTTATTCAAGGTTATGAAACACATTCATTTAAGGCCAACTTTGACTCTTGGCCATTAGGGTCAACAACTCCTGGTTCTGAGGAGGGCAGAGGAAAAGTAGCAGGTAGTGATTACTATCTCAGTGATGAATCAAATTTGGTGTTTGTTAGTCAAGTTTCTTGACATGATATGTTATATTATATACTGATAGCTATGCTGAAGCAACAAGGTGCTGTGGCGTTAAGGGGGTGGCTAAAAGTGCTCCTACAAATGAGGAAGTTTTTCACCTCTACTCGAAGGAGGGGGGGAAATGGAGGTTTAGTTGATATTTGGCCTTTGTAGTTTGGTTTCTTCCTATGAGTACATTTACATGTTTGAAGATTTTAAACATTGTTTGTTTTCCCGGTATGGTATATTGATGGCAGTGCAAAGACTCCATTGCCTAAAGGGATATTGGTAAATTTTACAGCGGAGATTGCTACATTGAACTGTATACCTACCACTCAGGTGATAGGAAAGAAGATTACCTCTCCTGCTGTTGGATTGGAAATGACAGTGTTGAGGTAATTTGGGGGTTCCATTTCAGATTAGTAATAATTTCACCAATTTTTCTATGAGTGCGTTCTCTTATGTAAATTCTTAATTACATGGAAAATACATGTAACTTTAGCACTTGTTATATAGCAATAATCAGTTCAGAAGCTGGGTCTCTCTCTCCTATATTGTGCTAGACGTTGCAAATAAATGGATGCCTTTTACTTTCAAAAGGAACTAAGTTTTGTAGTGTACATGTATATGTAAGGGTTATCCTTGCTATCTTCCTTGCAATTATTTGGTTGACATAAAATATGATGTGCCCTTTTATTCATTTGGATCCTAAGTACCATTGTCTGAAATCCACTTTAAATAAGGTGAATGTACTCTGTTAATCAACAGGGTATATCTTTCACTTTTCCTCGTACACTGTCTTGACTGCATCACTTTTGATTTTGTGGAAAAATATAAGGAGTTTGGAAATTGTCTTGTTTTTCCTTTCACTGATTGAAGGATATATATACACAGTTGGGAAATCAAATCCCTGAAGTCTAGGACTAAAGACAGCAATAGAATCATAAGGGAAAAGGAAACTAAATCTTCCAAGGAAACTAAATCTTCTTAATAAGTATCTAGTCAACTATTATACAGCTAATAACAATTAAAGCTAATAAACATATATACAATATCCAATACTCCCCCTCAAGCTTGGTTGTAAATGTTGAATAAACCAAGCTTGAAGTTCAACTCGTCGAAATTAGTCCGAGGAAGGGCTTTGGTGAGAATATCAGCGATTTGGTGTGGCGACGCAATGTAGCTAAGTTGTATAATGCTTTCGTTGACCTTCTCTGAGATGAAGTGTCGGTCAATTTCAATATATTTGGTACGATCGTGATGGACGGGATTCTTGGTGATGCTTATGGCAGCTTGACTGTAGCTAAACATCATAATAGGGTTACTTTGCTTGATGCCAAGGTTGTCGAGGAGTCTTTGCAACCACATTCTTTCACAAATTCCTAAGGCGAGAGCTCGATACTCTGATTCAGCACTGTTGCGAGCAACTACGGACTGTTTTTTACTTCTCCAAGTTACAAGATTTCCCCACACGTATGAACAATAACCAATAGTTGATTTTCGATATGTAGCTTCTCCAGCCCAACTTGCATCTGTGTAAATCTCAATATCTCTTCTGTCAGTTTTCTTGAATAATAAGCCAACACCAGGATTCATTTTTAAGTACCTCAAGATTCGGTGAACAGCTTCAAGATGATCTTCATTTGGCTCATTCATGTGTTGACTAATGATGCTTATAGAATAGGCAATGTCTGGTCGGGTGTGTGAGAGGTAGATTAACTTGCCAACAAGTCTTTGATACTGTTCTTTGTTCACTGGAGATCTTTCTTCACTGACATTGAATTTCTTTGTGGAATCCATGGGAGTTTCAGCCGGTTTACATCCTAGAAACCCAGTCTCGGTCAACAAGTCAAGGATATATTTTCGTTGAGAAATTACTATGTCATTCTTGGATCGAGCAACTTCCATACCTAAGAAGTATTTTAGATTCCCAAGATCTTTTATTTTGGTGGTGTTGACTTTTGATAGATCCTGTAAGAAGACCAACTCAACTAAAAGCTCAAGTTGATAGTAAAAGGTCCAATTATATATATCTAACACGCGCCCTCACGGATAAGCCCGTTTACGGGCTTGGAGGTGGATTTGAGGATAGCCGATGAGAAGATTTGAGGATGATAGCCCACTAAAAGATAGTTGGAGAGCCTATTGAGAGGAGATTTGAAGATAGCCCACTAAGAGATAGTTGGAGAGCCCATTGAGAATTGACTTGTAGATATAGCTCATGTAGAAGGAGTATAAGGACTGGCCCATTATGGGTAAATTTGATAAATAGACAAGAAATTAGAATTTTTTTTAACGAGTGGGTTTGAACCCCGGTCCGTGAGGTAACCAGGCTCTGATACCATGTAAGAAGACCAACTCAACTAAAAGTTCAACCTGATAGTTGAAGGTCCAATTATATATATCTAACAGATCCTAAGAAAAAGAGTTACAGTTGTACTTAGTTTCACTGTAAGAATCAATTTGTTGGTTGGTGTTATGTGAATTTATTTATTTTGCTGTAAGGCTTTGCAATTGCAAAGTTGTCAATATCGAGTTGGTTTTCTTTCTTCTTCATTTTAATGGATGGTTCTATTGCTTTGGAGATTTAAGGTTGGATTAGTTGCAAAAAAACACTTAAACGTTGTCCTTGTGCGGAAAACTACCTTATGTATTATCCGTGTTTTTAAATGATCACGATATTTGTTCCGACAATAAAATTACTACTTTTATATATTGTCCAAAGTGTGAACACTACCCTTATAATTTTGTTGCTGGTTTAATTATGTATTCATTTTTATGGCCATGAAATGATTTCTTTTCAAGGAAATCAGACGTTAATAGCTAACGGGGTAGGATTGAAAAACAAAAAATAAGGGCAAGTGGGACATGCATATGTTTTTTTTGATCAGCTAATTATTATATATAATTCATATCTACGAATCGTAGATAAGAAAAAGAGTACAATTACTCTCCAAACACAAGTAGGAGAACTATCAACACAAGTAGATGACCAATAGTCACAACACCTACCACCCTAACTAACTAACTGCTTTTCCCTCCAAAACGAGACAAACACAAAATTCTGCAAACCCATTGTACAGACATTGTTCAGTAACCCCATAAGTTAAACAAAAGCACTCTTGATGACAAATCAAAGTGATTTTTGATCTCTGCAGAAAGATCACAGCAGGTTGCCCTGCGAAACTCCACCACCAATTCAGAACCCCAAACTTGATTCCTAGTAACTCCCTATCACAATTAAGTACCCCAATGAATGTGACTATCTTGGGAGTTAACAAAACCAGCACAAAAATCTGATGATTCAGTAGCTTTCTAATGTTAAGTATTTAGCAACTCATCCATGACCTAAAATAGAACCAACAAGAGCCCAAAGTAGAACCAAAGTGACCAAACTGCCGAAGTATCACCTGTGAGAATAACTGTAGAAAGGTATTCCAAGCAGCATGAACAACTAAAACAGGCTATTGAGTAACACCGATTATAGAGTTCTCAAACAATCATGCATATTATAGAGTAACACCGATTATAGAGTTCTCAAACAAAATAAGAGATTGTACCACGATAATATTTGCTGTTTCAGTTAGAGATCTGATAGTGTGATATATCACTCACTACTCAACAAAACAATAGCGACAATTGAAATACTATCATCTGTAATGGCTTTCACAAACAGACTAGCAAAAGTACATTGTCTACTTTGATGAATCTTCCTCAGTAATTGTCATACCTGCAACAAACACAACAGTCAGAACACTAAAAATAAAACAAAGCTATACATTTTTTTATCAGCACATTTGTTTCAAAGCTTTTTGAAATAAAATTGTTTCCTAGTTCCGTGTTGACCTACCTGCTCTTAATGCAGGTAAATGTTTTCCCAAGTTTGGGGATCAAAATTGGAGTAAGAAACAGTTATGCATATCGAAGAACATAATAATGAACACAAATCTACACATAACAACGAATAGATTGTACCTTCAACGGTTGACCCTGTCGGTAATCTGAACTGACATTGGCCCTTGCATCGTCGCTGCATACTCTTTAGCTGACCCATAGAAAGGGACTTCGGTGTCAGGCTGCAAATATAAAAAAGTAATAAACTTATTTACATGTTAAGTAATCAAATATAATAAAATTACACCTAAAAAAATCATACATTAGCCCCTTTATTGAGCAGCAAATCAACCAAAAAATAATTTTTAGTCTGGATAGCCCTGTGAAGCACGGTTGGCTGTGCTGCTCCACGGACATTGGGATCTGCACCAGCAGAGAGCAGGTACTCTGTGGTAAATGTATGTCCCCCGCTCACAGCTAGGGTAAGAGCAGTTTCCCCTGAAAAATCACAAGGAATTTGATTGGTAATTCAAAAAAAAATAGAATACAAACAAAGACAGCAGAATTTGAGTTACAAAAATGGGTGCTTATATCTACATGCCTAAATTAATGAAATGGGTTCCAAAACGTCAAATCACTAACGTTCCTTCCTATAAAAATAAACATAGCATATAAAGTAACATAAATTTTTACAATAATGCCCTGAAACCATTTAAGTTATAAAGGTTTTAAAGACTGAAAATCTATTCTTCAAAATGAAGAAACAAGCAAGAGACCAGTGATCTCTTTGCCAAAGCCTCACAAATTTTAAAAAAAATGCCCTCGTAGACAAAAACTAAGAGCTACAAATGCTTGAATAAAACAATCCTATTATAATCTGCTCCAAACCTAAAACATGCAGTTGATATTCATATACCATTATGTTCTGTTCAAGAACCATAGGCCCAAAATCACTTTTTACAACTTGAATTATTCTTTAAGCTAGCAAAGATAAAAAAAAAAAAAAAAGACATGGAAATAGATATTGAGGAAAAGAGAAATAACATAGGATAAAATAATGTCACATTACCTGTCGGAGCATGCGACAAACTTTCGTCTCACCCCTGCTTGCGGCAAAATGCAAGGCGTTGGTGGACCCCAGGATTGATTCTGACTCGGAAAGTGTGCTGGTTTGCACAAAATTGAGCACTTCTTCTTTTTCGTCTTTGTTCAGCATTGCGATATCTACACAAAGAAAGCTTGATGTTAGAAAAAAAACCCAATAGAAAACCAAACCCAGATGAAAGAAGGAAACTCATACGAAAAGATTCAACCAGGAGTGAGTAACTACCTTTCAGACGATCAAATCGGTCTGTCCCAGGTCTGGTTTCATCAAACAGAACTGCAATCTGCAAGCAAATAAAAGGACTGTCAATCCAAATTGACACAGAAAATACTCAAATCGCTACCGAAATCAGTAATCTAAGTTTACTGAAGACGCCTCTTGATTGAGTTCTAAATCAAGATTCAGAGAGGAATAACGAAAAGCAAACAAAATCCATACCAGAGACTCTGGCTCCATGGTTGTGAGAGGATTGAGATCGGAAACTCGGCAATTAGAAAAATGATATCGCAAACGCAATAATGCGGTAGAGTTTACAACTATATAGAGCGGGAAATGAATTTACAAGTGGTCAAGTGGACTACTTGTTGACTAAACCGTTACAAATACGGTTACAATCTTGAAAAGAAAGTTCAGGAGAAAATTAGATTTTCGATTTTAATTTTATATTACAAATAAAATATGTTTTGTTTAAAAAAATATATTTATGGAATACAAACTTTAAATAAAAGCCGTACAAACAGAAGTACCTTTGCTTCTCGGTTGTTAACTTTAAATACTATATCTCTCGTTGTCGGAGAACGTGACGCGACTTCGTTGTCGGAGAACGTGACGCGACTGCGGAATGTTTGTTGTACTGAAGAAGGGTAAGGTAGCCATCCCAAAATCTTGGGCCTTAAATCAGCCCAATAAGGTCGCAATGAATGAAGTGAGGTGACATGGATGTATTTATTAACAAGGATACAGCATCGTTTCTATTCCTGAGCGATGTGGGACTCATGGCCCTATCTATTAAATTATTAAGGATATGGCCCCTACCTATTAAATTAAATAGGATTCAGAATTCTTTCGTTCTGCCCAGACGAAAGTGAACAAAAAATACTATTGGCGTTCGAACACGCGACCTAGGTGGTTATATAAGACAGTCAGACCATCTGAACTCATGTCTTTTGTTCTGCTATCATTTGAAATATATATACATATATATTTTTCATGATAAGCAGATGGGAAAATAATCAACGTCCCACCCCGCTTAAAAGAAAAAGCATTTCTCCTCCTATCTGATATCTTGTATTAAAGAGACTTATTCTTTCCGCCACAACAAAATTGATCACGACCCTCCACAGTTTCGGTTCCTCTATTCTGTAGTAACGGCGTTATCCCCAGCCCTTCAGAACGGTCGGGTACCTTAATCCCATGTGGTGGAGCCGTCAGCCCCATCTCTGAGCAACAACCCTTCCATTTGCCACAACAATTCGGTCCCGACATCTCAGCCATCTATATCTACTCCGACCAATCCTGATCAGATTACGGTGACCCTTTCCCCAATCTCTCTGTCTCAAGCGACTTCCATGTCTCCATGCCAGCGTCGGGTGGATCAAGGCTCGGGGATTTTGCCCAATCCGCCTCGCCCTCTAGAGAAGCCCGACATACGAATCCTGGCGTGGAATTGTCATGGTATGGGTTCTCGGATGCATTAATTAGCACCTGTTTCGTCTCCTTCGCGATAGGCGTCCACATATTGTGTTCTTGCCCAAGAGCCTTCTTTCGGCCCAAAATTGTACTATGTTATCCCACTCCCTGGGATTTCATGGCCATATTTGTGTTCCGACATCGGATACTCGGAGGGGCTTGGCTCTATACTAGGTTGTTGGGGTCGATGTGGTATCCAGGTCATCGGGCAACCACTATATTGATGTTGAGGTCTCGGCTTCGGGGCATGATGACATGCGGTTGACCGGTATTTACGGGGAGGCTCGACGAGAGAACCGACACCAGACTTGGGACTTAGTTCGCCAGCTTCACCTACCGACCCGCCCCAATTGGATTATTATCGGGGATTTCAATGGCATCTTGGATCGGGAGGAGACGATAGGAGGCGGTACCTACCCCTATGGTTTTGTTGAGGATTTTTGTTTGGTTGTTGATGAGTTAAACCTTGTTGACGTTCCAATGACGGGACACCAATATACATGGTTCCGGGGTAGGACCCATAATCGGCGCATTTAGTCCTGCCAGGATAGGCCATTAATCTCTAGTCCTTATTATTATTCTTTGCCGAATTTGGACTTTTGTAACACATGTACCACGACCTCGGATCCCTGGTCGATCATCCTCTCCCTAGCACGGAAGGTGTCTCATCGACCCCCACCCCCCCGCAAAGTTTCGCCTCCAATCTTAGTGGATACGGGACCCAGGGTCTGGCCAGGTGGTGAAAGGTAGCTGGGATAAAGTGCCATCGATCCTTATTGTTGATGTGATACGTAAGGTGGGGGTTCTCTAGATGATTGGGGTTGAATCCATTTCAGGAAATTTTTTAACTATATCAAGTGGTGTCAACGTCGCACTATTCAGTTGAACGGGAGAATAGACCGTGTCGGGGTGCACAAGTGGGAAGCTCTATGCAATGTCATTTTCTATATCTTTCTAAAGTCATGACCAATAGACTGCGTCCCCTCCTTTAGAATGCCATATCTGAGACACAAGGAGCGTTTATACTGGGTTGTGTATTCAAGACAATGTCCTCATAACATTTGAGGTCATTCACTTTCTACGCAAGAAGTGGCAAGGGAAATTGGGTTTTATGGCCCTAAAGCTGGACATGAGTAAAGCCTATTATCGGGTGGAGTGAGATTATTTATTGAGCATTATGACTAGGCTATGGTTCGCACCTGAGAGGATCGAACTGGGGGCATGTTGTATGAAGACTGTTCAGTAGACGGTATCTTTGGGAGGGCAGGAAACACCTAAATTTACTCCATCCCGAGGGCTCCGCCAGGGTGACCCATTGTCCTTGTACCTCTTTCTCCTTTGCATAGAGGGACTCTCATTTTTACTGTACTAGGCGCAAGACGCCAGCCATATCCGAAGGGTTGGGATTGTTAGGGCGCCCTTGAGATTTGGCACATGTTCTTTGTCGATGACTATTATATACTCTAAGGAGTTATCCTGAGTGAGACCGATTATGTTAGGGATATTTTGGGTCTCTTCGGACAACTATTGGGGCAGGTCCTCAACCTACATAAGTTCTCTATATTCTTCAACATGAACACCTCGCTCTCGGTATGGCTTTCCGACATCTGCATGATGTTAGCACAACTATCCTTGGAAAACAGGCCTAGAGTCTCATTTACCGCCCTCTATCTCTGGTGGCTCGGGTTCTAAAGGCTAGGTATTTTCCTTCTACTAGTTTTCTACAGGCACGGATTGTGGCTAACCCAAGTTTCACGTGGGCGAGCATATTTCCACGCAAAACCTCTTGAGGAGCGGACTACGGATAACGATTGGAGATGGGCAAGACACGGTGATTAGGGGTATGCCATGGCTATTGGGCACAAACCCGAAAATCATATGCATACGTGACACTTTGGAGGGTGCTCTGGTAGCGGGTCTGCTGTTCCCTACATCACATTGTTGGGATGTGCCGATTATCTCTCGCCGGTTTGATGAAAAGGTTAGGGACCAGATTCTCCAGGTGCCCTTGTCTGTCAAAAGGAAGAAGTATGCATGGTATTGGGCGACTGACCGCATAGGACTCTACTCAACAAAGGCAGGATATTCGGTTCTGGAAAACGTTCGCCACCTTACCCGTCAAAACACAACTGCATTACCCTAGATATCAATATGGGGTACACCGGTCCCACTACGCCTCCGAGTCTTTCTTTATAGGTGTCTTACGAATACTCTTCAGGTGGCCACTAATATGAATCATAGATATATCCCGATTACCCCTACGTGTGACATATGTGGTCGAACCCAGAGACAATTGATCACTTATTCATAGGCTGCGGTTTTTCGAAAACCTATTGGACTCAATTTGGAGGGATCCTTCCCTATGAACCTGTCGTGGGGTTCGTGGAGCGGTGGGAGGATATTGATACAAGTGGGGTGTGAAACCGAGCAGTAGAGGTTTTTTTCTGTCCTCTGGCCCTAGGAAGTTTAGAAAGCACAGAATGCTCTGAAATGGGGGGCACCACGCCCGCCGCCCTTGTGAGTGATCTCGGCGGCCCATGCTCACTTCACAGCTTGGAGGGAAGCCAATTCCAACCTAGAGACACCTCACATGCTGCCTCCTTCCTGTGTGTCCCGATGGGTTCAACCACCTATGGGTATAGTGGTTATCAATGTGGATGGAGATGTTTTCTTAGATACAAATCAATCGGCCTAGGCGTCATCGCCCGAACTGCAGGAGGGGTCGTATGTCTTGCAGAGAATGTACTCCTCCCAGGATGCTGGTCTCCGATCATGGTGGAAGCATGTGCGATTGGTAGAGCACTTCGCAATACTGCCACATTGGGAACGAGACCGATTGTCCTCAAGTAAGATGACCAGGTCCTACTAAACATGATCAAAACAGGGGATCCTCCGGCCTCCCCGATGGGGAAATTGTGCTGAGAGCCTTCATAGAAGATGGAATTTGAGGGGTAGCCTCCGTAATTTGGCAATCTGGGTTTGAGCATTTGTTTTTTATTTTTTAATAGAAAAGCTATGCAAGGACGAAAAAACCATTCCTACTTTACTAAAATTTTCATTCTAACCCCGACCCCACCTCTTCATCTTCTTCCTCCACTTACCCGATTCTCGGCATTCAAACACGAGAAAAAACCGGCAACTGTCGACGTCGACTCCGTCTTCTTCGTCTTCATCCAAGCAGTGGGTCTCTTCAAATATCGACGGCGGCGGCTCCAACTCAGTCTCGAGGGTCCATTCAACTCGCAGCTACTCGTTTCAGGTTAGAATTTTGGGTTTGTGTAGGTAGAAGGTAGAGTTAGGTTCATCGTCGGTAAATGTGGGAAATCGCCGGCGATGATGGCCATTGCCGGGAAATGGCCAAAGCCCCGCCGAGTGACTTTAATTCGGCGAAGGATTGAACCCCCATGGCGACCTAGTTGACTGGACGAGGAAAACATAAATCTGGCCGAACATTGGCCGATTTAGGTGATAATCCTCCAAACGATGGCCGAACATTGGCCGAGGATCTGTTAATCCTCCAGTGTAGTGAACACTGAGGAAATGGGTCAATCCTCCAAAATGTGGCCGAGGATGTGTCAATCTTCCAGTTGGCCGAGTCAATCCTCCAAAATTTGGCCGAGGATCTGTCAATCCTCCAGTGTAGTGAACACTGAGGAAATGGGTCAATCCTCCAAAATTTGGCCGAGGATGTGTCAATCCTCTAGTAGGCCGGGTCAATCCTCCAAAATTTGGCCGAGGATTTCTCAATCCTCCAAGGGGTTGTCAATCCTCGGCCGAGTGGGTCAATCCTCCGCCGAGTGGTGGAGGTGTCCAAAACACATGCTCTCTGGAATTTCCGATCGGCGAGGTTATTCGCCGATCGGCCAATGACACAAAAATGAGTCATTGTCAGATTTTAATGTTTTGCTTCTGGTTCACTCATAATTGAATTATGCAATTGGTATTGGAATTATAGGAGTATTTATTTGAGCTTGTTTTATATTGTCATTGGAATTGCAATAGCCTCGGTAAATGGAAACAGAAGGGCAAGGTGTTGAACAAAGCGATGCCAGTGTCAGCTGGTCAGTTGCAAGTGCAACCCCGTCTGAGCACCCGAATAGGGTTCGTCGACTTCGAACTAAACTCAAAGAACATGAGTTGTTCGAATGTCGGATAACCGTGAGATGTGGGTATGAGAAGTGGATAAAGGACGTGAAGGAGTTAAGGGATGGTAATGAGAACATAGTTGCAGCTATTGAGCAGGGTCCTTTCGGTAAGTTCCTGAACTTACCGACGAAGTTTAACCAGTCAAACAACATTGCGTGGGCCCTTTTCGTGAGGAGCGCAGATGTTTGTCCATGGTCTGAGGTGTGGTTCATCGTTAAAGGGACACCAATTAGGTTGTCCATCAAGGAGTATGCGATCATCACTGGGTTATGCTGCTCAGCTCCAGATTTGGAAGACCCAGCGTTGGTAGAGCAAATGAAGTCGACATCATTCAAGCAAAGACATTTCCAAGATCACAATCGTGGAGTGTCGGTTTTAGACCTTGAGAAGAAGTTAAAAGAACTAAAGGACAACCTGTCGACAGGCCGCCGAAGAATCGCGGAAGAGCGAGAAATTTGCAAGGTCATTAACTTGATCTTCGTTGGGGATTGTTTGGTACCCCATTCAAAAAAACACAAAGCGATCGATGCAAAGTGGTTGGGGCTTGTGGACAACATAGAAATGTTTGAGAGGTTCCCCTAGGGATATGTGTCCTTCAAACGTCTGAGGGATGAGTGCTTTCGAGACTTGAGAGCTAAGTCCGAGGGTTTGGGAGCAGATAGAAGGGGTGCGACATACACCTTCTCTTGTTTTATCCCTGCGTTAATGGTAAGTAACATCAGTCCAATTATTTATTAATAGTTTTATCATTTTCTAAATCATATTATCGCTGATAAATTAACTTCTGTACGTAATAGATATTGGCATTGGAGTGTATTCCCAAACTTGCCGAAGCATTTGTGAAGGAGAACGAGGGATACACAGATGAGTTTCCACGAATGTTCAAATGGAACATGCCGTGGGCAAAGGCACCGGCGGCGGAAGCAGTTACTGCAGAACTTGCAAAACCTGAGGTAATACAATTTAAGCAATTTAATTCAATTGCATGTATATATTAACGTACTTCTGAAGGACATCGGGAATATCAAATTCATGTAAATGGAATTTGTGTGCAGGTGCAGGTGGCCCAGAGTATCCTCATACCTACGGAAGCAGAGATGCAACGTCCGTGGATGCAGGATATCGCAGAAATACCGACAGGGGAGAGGAATCCTAGAACGGACAGGATTTCTGAAATTCTAGAGAGGGGCGGGACAATTGAATGGGAGGATGATGAAGGGAACCCGGTTGTGGATGAGGAGGTGGGTGAGGAGGCAGCCAGAACGATGGAAATTGGCCAGTCGTCTCGTCAGGCTGAGGCGTAGGCAGATAGGGCCGGTGATCGAAACAGTGAAGAAGACCCCGTACACACTGCTCAGGACGAAGGGGGCGGGCTGGTGCTCAGTCGGCAGTCCCGGCTGATATCCAGGCTGTCCGGGATGATATCCGAACGGTCCGGGACGAGATCCGAGGTGTGGACGGTAGATTACGAGCGGTTGAGGGTCAACTAACTGAGATCCTCAACCTACTTCGCGCCCAGGTCGGTGCCCGTGACGTGCCTCAGCGCCTGCCATCTGAGTCGCATCCACCGCCCCAGCGAGACGAGTCGGGTCCCCGTCCATCTGGTTCACGCCACCATTCTGATGGCCCCCCCGGCGATCCTCTTGCTGCCCCTGTGGAGGAGGTTGTTGATTGTCAGTCTCAGGCTCATTCTGCTGGTCGTCCATCAGGTACCTCGGTTGGAGGAGCGCACCAGGTGGCAGTGTCTGAGCCTCTCCCTGTATCTGTGAGGGTTGTTACGTCTCAGCCACAAGCATCATGTGCAGCAGTTGAAGAGGTGGGGGAGTCGGAGGATCAGCATCATTCAGAGCAGGTGGCTGCAGCTGAGCCTGTTGAGGGTGCGTTTCAGACTGTGACTTCTTGGCTTAGGGACAACTCATAAGAAGCTGCAGATGAGGGGGCAGAAGGCACTGGGGAGGTTCAGTCTACGGCCCAACATGGTAGTCCTATTGTCCGGGGATCTTTAGTTGATATCCTCGGCAGTCCCCCGGCTCCCAGATCACGGAAGAGAAAGAGATCCCGAGTGGTTAGTACGATACTAGGGACTGAGGTGACAGAGTGGAAGCCTACAAAGACGATACCTCATCAGTTGGCCGTGGTTTCGAATGCCGTCGATGAAAGGCGTTTCCCCGCGGATGCCCCGAGGCACAACACTTATTTCATAGCCCTCGCAACAAGCGTAGATGGGTCACCGAAGAGGTAATGCGTTTTAAAATATTTACCTTTTTCAGGCTTTAATTTTGGTAAATGCTTATAAACAGTACTATGTTTGTGCAGCAAATGGATGATTCGTTGATTGGGATACGGTTGAGGCAACTTCGTTATCCTAGGGTTTTCAAAGTTCCGGGGCAAATAGTACTGGATGTGCAGTTCCATAAACTATTGGAGGCACAGTTTGAAGCCCGAGTTGAACCAGAGCTCCGCTTGATGGAATATGCTCGGGGGAAGATGCCGGAGATGCATAGTAAGCCGTGGACGTATGCTCAGCACATTTATTTTCCAGTGAGATTGGTGATGGGCCACTGGCTATTGCTGGTCGTTGACGTACAGACGCGTAAGATCAAAGTGTACGACAGCTCCACAAAAGCTCTAGCCGCCAAAAAGTTAGTGACTACAATGCAACCTTATGTGCATATGATCCCCAAGATGCTCCATCGTGTTTTACCCGGATCAGCCGAGACGTTGGCGCCTTATGAGCAGGACTTCCCGTTCGAGAGGGTGGCCCATCTACCTCAAGTTACAAAGTATGTCACAAGTCCTTTAATAATTTTTTCACTTAGTTTAAATAATTTCACAACTTCAACATAATATATTATATTGTGTTGCGTTTGTAGTACGGACGATTCTGGGATCTATGCACTTAAGTTCATCGAACTTGAGTTGGCGGGACTAGATATCGAGCCTAACGTGAGAACCAGCCTAATTCGCCAGTTCCGCAAGAAGTATTGTGTTCATATGCTGACGGATCACCAACATCTTTTGTAGACTTTTGTACTCTATATGATGGTGAACACCCCTTTCAGTTCCCAGAATTTGACGGAATGGATCGTGATCTTCGGAGGCCTTCTTACGAAGAGCCTCGATGGTTTCCTGCTTTCGTACAGTGGATGGACGAATGTAAATAAGCTGAGGAGAGGCTCCTTAATAGTCTGCTAGATGAGTAATATATTAATGTTTTTGAACTTCCATAAGTATGCTATTTGGATTAAATAAAATGAAATTATCTTATGTTTTGTTTTGTAATATACCGATGATTCTGGTCCCAATCCACCGCCGAATGAAGTCATTCCCCCGCCGAATGAAGTCATTCCCCCGCCGAATGGTTCAATCCGCCGTCGAGTAGTTCAATCCGCCGCCGATTAGGACACAACCCAAATTCTCTAACCCTAAACCCTAATCCCTAAAACCAATCCTCAAACCCTTATCCATAAACCTCAACACTGGAAACCTTAAAACCAACCTTAATAAGTGAACTCTAAACGAGAAAAACCCTAACCCTACAAGCCTAACCCTAGAACTCAACCCAACACTCTAACCCTCAAACTCTAACCCTAAGAGTGTAACCCTAACAGGGTAACCCATACACCCAAAACCCTAAGAAACCATTTGTAAGAAGTACACTTGAAGCATAAAACTCTAACACTACAACTGTAACCCTAAAACTATAACCCCTACAGTTGAAACCCTAAACCCTAAACCTAATAGGTACAGTCTAACACTACTACAGTATCCCTAAACCCTAAACCTAATACGTAATGTTGTTTGGTTTTGAACATCCATAAGTATGTTGTTTGGATGAAATCAAATGAAATTAGGTTATGTTTTGTCATATACCGATGATTCTGGTCCCAATCCCCGGCCGACTGAAGTCATTCCCCCGAAGATTGACGTCAATCCTCCGCCGATCAATTCAATCCTCCGCCGAGTGAAGTCAATCCTCGGCCGAGCAAGTCAATCCCTCGCCGAGTTTGCCAAACCCTAACCCTAAACCCGAACACCCTAATCCGTACAACCAATCCTCCGCCGACTGATGTCAATCCTCCGCCGACTGATGTCAATCCTCCGCCGACTGATGTCATTCCCCCGCCGAGTTTGAACAACCCTAACCCTAAACCCTAGTACCCTAATCCGTACAACCAATCCTCCGCCGACTGATGTCAATCCTCGGCCGAGTGAAGTCAATCCTCGACCGTGCAGGTCAATCCCCCGCCGAGTATGCCAAACCCTATTACGCTAAACCCTAAAACATATATCAATCCTCCGCCGAATATGTCATTCCTCCGCCGATTGGTCCTTGTTCAAAAATTCACTACTCTCTGGAATTTCCGATCGGCAGATTGGCTTGTGTAATTAGCCGATCGGCCAACTGCACTTACCTACAATTTGTAGGCTACAAACCTTGCCATCGGATACATTCAACACATCTAAGGAATACATGATACCCTTAAACATAGATTCGAGTTACAAATAGTAGCATAATCGAAAACAAATACATAGTCCGTGAAACAAACATAAATTATCCTACACATTAGATGTAGAAGCAACCGAAGGACAAGTTCGTTTCTTGTGACCAACAGTCGAACAAATTCCACATTTTCGTGGACGCTTTGGAGCCGCTGCAGTCGCTCTAGGGTCCTCACCTGCTGAAGGAATTCTTCTCTCAACTCTTCTACCGAGTTCAACTACAAACTTTGGTGGCTCAACGTCAATAAGGTCACGAAGTTCATCAACATTCCACTCCGTTTCTCGTAACACTGGATAAATGGTTCCATCATAAGCGAGCGCCCATGCTTGTACCGAATAGTAGTCATCGCATAGCTCGTACATATCCATGTTAGCATCCTCACAACACGATAAGGCATGAGTACAAGGCATTCTATCGATGTCAAACTTCCGACAACCGCATGTCCTCTTAACCAAATCAACCAAGACGTCATCGAAAGGACCGGTAACCCGATACTGGCCAAGTCTGTTCAGTGGTGTTATTTGCATTTCCTTCGCTTTGAAGATCCTCTTAGCAATGATACTCTCTACCTTCGGAACCACAACTTGGCGATCCGGTAATTTGGCCATCACATCTCGACGTAGCATGAACCATTCACTAACCTTTTCCTGTATGGCGTTGAACAACGCAATAATGGGCCACTCTCTCTGTTTTCGTAATGCGTTGTTGATGGATTCACAACCGTTCGTTGTCATGATATTGTACCGAGCGGCCTCGAAGAAAGCTCTCGCCCATTGAGGACGTTCTATGTTCGTTGTCTCCACATATCTCGCAGCCTCGGGGTACAATTCTTGGAACTGTTCCCACCTAGCATTGAACTTTTCTGGTGTGTACGCATCAGCAACTTTTTGGAATAACTGAGAAATACCCTCCCTGTCCCTTCCCCCATGATGAGATTTGACATTTCGACTCAAATGCCACCTACAATGGCCATATTTAGCCTTTGGGTAGTGTTCCATCACTGCCTTCCTGATACTTCCATGTCTATCGGAAAGGATAACCAAGTCATCCTCGTCCGGGATCTCCGGCCTCAACTTTTGGAAGAACCAATTCCATGAAGCGTCTGTCTCCCTGTCAACCACAGCCCAAGCTATAGGATATTGGTGACGGTTACCATCTTCCCCGGTTGCAAGTAGCAATACTCCTTTATACTTTGTTTTCAACCACGTGCCATCTACTAAGATCACCTTTCTCAAGGCAAGTTTAAATCCATCAATGCATGGTCGAAATGCTATAAAAACATAGTGAAATCTACCATGCTCATCCACCTTCAAATGAGTTACTGCCCCTTCATTCATCTTCCGAACTTGAAACAAATATGTTGGGATTAATCCATAACTTAAATCAGGATCCCATACAAGTTTAATCATCGCCAACAACCGAGCCCTCCAACACTTCCAGTATTTATATTCGCCAAGTTTGTCATTCTTCCAATCGTCTTGAAGCATCCTTGGACAAGGAATATGTTTCTGGCCAGCATATTTTTTAGCAATGAGACATGCCAGTGCTTCTGAACTCAGTTGACCTCTTCGGGTGCTGCGATCACGGGCCAAACAAGTATGGAAAGACTCGTAGGTTCTAATGGATAATTCATCAGATCCCCGATCTTTGGCTCCACGCACTCTCCATCTACAATCAACACAATGACATTTTGCAATGTATAGCGTTTTTGAAGATCTGTCTCGGTGTATCCAAAATTTACCCTTGTTTGCAACCTCTCTCAGATACGTAACAAATGCTTCCTTGTTACGAAACTTTTTACCAACTACTAAATCTGACTGATCACTGAAACCGATATTGGTTTGTTCTGGATCCATGCTATCTAACGGAAACTGATGATCTGTAGAATAATACTCCACCATTTGACCGTTCTCTTCGATACCATCCAAACTTACCATCACTGGCGTAGGAGCTGGTATACTATCCAAACTAACCATCACTGGCGTAGAACCTGGTATACTATCCAAACTTACCACCACTGGCGTTGGAGCTGATGCTTCTGCCTCAGTATCAACCTCTGTACGTCGACGCCGAATAACTAGGTTCTCAGCGTTCTCTACACGACTACAAATATCCAAGTCAAAATGACCATCGTACCCACCATTCTCATTTCCATCATCGTGGACCCTCTCTTCAACTGCCGCACCACTGTTATCTTTTTTTTTATCAGCTCTACACGTAACATGGTTCTACGACATTCTTTCATGTTTTCAGCTACTACATACCGAACACCCATATCCGTTACAATCTTAACTGGAGAGATAATTTCTGTGTAATTGGGAAAATAAGGTTGGTAACTAAGTTTCAATTCTGTATCATTTTCATTCACCCCAATTCCGGAATACAGCAGTTCCTTTAATGTTTTCAATGTTGCATTGGCACCATCAGCAATAGCAAGACCAATAATTTTATTGTTTGTTGATGATATCCATTTATAGTTCCCATCCTCCTCTACCTTATATTCCCCACCGTAAGTAGCATGAATCACTGCAACTTCACCCATTTCCTGTACAATTACAACCTACTTCATTTAGGACATTACATTAACCATACACAGACCAATAATACTAACAATACTAAAAATGTAGGGTACTCTAGTATTATGCATCCGGCCGATCGGCGAGATGTGGCCGAAGGAGTCCCTGGCCGATGGCCGAAGGGAGTCACTAGGCCGATTACCTTGGTACGATACTCTGGCCGATTGACTCCAATCGGCCATTCAGGCCGACTGACTTCAATCGGCGACCTTCTCCTACCACATGCCTTCCTCTGGTTTCTTTCCCTAAACCGCATCTACTCTACTCCACCCTTTTCCAATCTACTCCGACCTTTTCCAATCTATTCCAGTCTTTGTGTGTATAGCCTTTGTGTGTATACCCTTTTTTCTCAAAACCCTATGACTCAAAATTAAAGCTTCAGATTAACATTTCTGGTTTACTTACTTGGGCTCACTGCCTACGAGGAAGACAGGGTCGGGACGGTGGTGGACGACGCTCAGAACGGTCTGGCCGGCGATCTGGACGGCGGTCAACGTACGGCAGAGAAGGAAGCAGCTCCTGTCGGGTCAAATTGTGGGGATATTTGGAATTGGGTTTGTTTTGCAAATATAGAAATTGGGTTTTTGGGGTGTGTTTTGTAAATATAAAAACTTGGGTTCTCTTTTTGCAATTAAAGACAAGGGTAGAAGAGGTAGCTGAAACTTTCATTAACTTGAAGGTTTTTTTTCAAATTCCATCTTTGCTTGAGGTTTTTTTCAAATTCAATATCCTATTAAGGCTAAAAACAAAATTCACCCCTCCCCGATAGGGATCATTATTAGGGATATTCGTCACATGTTTTCTCAAGACGAGGGAATAACCTTCCAATTTAAAAAAGAACTACGAACAAAGCTTCCCATTAGCTAGTTAGGGAAGCGCGTTCTGTGCATGTTCTTTAGTGGTCAATGCCTCTCCCTGACGCACTGCAATATATCGTTACCTTTGATAATTAATAAAACTAGGTGGGGGCACCGCGC
This sequence comes from Erodium maritimum, assembly GCA_963921825.1. Classification (NCBI taxonomy): domain Eukaryota; kingdom Viridiplantae; phylum Streptophyta; class Magnoliopsida; order Geraniales; family Geraniaceae; genus Erodium; species Erodium maritimum. Next base: position 61,323,984 of record OY997594.1, read on the forward strand.
GATGCGCGGTGCTTGGCGTAAACATACATCACAAATCTAATAGAATTGAGTACATAATAAAAATATGAAATGATCTTGGGAACACATCTCTTCACAGTTCTCTGCGACAATCTGCATTTGATCTCATTCAAACTATTATAGTTTCTTATGCTGCTGCATTGGTTACTTCGCTGGTGAACTACCAGACTCTTCCAAGTATAGATGGAGGCATGATTATTGAGTTGAATGATGATAATGATACTGAAGGGCTTCCGTTTGCTCAATATGTTAAAGAGAAGGATACCAGTTCCTGGAGTGAATTCAGCACACTGTCTAAAATTACCGCTCAGGAGTACAGAGAGTGGATATGCATTCCCATGTGATCGAAGAAATGTAAGAAAACCAGCAGAATGTGGAAGTGGTATATGATTTCAGTTGTAACAAATAAGAATGGACCAAATTGTATACTGGATTTGGATTGTTAGCATTCATCTTGCATGAGCTATTCAAGTATGGCAACCTCAATTTTCTTCAGACGTTCCATTTCTCCTTCAGGCTTCAGCAGGTGAGCCTCAGTTCAATAAAGATCTTTCCACAAACAACTACCTCCAGTCGTTTGATTGTTGCTTCCCGAAACCTTAGCCTCTTTGTTAGACCTTGATTATCATCTTCTAGCCTATTTTAGAGAGGTCATAGTTTTGGGTTGGAGAATTTAAAAATTCATGAAAGATGTGTTAAGGATGGCATGATTTGATTTTACATGACTTAAAGAGTAAACCTTGTCAGAAGATGGCATCCAAATATCCAGATAGCATTTTGGTTTGAGTAGCAAAATATGGCCTGCCTATTGCAAGACAAACGATGTAAGACGATCAATAACATAACTTAAGACAACAAAAATAAATTAAACTTACATATTGTTCGAATGTTGCGATAAAAGCAATATCATATTTTTTTTTTATATGTGAACAAAAGAGTGAAAATAACTAAGTGTAAACATGTTTTTATATAGCTTATAATTCTAAGAATATATGTAGAGAAGACAAATTAAGTGAAAAACGAAATAGCAAATGGGCCCATTCCATGTTCCTCAGTTTCCTGCTTGAAAAACGAACATTATTAGAAATGAGGTGTAGATTTAAACACACCCCTTCAGAGCAGATAAACCTGAACAGCGACATTTCCAATTGTTGGATGCAATTCAAGCCCAAGTAGTCTAATCTGAGAAAAAATGTACCTTCTTGAACCGCCTAGGGCACATGAGCACTTTATCTTCAACTAATCCATCTCCACATGTAACTGTATAAACCAAAAGTTCAATGGTACAAATTTGCATTCATTAATACTTTGAAAGCATCATTTTTCTGAAAATATATATCATAGGAAATCCAACTTATACAAAAGAGAGAATTTCATCATCTGGGTCTGTGTTCAACCATCAAACCTCATAAACTAATAAGGGATTATTTCAATCTCAGATGGTATATAAAATACAAACATTGCACATCATATTATGGCATCACACTTCAAAATTAGAAAACCTTGACAGTATCAGACTTGGAAGGAGAAATGTTTCATATGCCATACTTTAAAAAGAAATCAATCTCAGATGGCAAATAAAGGCTTAATTGGGTTAAGTCATCATAATCCTGACCCCATTTGATCAATAGCAAGAAAACGTCCAAACTTGGCTAATTTTGCACACATCAACTACAAATTTACTTGCCCAACAGAAATCATACAATCTAAATCAACCCATTTCAAATACTATTAGTTTCAACAACATTGTGCAAAGATTATTGAAACGTGAATTTTCATAATCTCTTACGTTTCCTTTATGATAGCTAAAAATAATCAGGAAATTAATCTAAGTTCCATCTTCACATTTAAACTGAAACCGGCATATTGACACGCAATACTGTCAACTGATTCAAAAATAACTCTTCATTAAGTAAATCAATATCATGCAAAAAAAAACACCAAAAAACAATGTCATGCAAAGACTTCTTACTTACAAAAGAGAATAGATAATCAATATCAGGCAATTTTTTTAAAAAAAGAATCAAAATTACAATGAAATTGAAGCAAAATAGGATGAACGAAATCAAAAGTAATTAATAGCTGACCTTTAATCTTGTAACTAAATTTGATAATTCTTACCTTAGGAGCAACATAATCAAAAATGATTTCAATTCTACGATCCATGTACCACCTAGTCACAAAACAAAAAACCAACCATTAGGCAGGCTAATAACACCCACTGTAATTGACTACAAAATCTGCAAAATGTGATGTACAATACAATTGAAGAATGATTTCAATTCTACGGGACATGTACACCGTCGATTAAAAAATGCAACAACAAATTAGGATTGATAGTTATACTGAATGCATATTCGAGACAGTTACTAAAGCCCGTCCAACACCATATTCTTGAAAACCAACCGTAGCCCTAAATGATAGAAATCATGTGATGTATATGATCATTCCTTAATGTATGCATGCTTAACATATGAAATGGCTTTGGAAAAGAGAAATGTGGAAATAGTTTATAATTAATATGCATTTACATGGAGGATAAGAACAGGTTAACCATTGATTTTTCCACCACTCACCAAAATTAGTTTACACAATGTTTCATTTGATGATCATAATCACGAAATTAATCAATACACATACATCATTAAAAACAAAACAATCTGTGACTAAGAAGAAGAGCATTGAGATTAATGAAATGCACTTAGAAAATTGTTTAAAATCCTAAAATAAGATTTTTTTTTTCAAGGTTTATAGTAATATTTTGTTTTCTTCTTTGCTTCTATAATTACAACCATATAAAAAGCAGTCACACTGGAAAAGAGCTCAATTAGGTTCATCTTTATTAGTTTTTTTTTGTTTGATTCCATAAATGCCATCATGTAAAAATCAGTCACATTAAAAAGGGCTCAATTAAAGTATAGTAAACCTATCGACCTTTATTTATCATCGTCCAGAATGGTTACTTAAAACATATGGTAAATGCTCTATCCCTGCTTGTTTGTCCAATCTACGATGCACTAAAAGTATCAGTAATTTTTTTACTCAACTTGATGATCTTAGCCATGGATCAGTGATAATTAAATCCAACAATTTCAAGCTCCATGTAACACGTCTTGAATGCAAAGGTGATAGCTTTTACCTTTATATATATATATATATATACTATGCTCAAGATTAGAGCTTTACATAATTGCTTCCTGAGATCTTAATATGTTTTGTATGAATAACCAAAACAATATGGTTCAGTACAAAATGCAGGTCATGAACCAACCTCGAATAAACAGAACAATCACAAAAGTGGCACACTGACTTCGTAAGCACTATGTAAGGCAACCAAAATTGAAATAAAAAATCTAGGAAACAAATTTGCCGTGAAATTACAATCTTATCTTCAAATCACAGATTAGAGGCAGTTGACTTAATTTTAGGCTCAAATAGTACAACGTAGGCACTCAGGCGCTAGTATTTGATTTGCGTAAATAAATATTTTTGCTGCTGTAAATATATTTATAAGAATTGTCATATTAATGGCAATATGTTTCAAAGGTCCTGTGGACATTGGTTAAGGTGCACTAATACTTGAAATAGTTGTAATATTTACTGCCTCTGATGTATGCAATGTATTTGTATGGTTGTTAAAAGTAAAATGAACAAAGAAATGACATATGCTAAGAAGAAAATAGATCCTCTATATAAGTGAGATGCAAAACCATCTCCTCTGCCTCATGGTATATAGAGTGTGTTGACCATCATGGTTTTAGAGGTTTGTTTTGTACAAACTAATAGTTTACTTGTTATAGCTCTCCTCTGCACTATAATCCGAGTGAAGTTGAATGTTGGCAATGCAAAATTTAATTCTTCCCCCCTTTGAATAAAAACTAAAAATTCAATTCATATTCTAACTATAGAGAGGCAGAAGAAAAAAGAAGCAACAGTTTTAAAGGACAATGGGCTCTCTAAGACATACCATACGGAAATAAGGAGTGGGAACTACTAAAGTGGCTGTAGGAAAAAATGTTTCTGATAATAGCAACATGTAATGGGGTAAGGTGTATGTCAAACCTTCCACTGGAGTTTCACTGCCTCATATTCCAACTTTTTGAGGGCCTTGGTATGTTCCCTCTCCGCATATGTTGATCCATATGTATGGTATCCCAATAATGATGGCCAAACCTATAGCCACAATATATACACCATTAATAAGGAAGTGCATTTTAAAAGTAGCAGTATATTTCCTTAGCACTTATGTTTCATCTATTAGCACCCTACAACAACGTAGTATGAAATACTAACCTCTTTTCGTAATTCATACTCAACTCCTCCATAAAATATTCTCTTTCTTAAAGCCTCTGGATCCACAACTCTCCTTCAGAATCCAAGAAAATGGCCCACTGCAAATAGAACTCAAATTTAGGGGGATAAATATAACCATGCTCAAGCAGATGCAAAAGCAATTGTCAAAATGAACAATGGAAGATGTAAATGTGCATCATTAAATGAGAAAACTCCACCAATAGCCATGGCAGAAGAACAGAATCAGTTAGTTGACAGGCGCGACACCAGAAACAGGTAAACATGTCAAGAAGAGGGTTGAAGAGAAACTTACCGGTTTCTCACCCGCCCAGCCAGCGTCAATGATGGTAGCGATGTCCATGCGATTTTCCATCATGGCCTCAGCCATAGTAGCGGCAACACCAGGGGAACGGCCAAGAAAGGACATCAGTGGGATCAGCAGCAAGCGAAGAACGAAGGCGATGAACTTCATGATGATCCAGGTCAACAAAGCACTGGGTTGCACCAGTAGAAGAAAAACTAAAGGCACCTGGGTAGGGGGGAAAAGGAAAACACATGAGCAGGGGCATAAATTGCAAAGAAACGAAAGGGGCAATGAAAAGGTACAAAAAATCAGATGGCTTCCCATACCTGAATACTGCTTGACTTTCAGGGAGGCGATAACCAGCATGACGGGGTCAGTCACATTAAGCAGACCGTGGTCAGCTACAAATGACTCCGCCAGATCGTCCCACAAAGTGACCCTGACCTTTCCAACACTGGTAAGTCAAATACATGTGGCAGCGTCAAATTATAGACCGGTGGCTTTTCTTGATGTCACAAATGAATAAGAAACTAACGGGGGAAAAACACAATAGAGCTTACACATCACAAATCATCTCAAGGTCACATTTGATGAAGCTGCCAGAATTGAGGTAACTGGGACATGCGATCGCACCAAACCAAAGAGTCAGTTGAAAAATGATCAGTTTGACAAAACGATCGGTTTGCAAACAAAAAAAGCATTCGTTAACTGCCTGAATTCCCCAAACACACATACACGGGACAACAAAACCAGTATTCAGCTCGTAACCCATATCATATAACAATAGACTAATCCTATATGACACACACTTCCTCCCATCAAAGCACTTGGCCTTTACATTATAAAAAATCAGACCATTTGATTAGGAAAAAGCTAAGTTTGAATGGCTAATCAATATAGCATAGTTTGCAAGTAAGAGTAAATAGACAATCATCACGCCATACATTGTTTGGAATCAGTAACATGCCTATTTAATCTAGCACATTCTGTGTCGCTATTTCTAGATTGAATGACTAATCAGTCATGACTGATTCTAAATTCTACTGGTGCGACGCGTATAACATAGGGCTATTAGCGTAAGGCACATGGATAAAGCAAGCCACATCACACCTAACCGAGGTAAAAATACATACATTCTGGTTCCACAGTCACAGTTCATAGTTTTGGACTGAGCACAAACAAAAATGAACAAATGAACAGAATCATGAATATTTTAAAACACAAAAAAAAAACAAATGACCAGCACACAATCATCCCTGATCCACACCCACACCCATACACAACAACCCATCCCACCAGACCTATTCATGCAGGAATAAACTTATATAAGCTAGTAGCCACACCCGAAAAAACCAAACCCAAATCAACAACACACAATCAGAGGCAGATTTAAAGCTCTAAAATTTGGGGATCAGCACAGGCACAAGCCCTAATCTAAGCTATTACCCATAGACGGGAAAAAGCCCTAATCAGCAATACATAATCAGGTTATAGACTTGAAACCCTAAGATCCAAGGACCCGCATGAGCACAACCCTAGTACATAAATTCCAGCAACCAGTAAACGTAAAGGACGAGGCACTAACCGATGTAGTAGACGATGGAATCAGAAGACGCAGAAGCTGGAGCAGATGGAAGAAAGAAAACGACCGAGGCCATTTAGAGAGGAACCATCAACCATCCGCCTGGACGCGGTGATTGCCAGCAATCAATGAGGCTGTAAATGAGAGTAACGGCCAACGAAGAGGAGACGGCATCGCAGAGAAGGGGAGAAGGTGAAGCCGCTGATCACGAATACGACCCGAAGCAAACCCTCGATTAAGCCTGGCAACAAAACGCAGCGCAGCAGTGCCAAAGTGGCCACTGACCTGGCAGAGAGAGAAACAAACGGAAGGAGAGAGCAGTATTTTACTATTCCCGAGACTGTAGCCCGCCAGATCAGCGCCACGCTGGCGTACTCTTGACTTTTATTGTCTTTAGGAATAGGATTTGCACATCTCAGTCAAAAAATAAAGAAAATTATTCTCTCATATTCTCCCGTTCAGTCGGACTTCATTAATTGGCTTTGGTGGGCTAGTTATTTAATTAATTTTGAATAAGTTTTAAATTTGGTTTACATTGATAAAAGATTATTTATTTCTCTTTCTTTCAATAGTTTTCAAATATAATACTTTTAGAGATTTTTTTCCAGACTGACTATAATGTTGGCTCAGTTTAGAAATTTTAAAATTTATTGTTGGACAATTTAGGCTCAAAATAGTGATGCCATTAATATCCGGATAAAATCTGATCGGTTCGGTCCAGTTCGAGTTTAAAAGGACAAAAATCCAGAATTTTATAGTTAATTCGGACAGACTTCGGACATGAATTCAATGGACCTGGTTGATCCGGTCCCGAACCCTTTACACCCTTACTATTTGTCGTAATTCATTCATGCATAAAAAAGGAAATTGGATCTCGGTAACCAAAAGTACGGAGACAATTCCCAAATGATCATGTCAATCTATTGTTGTGAGAGCATCTCCAATGCTAGTGGTGACGCAGGCGGGGAGAAAATGATGGCGAGGAGCTGACGTTTCATCGCTGGTGGTGATGGTTGACATTGATTGAACCGTCAACACTCACTGTCGGCGCCAACGACTAAGAAATCCAAATGGCCAATTTTTGTGCCTTGAAAAAAAAAATTGTGTTTGAAAATTACAAAAATTAATGCTTCTTATCTTAAAATTGTGTATAAATAAGGAGTGTTCCATCAAAAATACACTTGAAATGCCATCTTCTCCTACATTTGAATTCTTTGTGTCCAACTATGGCCGACGAGTTTGATTTCGAGCTAATATTGGAGGAAACACTCTTAAAATGCTGCCCAACGAGGGCTTTAGGGTTTGCTAGACAACACAATGGCCTCAGTACAATCACGGAAGAGAAACTACGTCGCACGAGACCAGGAAGTTGCGGACGATCGCTTAATGCAAGACTATTTCAATGGGGACCCTGTGTACAAGGAGGTGCATTTTCGTCGTCGTTTCAAAATACCGAAGGATGTGTACATCCGCATTCTTCGTGCGTTGGAGGATCACGATGCGTACTTCAGTCAACGACTTGATGTTGTAGGAGTAGGGATTCGTTATCTCCGTATCAAAAATGTATTGCGGCCATTAGGCAATTGTGCCATGGAATTACAACCGATGGACTGGACGAGTACCTGAAAATAGGCAAAACCACGGATTTGGAGTGTGTAACAAAAATTTTCAAGGGAGTCGTTACTGTCTTCGGGCCTATGTACCAGCATAGGCCAACGCAGGCGGATATGAACTACATTCTATCGGTGAATAAAGCATGTGGATTTCCCGGGATGCTTGGTAGTCTTGACTGCATGCATTGGGAGTGGAAGAATTGTCTGAACGCTTTGCGGGGCTAACATTCAAGGAGGGACCACGTGAACAGACCAACCGTAGTTCTCAAGGCGGTTTCCACACGTGACTTATGGATTTGGCACTCGTTCTTTGGCATGACGGGATCCAACAACGACTTAAATGTGTTGAACCATTCCATACTATTCGTAAACGTCGTCAATGGTTGGAAACCACCAATCGAGTATACGGTAAACGGTAACCAGTACACACTTCTGTATTTTCTTGTTGATGGTATCTACCCTTCATGGCTAGTTTTTGTGAAAACAATCTCATTAGCTCAGCGGTCAAAACAAAAGAAGTTTATAGAAGTCCAAGAAGCTTGCATGAAGGATGTGGAATGAGCGTTTGGGGTCCTCCAATCTCGGGTTCACATTATCACTCGATCGGTTCTAATGTGGATGCCCTAGTCCCTCGGCTTAGTCATGAATGCATGTGTTATCATGCACAGTATGATAGTCGAGGCGGAACGTCATAATTACGGCGACTTCATTGAACCAACAAATGAGGGTGGGCTAAGCGGACCAACATCAGCGCGAGGAAGCTTCGTCCCATGACATAATTGGAAACAAGTGATGCAGGATGAACGTGCTCATTATCGATTGAAGGACGACCTCGTCGAACACATTTGAAATAAATTTGGCGACGCTTAATTGTTTTTTCATTTTAGTTAGTTTGAGCTCAATATTAGCATTTAAATTATTTTCTTTGAAAATATCATTGTCGTTCACCTTTTATGCAATATTAAGATATTTCGTCAAAAACATTTTTTTATTAGAACAAGCAGTCACTAGAGGATATTGACTGTTAGCGCTAATTGTTGGTTGAGAGTACTGAAATATTAATTTTGTAATCCAACATACAACACGAACAAGTTAACATTGGATATGCTCTAAAGAAGCTTGATGTATCACTGTTTGAGATTTTCTAACTTTTCATGACCATGGGTGGACGGACTTAAAGCATAAACCATGCCTGGTAAGCAATAACAGGTTCTTTTAGATTATTTTTTATTTTTGTTTGAAATTTACTTAGGAATAGTCGTCCTAAGAGATATGGCGAAAATGATATAGGGTTTTATTTTTATTTTTTTGAGCGAAAGGTGCAGTATTATTTAATAATCATGATTACATAAATGTGCACCGAGGAACAACCTCCTCGACCACTGAGAGAATGTCAGAATTAGTGAACAATGGTTCTCTGACCTTTTTAGTACCATAACCGCCACCGACGGTGTTGTGATGCCTCACGGGCGATGATAGAAGACGAGTGGGGAGGCTAGAACACCGGAGATCTCGATGGACCTCAACAGTAAAAGTGATGGGGGGAGGCAACGCATCATACACGGACTCCTCCCAGATCCAGTCCCTGATGCATGTTACACTACTCATTCCTCTTGGCGGGGCTGCTTGCCCGCCCTGGTTTGTTCCTCCCGGGGGTCCCCAATCGCCGGCCTTTTGAGGGTACCCTGGCCAACCCCCAGTCCAGCCGCTCCAGCCAATACCTCCCTTGTTGTTCCCCCTTCCGCACGAGCTCCTTCAACCGAAGCGAAAATGGAGTTGTAATGGTCGATCCTTGAAGCTCCAACCGAGGAGGTGTGGGAGTCCGGGGGGCTTTGGTCAGTTTCAAATGACCTAGCGGGCCAAAACCCAAAGGGGCTAGGTAGGCTGGCCGGCTCCCACTAGTTTGTGGAATACCGTTTGACCTGCTTCTCCCTGTCATATTCCAGCATGAAAGATCCAAATCGAGGTGGCCCCCGAACCACCCACGTACAGGCATTCAGGATATGGCCTAGCCGGCAACAGTTATAGCAAAAGGTTGGAAGCTTTGAGTACGTGAGCTCCACACTGATAGGCTCTGGAAACTCTGGGAACCGAAGCACCAACCCCTTTCTTAGGGCCTTTCCAGGAGGTGCCAAAATCAAACCCTGCCGGTCCCTCCCCAACACATGCCCCATTGGTCACATGGGACATCTACACACATCCCCAGGGCATCCCCGATAGAGACACTCGTCTTTCTCGTCCAAACCAGAGGCGGTAGTCCCCTAACATGGACCCACAATTAAATGCGGTCCAGAGCGGGTAACTCCTGAGCGCACGGGTCCAAGTCCCCAAGCAACAGAACCCGGCCATCGAAGCACCAGGGCTCGTTACCTCGGACCCACGCCCTGGATTCCAACGATCGGAAGTAGAAGCCGGACAGTCCTGACCCTATGTCTTTGACTACTAGCCCTTCCGCAGCCTTACCTCAAGCATTGGTAATGATACAGAGGAGCATGTCCTTCCTTGGAGGTTGTGGTGACCACAACCGACCCAACAGTCCCCATTGTTAGCGAGCTAATGCCGCTGCTATCGTCACCCGAGACGCTGGGACCACCACCTCAATCTCCTCGTCATCGTCCAGAGAGCAGGACGAAAACCCGTCCTATAAACCCTCCAGAGAATTCTGAAGATCAACCTCATTGGCAATCCCAACCGTAGGGAATTCCTCTGTAAGGAAGTGTTTCGACCGGTCATGGGTGATCCCTTGTGGGGTGGTCAGAGCCGCCAGTATGATTGGAACGTTGATCGGGTTGGAGAGACATCGCCCTAGCCCTAAGGCCAGGGCCGCCGTTCTTGGAAGCTCATCCACAGGGGCCTTCCCTTTAGCCGGATCTCTCTGTAATGCGAGAGGTCCCTTGGGGTTAAACCCCACATCATCAGATGTAGGGATGACCACTTGTGCCCTCGTAATTTTGGGAGTTGGGGACCGATCCGGGTCAAGGCTCGGAGGGGGTGAAACCCTAGGTGGGATCAGGGTAACACTGGGGATAGGCGGAACCCTAGACTACCCACTATCAACATCGATACTCGCCCCAGCCCTAGGCATCCCTATCCCCTCGTTGGTGGTCAGCGGAACCCTAGGTTTCCTGTCCCCAACGATCAAAGCCAGAGCGAGGTCATGGTCGATTGGGGGGCCGACAAGAGAGGGTGGGGGCAGAGGAGAGCGGCTTCAGATTAGGGTTCGGAGGCGGTAAGGTCAGAAGACCATTACTTGGAGAGGAAGTCACCCTAGGGCGGCGCACAGGCCTCCCCCTCTTTGGATTAGGAGCCGATACCGGAGAAGCCGATCCGGAAGGGAAGCCTCCTATTGGGATCGGACCTGGGAGCGGAGGGGTCGCGGGGAGGAGAAGGGGCAGTTCAGCCATGGTACACTTAGGTTTGCGTCGATAGCGAACCTTGTCCCCAGCCAAAACAGAGGGGCGAGGGGAAGGAAGAGGGAGGAGAGGGCCACCAGTAGGAGCGGCAGTAATCGGGGCAGGCACCATGACGACATCGGATGCAGCGGCGACGGAGGGAGGGGTAGAGAGCACCATAACGACGACTAGGGCTAGGCAAGGATCTCAAAATTGAAAGAGAATTGTAGGGTTTTATTTAATCTTAGGAATATGGTTTTAGATTTTCATACATGATCTTGTATTTGAACTTTTATTTAATCCCATTTTATTCAATTTTCTGAATTTGGTTTGCTTTGGTATGGTTTCGGTGAAAGGTTTGGATGACGCCAAGACATTTGAGAATCTAGGCGCCATCTAACGGGTATTTTTACATCCTTGTGTGCCAATGACTAAAGTTGAGTCGGGTATAATGAACCTGGTAGTTTATAGCACATTAGTTGGAGAACACTGTGGTTTTTTTATTAGTATATCGATATCACTCGAAAGGAAACCGAATTTAAGATTTTGTGAATTAATGGTGCACTTGTAAAACACTTTAATATGCGACCACCAATAGAAGTTGGAGTTGGTGCCCACAACGGCGTTGAGAAGATGAGATCTTCATCTATGTGGGCGGAGAGAAACAAAGCATGTCGTTGTCCAGAACGGTCGGAAAATGTGTTTCAACCACGTCGGATCAGCACGCTCATCGACCAGTAAAATGTGTTTGTGACACGAAACCTACATGCCTTAGTGTCCTAATCCCATGGACACCCGTAGAGGGGTAACGTCAAGTTCTACCTCTCCAACGCTAGGGCGACCACCCCTCTCCCGGCTTACAAGAAGAGGAGTCTGGACGCCCACGACCAAGCACAGAAACTACATACTCTAGAGAATGTCGAGGCGAGGTCTGCGAAGCAGTCTCGTCGTGATCAATTAGTGTGTCCTCAAGCGACAAGGTGTGCGTGGAGACGTGTACCTCGCCCTGCTAAGCTTGGTATCAACAGGACCCCATGCTTCCCCCGATTCATGGCGTTCTCTTTGAATGCCTGTTATTCCCTCAAGTTCCCCTTATCATATACCACTGACATTTTCAAGTCAAATAAGGAAATGACTACTACAAACTGCAATTAATCGGCCATCATCACGAGGTTTTCCTCGCATTTTTTCCCTATATTAACCGGTACATTAATTATAAGGTTAGTGTCCAAACACCCAATTTTGAAACCTCGTGTCATCCTCTTATCATATCTTTTTTTAAACGGGTAACCGGAGACTTTCATTAATACCAATAGGTAATCAAACAAGATGAGGCGTGACCGCCTCGGGTTCCAGATGTATGTCCGGGCCGACCGTAGAAAGCCTGACGCTCATGGACCCATAATAATAGCCCACTTGAAATCGTGGGCACAAACTCAAGACAACTCCTTAGCATCGTCCCAATACAGCGAGACATAAAAGAAATAGTCCGAAAATAAACAGGAAATAAAGTGTTCCAAAGGTAATGTAGATAATTAGAAAACATGGAAATAAACTTTGCTAAATGTGCAGGCTGCCCGAGACCTCCCAGCATTGGTTGTCCCGGGTCTGTAGGTATAGTCTGAAGACGACTCTACCCACCCCTGTTGGGTCGGGTCATTCCTGCATCGGAGACACTTGTGCCTCCGACTGCTCTTCCCACTCCTTCTTCTGGTAGGCCTGCTCTGTTATGTGATGTTAGGGAGGCGAATCGTCCAACAGCTTCTTCGACTCTGGTGGACGAGCATACAAAGACCCGCTCCTTGTCTTCAGTGTGGTCAGGTTACCCTTTCCTCGGCTGGGTCCTCCTTTCCCCAGTCCAGCTTGGGGATCTTTCTAGTGCCTCTGGGGTTCTTTCTCCTTCCCTTCCCCGGTCATTTCAGCATCACCGGGTTCAGCTCGATCCAGAGCATCAGCAGCATGGTGGACATTAGCTAGATTGTTAGGATTCGTGAAGCCCGGTGGCGGTCCAGGGACTCACTGCCCTCCCTTCTGCAAGTTTTTGGTTGCCCCTCCTGGGTTAACCTTAGCCAGATTGTCAGACTTTAGGTTGTCTGCGCCGGGTAGATGTTCCCCCATAATGATCTCTCTGGAGCGAATCATTAGGTTCAGGGACAGATCACTCAAGAGATACGTGATAGACGGGTGTGTCACCGGGAGGGGTGTATTCTAGACCATCCCCAGCAGCCTATCCACATTCATCTGATTTGGGGCCAGTATGGATCGGCCGTAACGAACCTCTTCCCGACCAATCCCCGGCAGCTGAGTCAAGCAACCCGAAATCCTGTGGGTCAACATTCCACACCTGCGACATAAATCTACTATCCTCTCATATTTTAAGTCAATCACATCATAGGTTGTGGTACCTGGGAATCTGAGGCGAAGTCTTCGCCGTAGATGTCGGTGCAACTCCATCCGGACCCGTAGCCACAGAAACATGTCCTCCCTACGAGCCAAAGGGATCGGGGCCGACGGGACCTGGGTGCCAATACTGGCAGCGATGAGGCCGCGAACGTAGTCGTTCCTGGCACCCCCCGGGATGTTGAGTGCTCGGACCCCGATCTCCACGTGATGGAAATTAATATCATTGGCCCGAACAAATTGCTTGAGGGGCTCCAGCAGGAGGGGAAACCCCTTGAAGCTCCAGGGTCCCCTGTGTCGGACATTTTCCATCGTCTCGGTTGACGGGAAATGATAACATGTGACCTCCGAGGACATGAACTCCACCTGGATTCCAGTCACCTTCCACTTCTGTAGCATCATCGCACAGACAATGTTCTGACTGTGGACCCGGTCCCCTACAACCTTGGCTGCGAGCGAAAACTGGTACGTTCCCTTGGTGAAGAGTGGAACCCCCTCCTCCGAGACCACCACTTCGTCATCATCGTCCTCCCAATCCGGGACCGGGGAGATACAGGACGATTGGATCTCAATTGGGCAACTCGTCGGCCCTCGTCCGCCAGATGGCCGAGGATTCGTATCAGTTGCCCGATCTGTCGGATGGCAGTATCTATCCACCTCCGTCGGAGCTTGAGGCCGGGAGTGGGACGGAAGATCCCGATAGGTCTCCTTCACTTCCAGGTGACGTCTGCCCTGGTCCGAACCGTTCGCCGGGGCCGCAAAGACCTCGAACTCATCTTGGTTCGTCCCAAGTTTATCCTTCAGAGCTAGTAAGACCGTCTGTCGCTGGGGGTCCGGTAGGGAAGGGGAGGGGGGCGCCTCAGGCGACGACGTGAGGGGGTCGCCGGGGAGGAGCCCTAGCACGTCAGGTGGACCGTGCTGCTGAGACGCGTCGGGAACGGGTTGGATCTGACCTGTTGGTGTCATTTCCGGTGGGGAATGGTCGTGGAAAGGCAGATCCGGAGCTGGTTGGCCGGAAATGAGTAGGAACGGCAAGAAGGACTCCGTCGGGGGAGGAGGAGGAGAACGAGCGAGTCACGGTCGGCTTCGGTGCAGAGAGAGAACGAGAGCGATGAGGCCGGAGACAACGAGGCGAGGAGGCCGGAGATGGACCACGATGAAGGTTGCGGCGGTTAAACCCTGGCTAGGGTAGAAGGGACCTCACCTGGAGGTAGAAGAGAGCGTTATTAGACTGCTAGTGAAAAATCCATGTCCATAATACTCATTTTCCTCTTATCATATCTTATATCTATAATATTCATGTGTTTTATTTTTATCAATAAATTTGACCTTATATGCTAAAAAAGGGGTAATTTTCACCTCAATACCATACTATTCATTTTTTTCACCTCGATGCCCTAACTATTTTTTGTGGCACCTCAGTACTCTAGAATGACATTTTATGTCACATTAGTACCTACCGTTAGTTTCAGTCTTTTTTCCATCCATTTTTTCATCCATATATCTGAAAAGTCCATAATACCCCTCGCCAACAGTCAAATTTTCAAACCCATTCCATTAGTTTTCAAAAATTCATTTTATTTCTTTATTTTTTAAAAATCAGTTTTATGTTTTATTAAAATTATAGTTTATTTCAAAAAATCAGTTTATTTTTTATAAAATCATATTTTTATTATAAAATCAGTTTTTTATTATAAAATCAGTTTATTTTTTATAAAATCAGATTTTTTTATTATAAAATCAGTTTATTTATTTTTTATAATATCAGATTGTTATATAATATTATTCTTTTTTATTATTGAATATTATTACACTTAAATTTTACTCTTTTGTTTTATTTTTATTAATTTTGTAACAAAAAATTATTATATTTTATGAGAACAAATTATTTTTGTTCATATCAGTGCCTGAACCTTCTGGGAACAAAACTTGCTCATCCATTCCATTAACATACCTGCAAACGTTTCAATAAAAATGGCGTATTTGTATACCCATTTCAGAAAGAAAAAAAAGACCAAAACACAGAAAAATTGAATGAGAACCTATTTGAATCATATGCAAATTGCAGAACCCATTTGAATCTTTACAACTACAGAATAAATCATATACCCATTTCATAAACATTGAGTAAAATCATATACCAATGAATCTTTACAACTACAAAAACCATTTGAACCATATGCGAAGCACCCAACTACAGAACCCACTTTTAAAAATTGAATCCTTAAAATTGAATTATATTGTAATGATTTACGAAAATAACTTCACACATAAGACAAAAAAAACATATCTGAAAATCTGATGAGTAGGAATCGAAGGAGGACCACGCCCCGTGTTGGTGCAAGCTCACCTTCGCCGGCCACGCCCCCTTGAATAGAAGCGACCTCCACAGTGCTTCCGGCGAGCAACAGCGACCTCCACGGTGCCGGAAAAGTTGACTCCTTGCCGGAAAAGTCAACCGATGAATCCTGGAGTCATTCGGGACCTTTCCAGGGCGCAGAAAGCTTAGCCGTCGTCACGATTAGCTTAATTGGGCCGTTTCCTTTCTATTGACTGTAATTTTGATAAAGTCAACTTTCGGGCAATTTCGGGTCAAACATCGGTTATCTAAGGACTAAAATAAATTATTTAAAGGTGCTGAGATTTATTTGAGTTAGAAATGGTCCCCACTATGGACACATGTCCATAGTAACTTGGATGAGAAGAAACAAGGGAAAAAAGACCCTTATACCCTTGAATTTGATCTTGAGAAGCTTTTGGGCATTTGGGTCACTACACTATTAGGTTAAAGGGAGCCTTGAGTGTGCATTTCAGCCCATTTGGAGAGAGCTGGCCGAAATTGTCAAGAGAGAAAGAGAGAGAAGAAGCTCCCATGGAAGCTTGAAGGAGAAGTAAGGGAAAAGAGAAGACTTTTTGCCCATTTCTAACTCAAATCACCTCCCAAATCTCTTCTTCTTCATCTATTCTTCATTACCAAGGTGAATATCTAATCTATTTTCGTTTCTATTGATTTTGATTCATGGGTTTTGAATAAAAATGATGAACAATAGTTGGGTTTTGGAGTTTGGTGTTTGGATGATGAAATTTTGGAGAAAATTGATGTTGGATGATTGGTTTTGTTGAGTTTTGTGGAGTTTTGATGAATACTCATGATGGGTTTTGAAGTAGAGACGTTTTAGGGACTGTTTTGGAGCTTGGAGAGGTCATCAATGGAGGTTTTTGGGTTATTTTCGTGAAATTCGCGGATGGAGGAAGAAGAAGGCGGAACAGTGCTGAACCGTCACGGATCCGTGACGGGAGACGTCAAGGCTCCGTGAGGGAGACCGTTGTCACGCCCCGAATTCGGTAGGACCGAACCCGAAACGCGAACGGTGAAACAATAAAACAATTTTCAAACATTTTAATAAACCTCTTTAAATCAACACTTGAGTTAAACAAAAACGATAATTTTACAGCGGAAAAAACAATCAAAACGATGTACAAACGAGCTACAAGATACGTCACTAACTACCCAGAGACCCGGACTTCCGCTCCCAGCTCTTCAAGCTTCGAGGGCCCTCCTAGTCCGTCTCACGACCAGTACCTGCAGGAAAAGTAGCAGGGGGTGAGCATTTCGCTCACCGCCACGGATACCGGGTTGACCACGGCATACCAGCAGAAATGCCGGGAACCCGACAACAACAACCCCGGGGACTACTACCCCAAAAACACAATTTAGACTGACGGTCACGCAATACAACTGTTCAACTTTCCCAACCATCTCTTAACCCGGACACGTAATGTAGACCCGACACAGCAGTTACGACCTCAACCAAATACGCAAATAATAACCATGCAACACCCAAGATCACAAAGGACCGCACACCAGCTACTCAGTGCCGGTCGCTAACCGGCTGGGCTTGAGCCTGCCCCACGCAACTTTCCCGACCGCAAAACCGTTCCAAATATTAATCGATTTCATTAGCAGGTTTAACCAAATATTAATAGATTTCATTAGCAGGTTTAACAGATATTGGTTCCCTCAACAGATCCAAATTAACTTGAAACGAACAGCACGGGAACCGAAAAAGAGGGGCTCGGTTTTGAAACCGGCCGGCCACCGACGGAGACGCCGCCGGCGACCAAGGCCTCAGAGGTCGTGAATCTAACCGTGAAGGGGAGAACAACGACGGACTCTCGGGAGAGAGGAGGACGGCGCCGGCGAGTCCGTCTCGGCTCTGGCCGTGCACGGCGACGGCGTGGAGGCGCGACGGAGCTCGGGACGGCGGCGGGTTGAACAGGAGATGAGGAAAGGGAGGTCGCTGGCCGGAGACGGTGAGGGAGACGGGGTCGGAGATGGTGGTTCGAGGCGCGGCGGCGTTGGCCGTGAGAGGAGAGAAGGCGAGGGAGAGGACGGTCGGATCGGCCTCGGAGACGGGGAAGGACGGAGAGGCGGTGACGGGCTCGGTGGTGGCGTGGTTGGACGGAGATGGGGGCTCGGTGGTGGCTGGACGGAGAGGCGAAAGGAGACGGGGCGGCGTGGTCGGAGAATCGTACGGAGGAGAAGACGGCGGCGAAGGGGAGATCGGAGAGGCCGGTTTCCGGCGAGGTGAGATGGCGAGGGGAGTTGGGTCGGCAGAGGCTCGAAGAAGACGGAGAAGAAGGAATGAGGGAGGTCGGCTTGGGATCGGTAATCAGAGGAGAAGAGGCTGCGAAAATTAGGGTTCAAACCCTAATTTTGGCCTTTTATACCCAAGCCCTCAACCTGCTTGGGCATCTGATCGGGCCAACCGGGATTGGGCCTCCGCGTTGGGCCTGGTCCGAGTCTGAGCCAGTTTCATTTTTTTTTTGACTTTTCTTTTTGACCCACTTGTTTACAAAAGTTTACCTCCAAGTTTCGAATTTCAGTTTACTATTCTTTTAAAAAGAAGTGGGTTTTACAGACCTAACATTGTCGCGCGTGGGGCCCGGGTCTGGCACGGCGGGATGTTACAAATTGTAACACCCCACCGTCCCACACAGGGCCCCACGCGCGTCGATGTTAGGTCTGCAGCCCAATACACCACAACCCCTCTGGTGTACTGTCCACAGACAAATACCAACCTAGGTTGTTGGTGAGAGTTGAACCCAAGACCTCACCCTTTATAGCATTTCCTTGAGTGATGCTATCACCAATTGAGCTGTATACAAGACAATGAAACTTTTATTTATCTGAAATGGACGTACACTGCAATTGCTATTCTTCTCTACTGAGTGTCTTCCTATTATACTAAATACAAGCAACTACCTGTGATATTAATAGTAAACACAATCTAATCTAATCCCTATAACCTTTCCCACAAACAACTTAATCCCATCCACTAACTAATATTGAATAACCAATTCCTCATAATTAGCCACATCTAATTACCTAATTATTATAGAATATTTACATAATAATATTATCCACTATAATAAGATTATACCCAACAGTTCATACTCTCTTCGGCGTTCACAAGTAAAGTTCTGCAAATGGTGGTCTTCTTCCCTAGAAAGCCTAAATTACAGAAGTTGTTTTTGGTACAAGTTTTTGCTTTTTGATTTTATGTTTTGTAATTGTATGAGTAGGGATTTGTAAGGATTATGTTGGTTTTCGTATAATATTCTGAAACATCACGACATGGATTGTGTAATCCAACTTTCGAGGTAGCTTTTTGCAACATTGGTATTTAGTTTTGTAACTTTGGCGTAGGTTTCTATAACACTTGTAACTAGTTTTTTTGTAACTTGTAGGGTAGTTTTTTATAACTTATAAAACTTTGTAACAGTGTTACAAAGTTTGTATAACTTATATTTCTGCACCTCTTAGTTTATGTTTTTGTATTTTATTGGATTTCTGTAACTCAAAGAGTAAGTATAAAAAATATGTACTTTTTTTAATGTATTTTTTGTAACCATTATACACAGATTTTGTATTTATAGTCTATATTTCTGTAATTCTTATTGTATTGGTGTAACTTATAGAATTTATGTAACTCAAAGAGTAACATTCTATAAAAAATATATAAAAAAATCTATATTTTTTTATCTCGAAATCTTTAACTTTCTGTTTATATAAAATTTATGAAATATCGATATAAAATTTATGTAATACTGGATATAAATTTCTTTAATATCATATATAATATTTCGTAACATCATGTACGAAATCTATGGAACGGTCAAAAATTTAAACTTAAAAAAATATTTTTTTGAAAAAAATAAATATCATAAAATTAGATTTGGAGAGTAAAATATTAATTCTGTAGCGAAAAATAGAGGATATGGACTTACCAAACTACTCTTTTGGTGTTTTTTCTATTTAATTTATGGATAATTGAAGGTGAAAATCTACAACCATTAGATCTCAAAATTCAAGGGCTTAGATTTGGGTAACAAGTAACAACTTAAGCATGGGTAACATGTTAGTGTGCCCCTATATATATATATATATACACAAAATAATAAATCTATTAGAAATTTTAAAAATACAGATCTGATTAATCCTCATTTAATTTTCGATTAATTCTCAAATACCCTAACCGCCCGACTAATGCCTAAGAGCACGCACATCGTGCGACTCACACCCGCACACCACGAACCACGGTCCGCGTGGATGTGGTGTGTGGTTCGCACCACGCACGATGTGACGTGCGTGGTTCGCGAACCACGAACCACATCAACGCGACTCGCGGTGCGTGGTTCGCGTCGCGCACCACAATCACGGTGTGTGGTTCGCGAGTCGTGTGGGTCGCCGACGCCCAATACACGTTTCCCATGTGGCACGACAACAACTACATTTTTTTTCTTTTGTAATTAAATTTAGGGTAAATTACAAATGCCTACCGCAAATTTATAGCATTTAACTGATACCAACCCTAAATATTTTTTAACAAATACCTACTCAGATGTTTAGTTATACAACAAATAGCCCAAACTGTCAGCTAAAATGACGAAAATGCCCTCAATTATTTTTTAAATAATTTTTAAAAAATAAAATTGAAGTGATTTAATATATATATATATATATATATAACAATAGTGATTTTTTAAATATTTTTTTAAAAATAATTAGTGAAGTGTAGTTGAGGGTATTTTCGTCATTTTAGCTGACGACTTGGGCTATTTGTTATATTACTAAACATCTGACTAGGTATCAGTTAAAAAAATATTTTAGGTAAGTATTAGTTAAACGCTACAAGTTTGGGGTAGGTATTTGTAACCTACCCTTAAATTTAATACAGAAAAATCACAATAGTATAGTTATTTTAAATCCGATTTGGTGTAAATGGTGTCCAAAATTTATAAATTTATAGTCATTAGGTTCATATTGTTCTAAATAATTTATTTAATATCTTTGATCACAAAAAAAACATTGATTTACACTTCGAATCGAGACTGTACCAAAATTGATTTACATTTCGAGTCATGAATGTATTATTTGGGTTTTATTATTATTTTTTGAATCATTATAAGTTCAAGTTTAATTTGTATTTTAGCTAATTTATTAATTAATTTAAATATTTTTCAATTTTATTTAGTATTTAATGTTTCAAATATGAAATTAATAAACTCAGCAAACGCATAATTAATTATGCAGTCAATATCCACTCATCAATTCTACAAACCATGATCCTCATACATGATCTTCACAATGTAGTGCTCTTTTAAATTTAAGGGTTCACGTCACAATTCATTAGAGCATGTACATCAAGGGGGCTAGAGGCAAGAGGCAGAATCCTCTACTGACTGGGCTGAATTGTGATTCCGCCCTTCTGAAATTGAGAGTGTTCCACATCAAGAGAGGCAGATATGGGGATCATGTTCCTCTTGAAAATGCTGAATGGATAATTAATAATGTTTTGCTGATTTTGTTAAATGAATATTTAATTAACAAAGCAATAAATAAAATATATAAAATTAATTAATAAATACATAAATGAAATAAAATACAAAACTAATTAATAAACTTGAAATTTCATTAATAATCAAACAATACAATAATACATTCATTAAAAACAATACTAAATACAATACATTACTCGACTTGTGCGAAACATACATACAACATTTTCACGTGATTCACTTGTTGTTCCACGTTCAACTTTGAATTGTCCATGCTTTGTATCTCTCTAATGTCCTGTAGATATTTATCGACTTTGGCTTCTAGAGGGACAAAAAGCTTAGCCTTCTCCCACCTTGCATTGTCTATTTGGGCGATGGTCGCTACTGTACTTGAGATACCCTTCCCTTTCCTCTTCGCGGCCTTGTTGCAATAGGGCGTTGTTGTTCACGCGGAGTGGCGGTTGGGGAACTTGGGCCAATCGGGGAACTTGGGCCTTCGGATGGTTGTTCGTCAGTACTAAGATGTGTAATATTTTCATCGTCAGTGGGAAGTGACCTAGGAGGGGTTGTGCTGTAACTGCCAAACTCGTTCAAGCGTCGTCGTACACACCTGCCATGACCTTCCTCTGCTTAGAACTTACCATCCTCTCCCACGGCTGGATCCAATGGTGGAGCTTGAACATCTTCGGCTCAGATTTACCTCCGGTGTGCGTCCGATAGAGTTTCACGACCTGCTCCCTGTACTTTTCTTCTTTCCAGCCGATATGATCGAATGCCTTCTCCTTCCTGTAAAGTGTGATATATCGCCTCACTCTTGACGCACATTTGTTAAAATGGGTCTTAACGGCTTATATAGTCCAATCTTCTTCTTTGAACTTCCCAGCTATGATGAATCTTCTAGTTACAGTGGACCAGAACGTGTTCCCATCATGGGAGGCCCCCTTGATGGGATCTTTTGTTGTTCGTTGCCAAGCAGCTATCAAGAGTATGTCCACTGCAGGGGCCCACTTGCTTCTCCTGTTTGGGACCGTCCTGGACCTCGGTCCAATAGATGATGAAGTAGACGACATTCGTTTTCTGGAGTTGCCGCCGACATGTTGTTGGGCGAAAAAGTTTCGTGCACGACCATAAGAGTCAAACATTGGTGGTCGCAATAGTGGTGGGAAAGAGTGTCCCATTGGATTGGACGTTTATCTCATTTGATTCGCCGGTTGTCCCATTAGATTGGACGGTGGTCCCATTAGACCTACGTCAACATTAACAATTTAATTAAAACTTCATAAAAATGAAACATACATAAATTAAAAATTAATTCACATATAACATACATAATTAAAATTTAATTAACATATAACATACATAATTAAAAATATAATTAAAATTTAACCTACATAATTAAAAATATAATTAAAATTTAACCTACATAATTAAAAATGTAATTACAATTTAACCTACAAAATTAAAATATAATTACAATTTAACCTACATAATTACAAATGTAATTAATTACAAAAAAGTACCTTGGTTCCAACCGGCTTGCATGAATTGGATGAAAGCCTCAGCGGGCCAACCACTTGTTTGGGTAAAACCGGTTTGCAAATATTTTTGGTAGTTGTCGGGTAGATTGGTGTTCGCATCTTCATCCGTATTGAGGTCTAGCGGCGAGCATTGTCGTTGCTCCGGTGAGCTCGGTGGTGGAAGCGAATCATCCGACATGGTGTAGATAGAAATTGTAACTGAGAGGAACTAAAATTGAGAGAGAGTTGAGAGAATGTAGATAAAAATGGTAGTAATTTGATAAATGGGGATGATGTATTTATGGGTTTTTTTGTATTTAATTTTTATTAAAAAAATAACCATTAATAGTCGTTAGAAGACACGCGTCACGCGAGGAGAAGTAGCGAGAGGCACGGAGGCGAGAGGCGCGTTCCTGCCCCTCGCCCCGCACCCACCTGCCCCTCGCCCCGCACCCACCTGCCCCCTTACCCGCCCCGCACCCCTCCATTTCAACTCCCCATATCATGAACCCCGAGACACATGCCCCGCCCCCCTTCTTGCCCCTTCTGGATGTAAATGCTCTTAAAGCATCCGCATCAGTGGAGAGATCACCCTGAGGCAGAGTCATCTGCTGACTGGGCATGCTTCAGCCCCCTGACCCCCTAAATTTAGTGTGCTACACATTAGAGGGGCAAGTATAGGGGGCGTGATTTTCAGAAATGCTGACTGTGTAATTAATTAAGTTTTTAACTGAATCTGTTTACGTTATTTTTAAATCAACAACTACTAAATAAAATAGAAATACAATTCATAAATAGAAATAAAAGTTCTTTAATAAAATACAAAATTTAAAAAGTACATAACTTAAAAAAAAATACATAATTCAAATTGACAATTCATTTGGTCGATATAAGCTTCCGTACTGATGAATTCTTTGATGACCGTTACTAATACTATTTTTTTTTTGAAACACTGACAGTTACTATTCCTGATAATAACGTTTGAGCCTCGTCAAGGATATTTTTTATCGCAACAAAAATATGATTTTTATATTTAAAAACTGATTATTAAATTTTAAAACTGATTTTTAAAATCTAAAAATAATATTTTTAATTAAAAACATATATTATTTTGTATATATATATATGATAACAATCAGGTACAAACTTGTATCTTTCATCAGAACGTAGAACTATCAATCTGGGCCCTTGGATCGTAGAATTAATGGCCCAGATTTAATGCATATCTTTTAATATCTTTTTAATTAATGCATATCTTGTAATTGATTTCGTAATCAATCACCACCCCCCCTGAATTTCGGTGGCCATCCGATTTGGATAATCAATGGCCCAGATTAGTTCTACGTTCTGACCCAAAATAGGGTTTGTACTTGATTGTTCCCATATATATATATATATATATATATAGGATAACATTCAGGTACGACTTGGCCAATTTTGTGCGAAATACGACTAAATCCCAGCCTTGGAATCGCAAATCGCATGGCTTAATTTTTTTTATTTTTTTTCACCAAATTTCTTATTTTGATCTTTCCCGCTTCGTTTCAACTCCGATTTAATTTTTTCTTGCGCCAAAAAATTTCTTTTTTCAAGATCTATCTATCAAGTAGCATATTGAATATGTTTTGAAACAAAAAAAAAACATGTACAAGCAAAAACACAAATTGTTAACCGTGCACTAATGTATGTTTTTGCAACTGCATTTGTATGAATAAGCTAATCTTAATGTATGTTTTGTATGTATGTTTTTACAACTGCATTTTTTTTAATTTTCAGTTATATATGTACGCTGAACTTAATGTGTGTTTATACAATTTTAAATGTATGTTCTTGGCATTTTCATATGTATGTGTAAGCCAACCTTAATGCATGATGTTTCAGTTGTATGTATACGTTAAACTTAATGTATGTTCTTACTATTTTCATTTGTATGTGTATGTATGTTTTGTACGTGTAAGGTAATAAATTAAAATTAGCTTAAACATACATTAAGATTAGCTTATTCATACAAATGCAGTTGCGAGAACATACATTAGTGCACGGTTAACGATTTGTGTTTTTGCTTGTACATGTTTTTTTTCTTCTTCAAAACATATTCAATATGCTACTTGATAGATAGATCTTGAAAAAATAAAGTTTTTGGCGCAAGAAAAAATTAAATCGGAGTTGAAACGAAGCGGGAAAGATCAAAATAAGAAACTTGGCGGAAAAAAAAAATCAGCCATGCGAAAGTCGCAGCCCTTGGGCAATATGCGATTCCAAAGTTGGGATTAAGTCGTATTTCGTATTTAAAGATTGTGTTGTACCTGAAAGCTCCCATATATATATATACATATATATATATATATATATATATATATATATATAGGAGAGCAATCAGGTGCGAACTATGAGTTATGGTGTGAACATGCGAACTCAACCAGATTGTGCCATGTGTCGCGCTCAGAAAATGCCCCACTTTTTTTATAATCAAGTTTATTAATTCGATTTTTCCCGTTTCGTTTCAACTCCGATTTCATTTTTTCTTGCGCCAATATTCTTATTTTTTCAAGAGCTTTCTAACAAGTAGTGGATTGCATATATTTTGATGTGTTTTTGAATAAGTGTGTGGATGTGTGAATATGAGTGCGAAAAGTGTGATGTGTTTTGCAAAATTAGTGTATATGGTTTGCGAATTTATTGTATATGGTTTGCGTATTTAGTGTATATGGTTTGCGAATTTAGTGTGTTTTGCAAATTTAGTGTATATGGTTTGCGGATTTAGTGTATATGGTTTGCAGATTTAGTGTATATGGTTTGCGAATTTAATGTATATGGTTTGCGAATTTAGTGTATATGGTTTGCGAATTTAGTGTATATCCTAAGTTATGAAAGAGAAGACACGAAAACTCAAGTGTTGGGTGTGTAATTCTTTTAGGCCTTAGATATTTGTTCTTGTAACTTGTAGTAGTCACAGAAGTAGTCGATCTTTCCATGGCCTCTGTTTATAATTATCAAGTGTGCATTGTAGATACTCATCTTACATGCAACATGTTGATTAATGATCTGAGTTCTTTATGGTTTTAATTAACACTGAAGACAGATGCATGCATGCACATATGTTAGATGATCTCTTCTGTTAGTTATATAATACACAGTACAATTGGTTATACAATACACATTACAATTGGTCTCAATTTTTTTATGGTTCTTTATGGTTTTGATGATCTCTTCTGTTAGTTATACAATACACAGTACAATTGGTTATCAACTTTTTTGGCAAATCTATCTACTTTCTAATTGTAATATTCAAACCACATATACTACATTTGCAAATCATATACACTAAATTCGCAAACCATATACACTAAATCCGCAAACCATATACACTAAATCCGCAAACCATATACACTAAATTTGCAAAACACACTAAATTCGCAAACCATATACACTAAATCCGCAAACCATATACCATATACACTAAATCCGCAAACCATATACACTAAATTTGCAAAACACATCACACTTTTTCGCACTCATATTCACACATCCACACACGTATTCAAAAACATATCAAAATATATGCAATCCACTACTTGTTAGAAAGCTCTTGAAAAAATAAGAATATTGGTGCAAAAAAAAATTAAATCGGAGTTGAAACGAAGCGGGAAAAATTAAATTAATAAACTTGGTGGGGAAAAAAAGATGAGCATTTCTAAGCGCGACACGTGTCATGTTGTTTGTCACGCCCCAATTTCAGTAAACCAAACTCGGGACGCGAACGTTTAAAATAAGAAAACACTTTGAAACCATTTCCATTAAAACACTTCACAATACCAGCTTAGTTCAACAAAATAATATTTACAACTTAAAAAAATACGTCCCAACAAGTGGACAAAAGTACAAGGTATCCGTCACTAGACTCAAAAGACAAAACCCGGACTCCGCTCCTAGCTCCACAAGCTTCGAGAGCTCACCAAGTCCGTCCCACGAACAGTACCTGTAGGAAAAGCAGCTAGGGGTGAGCGATCGCTCACCACCACGGATAATAGACTGACTACGGCATAATTAGCAGACAATGCCGGTAACACCAAAACTAAACCCAACACCGGGAATACCATCCCCAAACTCAAGTAACTTAACTGACACACAACCCGTTACCTTCCTTGACCAACTCAACACTTTGACACGTAAAATAGACCCCACACTACGATTGACGACCTCCTCCAAGACACGACTGACGACCACACAATACCAAACAAGATCACAAAGGATCGCAAACCAGCTGCTCAGTAACCAATCTCTGTCTCTCGCCCTTTACCGATCATAAACGTGGTCAGGCGGTCGACCTGTCGCGCAACTTCTCCCGATCCCAGTCGGGAGGCTAACCCACAACCTCTCCGCTTCACCCGATCCCAGTCGGGTGGTTAGCCACACCCGCGCGTCCTTCCCCCGATCCCAGTCGGGGAGCTAGCCCACAACCCCTCCGCTTCTCCCGATCCCAGTCGGGAGGCTAGCTACACCACACAACCTCCACCAGTATCAGGTAACCAAACACAATCACAAACAAGGTCAACCAGACAGTGACGACACCGGTGACAACTCCACAGGCACTCAAGGCCAACAGGACGCCAACAACCAAACACAGGTTCAACAACCCTACGGGCCCTCATGGCCACCCAAGACACCAACGGTAAAGTACGGGTTCACAACCCCACGGGCACTCACGGCCACCAAAACACCGAAACGACAACACGGGCTCTCATGGCCACCCAAGACTCAGCAATAATTAACACGGGCTCTTAAGGCCACCCAAACTTGACAATAAATAACACGGGCTCTCAAGGCCACCCAACTCAACAACAAATAACACGGGCTCTCAAGGCCATCCAAACTCAACAGTAAAAAACACGGGCTCTCAAGGCCACCCAAACTCAACAGTAAATGACACGGGCTCTCAAGGCCACCCAAACTTCAACAGTAAAAAATAACACACAACAACCTCCGGCATAATCGATGCCTACAACAGTCCTAAGATCACTAGTTTCACAATCAACCTCCGGGCATGGTCATATGCCTCCAGTACTCCTAATATCAACAGTTTCACAACCAACCTCCGGGCATGGTCATATGCCTCCAGTAAATCAGTTAACGTTAAGTTCTCTGCTCCTACGACACTACTAAGTGTCACATGCTTTTCTAATAATCGCTACGTTCCCGTATCATGCATTCCTAATATTCGATAACCTAAAAGACCCACGACACCCCGGTGTCACATGCAATTCTACAGTTAACTTTCTCTAGTCAGGGCCGAGATCCGGCTACTTTTCCCTACCTCAACCGAAGAGCACCCGCTACGCTTCCTAGCTGCTGACGTTCTGGCTCGCTACCTCCGGGATTCACTCCGATCGAAGCCGGACGCTAAAGATAACACGAAAGCCAGAATTAATAACGGTTCCACCGTTAAGTTAAAGATTACGATTTGTCCAGTTTAAATCCGACATGTGTCTTTTAAACTCGAGCGGGCTAAAAGCGGGATTACAACGAATCGGGTTCGAACATCCGCGCACCGAAACCGGTGCATGTTCCCGAGGGAAAATAGGCACGGGTCCCAATACACGGATGTCGAGGCTTCCCGAGGTCTGATTCATTGTTCCGCTATTATCCTGTTCAAGGTCCGATTTAACGTTCGGTTTAGTCGCTCCACGCCTTTCTAAAATCCGATCAAAGATTGGTTTATTCACATTCAAAATTACTAGTTCTTTTCAAAACGCCCGTTTTTGCTTAAATCTGAACTTAACCCTTTTTAGTTTAAAACCGTTTTGATTTTCCCAAAGCTGATTCTCGTTTTTAAAGTCCATTTTCCTTTGAACTTACAGCTTTAAAAACCTTGTTTTGGTTTGCTTCTAAATCGATCTAACACCAACAGTAAAGTAAAACGAACAAAACCTAACTGCTTCCCATCAATAAACTTTTCATTTTCCCCCATTTTACATCGAAGATTTGAGTCCTAAACAAAATACAAAACAACATTTTTAACAGTTTAACAGTTGAGACAGAAGGGAACAACGGGGAGGAGAGGCACGGGTTTCGAGTCCGGCCGACCAAAACCTCACAGCGGTGGGGCTCACCGTTTCAGTGGTGGACGGTGGCTGCTGGAGCTGCGGAGCCCAGCGGTTCGCCTCGGATCCGGACGAGACCGGTGAACGACTTGACGGATCTGCGGCGGTGGTGGCTCGGCTGAGCCTTCCGGTGGTGGGACGGCGACGGAAGAAGACGGTCGGCGGCGGAGACGGCCGGAATGGCACCGGCGGTGCACGACCTTCTTCACGGCGGCCTCCACGTTCTCGGTCTCGAGGCAGAGCACACGCCCTCGGTGACCTCGCCCACGGCGGTGGCTCCGGCGGTCACGGGAGTGGAGGGGAAAGGACGGCGGCGGCTCGGTGGTCGTGAATCGGACGGAGGAGACGACGGCGGCTCAGATCTGAGTGAGGCCGGCGATGGAGGCTCGGGACGAGGGAGGCGAGAGGAGCTCGGAGATGGCGCCGTGGCTGGACGGAGACGAGGAGGGACCGATGGGGTCGGCCAACGGCGGCGGCGGCGACGTGAGTTGGAGAAGACGGGGGGGGGGGGGGGGGGGGGGGAGGGGGGGCGGTGGCCGTCGTGGTTGGACGGAGGAGAAGACGGGGCGAAGGGGAAAGGGAGATCGGTTCTTTGGTGAGGAAGAGGGAGGTGGGAGACGACGTGGCCGGGCCGGAGAGAGGGTCGCCGGAGACCGGAGTTGAGAGAGGGAGGGTGGTCGGCGTGGGTGAGAGAGAAAAGGGAGGTGGCTGCGTGGGTGAGAGAGAGAGGAGGCAGAACTAATGTTAGGGTTAAAACCCTAACATTTGGTATTTATACCCAGCGTTTTGGGCCAGCTGGTTGGGCCGGGCCCAAAGAACGAACCAGCCCAGTTTTTTTTTTACACAAAACAAACTCGTTCCCAACCTCGACGTTATTATTTAATAATTTAAACGTTAAAATTTTCTCGATCTTTACATTGTTGTTGAGTTCGCAGCTTCGCATTTTATGAGGGGTTCGCACGTGATTGCTTCCATATATATATATATATATATATATATATATATATATATATATATATATATATATATATATATATATATATATATATATATATATATATATATATATAGGGACACTTTCATGTGTTACCATAACAAATTTTGTTACTTGTTATCAAAATCTAAACCATTGGATTTTGAAATTTTATGGCTATAGATTTTTTGGCACAATTATTCACAAATATAATTGAAAAATCCATAAAAGGGTAGTTCGGTAACTTCTCAATTATTATTTTTTTACCACAAAAATATTTTTTTAATTGTTCAAATCTGATTTTTTTTTAAAATAAAATTTTCGATTTTTTATATTTTTGTGTTACATAATACTATACTCGATATTACAAAAATTTAAGTCATATGTTACAGAAAGTTTATGTCATATTTTTAGACTTTAAATTTATACTAAAAAATAAAAATTGATGTTACATAAATTTAATACCAATGTTACAAAATTTAAAACCGATGTTACGAAATTTTAAAACCTATATTCCAGATAATTAGACTTAATGTAACAAAAAGTTATACCAAAACTACATAATACATACCAAAATTATAGAATATTATACATGTTATATAATACAAAAGTAAAGTTACATAACTAAAAACCTAATTATTAAATCAATTACAGGACACTTTCCAAAGTGTTACACAATTCTACCTTACCTATTACAAAATGAAAACACAACATATCAGAAACCTACCCTGAAGTTATAGAAAAATGCCCTAAGAATTACAAAAAAAATACATTAACAAAGATTACAAAAATATACCTCAATAATTACAAAAAGCTACTCTATCTGTTACAGATTCTACCTTACCTATTACAAAATGAAAACACAACATATCAGAAACCTACCCTAAAAGTTACAGAAAAAATACCCTAAGAATTACAAAAAAAATACATTAACAAAGATTACAAAAATATACCTCAATAATTACAAAAATCTACTCTATCTGTTACAAATCCATAACAATATCATAATAATAAAATCGAAAAAAACCTAACATGATATGAAATTGTAGCCGTTGATATGAAATTGCAGATTTAACCGTGACTCTCCACAGTCGTCGTGGTCTCTTGCTCCGGTGAGAAACGTCCAGCATACTGCGGTGGTGAGAGAGGTAGCAGCGATCCGGCGATCTGCAGATGATATCTCGCCGGAGCAGCGCGGCCAGAGCAGGTCTAAACGGTGGATCTAGATCGGAGCACGACGGGGAGCAGCAGCACCGGTGACCTGATCCGTGCGACGGCGGAGGACAGCTCAGGGTCGGTCTCTGTGGAGGACTCAAACTTCACACGGCGTGCTTCATGTTCAGCGCGCGATTGTGGTTGCAGAACAGAGCACGACAACGCACGAGAGCTTCTGACACGACGACGCACCGGAGCTTCTAGCACGGAGAATAGGGCACGACCTTTATCGCGAGCTGTTGACGGTGCAGCCAGCTCTATCGGGAGCTTCTTCTCCGATGTCCGGCGAGTTGTGCAGCGCTGAGAGAGGGTGGTGAGGGATAGGCATGCGGCGCTGAGAGAGATTGGTGAGGGGGAGTGAATATTATGAGTTCTGTGTGTTTATTTTAGGGTTTGGGTAAAAATTTCTCATAAAAAGTCTATATTGTGCTTATGTTTACAAATTGCCAAATAAACAGGTTAATGTTAATAAAATTACACTCCATACCACTCTTATTACCAACCATTGAATGCAATAGATCCAACGATCTATAATCTATAACATGTAACATTTAAACATACAGGTAACGCATGAGTGTATACTTATACTTATATATATATATATATATATATATATATATATATATATATATATTAAAAACTAATTATTAAATATATATTTATATATAAATCATATAATTAACAAAATATATTAAACTAATTCTTTTTTTGCAGGCCACGCGTCACATAGGGAGTGGGCAGCAGAGAGGCGCGAGGCTGCGGGGCTGATTTTGGCCCCGCGCCTCTGCCCCCGAACCCTCACCCAACCTTTCCTGCCCCGCGCCCCTCACTCCCCGCCCACACCAAGCGAACTCTGAACCCTTACCCTTTCTGCTACCGCCCGGCCTCGCCCAAACCCCCCTTAACACATATGGTCTTATAGTCACATCATGAACCTTAACCCCGAGTCTCGAACCCCAGGATATACATGGTCTAAGAGCACCCACATCAAGGGGGGCAGAACCCTGGACCCTGAGGCAGAACCCTCTGCTGATTGGGCAGGGTTCAGGGTTCTGCCCCCCTAAAAAAAGTGTACTGCACATCAGAGGGGATTGTATGGGGGGCTTGATTTTCAGAAATGCTGACTGTGTAATTAATTAAGCTTTTAACTGAATTGTTAACGTTATTTTAAAATCGACAATTACTAAATAAAATAGAAATAAAAATTCATTAATAGAAATAAAAATTCATTAAAATAAAATGCAAATTAAAAAAATACATAACTTAGAAAAAAGACATAAAAAAATACATAACTAAAAACCAAGGAATTATCAGTCGTCCGAATCGTCGGAGTTGTAAGTCCCGTCCGACCGATTCCATAAGTGCTCCATTAGGTCTTCTTGAAGTTGCCGATGAGTTGCATCGTTGATGACACTAACTCGCGCTTGGAGTTCCTGGTGGTACGACAAGGGCATGGATCGGTTCCATGGTTGAGGTGGTGCGAAACCCTGAGGTAATTCCGGCGGGGGCTCAAAAAATAAATCGTTATCCCCTGCTTCATAGCGATCACGTTCGTCCTCCACGATCATGTTATGTAGAATGATACAACAATACATCATATCAGACAAAGTCTCTTTATCCCAGATCCGAGCGAGCCTTGACATTATGTGCCACCGTGCTTGGAGGACTCCAAATGCCCGTTCAATATCTTTACGGGCACTTTCTTGGCATTTGGCAAACAACTTCTGTTTGCGGGAATAGGGATGGTGAATCGACTTGACGAACCGACCCCATTGAGGGTAAATGCCGTCAACTAAATAATACGGCTTGTTGTAGCGATGCCCGTTGATCTCGAAATCCACGGTCATGTCCCGACCACGGAAAGCTTCCTCGAATAGGTGGTCGGCGTTGAGGACGTTAATATCGTTGTTCGAGCCACCCATACCGAAAAACGCATGCCAAATCCACGTATCTCGGGACGCAACCGCTTCCAGCATAATTGTTGGATTCCCGTGATCACAACATTCATACGATCCTTGCAATGCGACTGGGCAATTCTTCCACTCCTAATGCATGCAGTCAAGACTGCCAATCATACCGGGGAAGCCTCGGCTACTGCCCGACTCAAGTAATCGCGTCATGTCCGCCACATTCGGCTTTCGCATGTATTCCTCGTAGAAAATCCCAATAACGGCTTTACAGAAACGTCGAACACATTTGAGTATAGTAAGTTCCCCCATACGTAGTGTGTCGTCCAATGAATCGGCAGAGCACCCATATGCTAGCATTCGTATCGCGGCGGTGCATTTCTGGTGTTTGGATAACCCCAACCGCCGTGCAGCGTCATCGCCCTGAACAAAGTACCTGTCGTGAGACGCAACCGCTTCCATAACCCGTAAAAATAATGGTCTGGACATACGAAAACGACGCCTAAACAATTCGGGGCCATAGATCGGGCTCTCGACAAAATAATCCCTCATCAGGTCGGCGTGGCCTTGCTCACGCCTTCTGTCAATCTCTATCCGGGAACCTTCTCCTGCTTCGAGTCGTCGCCTCATTCTATCGAATTCTGGCATTGCTCTCTCTATCTCTCTCTGGGTTCTACGCCGGAGTCCTCGCTCCCAAGCACGAAGTTCGGCTTCGACCTCTCGGCATTCGGCCCGCAACTCCTCCCTTGTTTGACGTTCTTCGTCGGACATTTTTTTTCGAGAGTTGGAAATGAAAGGTAGAGAATTGGAGATGAAATGTGGAGTAGAAAATTTAGAAATGGTGTTGTGGATTTGATGAAATGGGTGAGAGGTATTTATAGTTGGGGGAAAATAATTTGTTTTGATATTTTGTATTACAAAAAAAGTAGCCGTTTCAAACCGTTGCCGGTAGCAACGATCAATTTTTTTTTGGGTTGGACACTTGTCACGGGTTTAGTGAGCGATAGAGAGGCAGAGGGGCAGCGAGGCAGAAACAGGCCTCGCGCCCCTCTGCCCCGAACCCCTCCTCTTCTCCCCCACGCCCCGCCCCTCCTGCCTCGCACCAAACCCCCTCCACACCCGTGCGAACCCCGAACCCCTCCTTCAGCTCCTGCCCCTGCCTCGCCAAGCTGCCCCGTACCGATGTTGGTGCTCTAAGAGCATCCACATCAGTGGGGGGGCAGAACCCTGAACCCTGAGGCAGAACCCTCTGCTGAGTGGGCAGGGTTCAGGCCCCTGCCCCCTAAAATAAGTGTGCTGCACATCAGAGGGGCTTGTATGAGGGGCTTGATTTTTAGAAATGCTGACTGTGTAATTAGTTAAGTTTTTAACAGAATTGTCAACGTTATTTTTAAATCGACAACTACTAAATAAAATTTCATTAATAGAAATAAAATTTCATTTATAAAATAAAAAATTAAAAAAATTAATTAAATAAAAAAATACATAATTCAAATGGACAATTCATTTGGTCGATATAAGCTTCTACAGTGATGAATTCTTTGATGACCGTTACTAATACCATATTTTTTTGAAACACTGAAAATTACTATTCTTGATAATAACGTTTGAGCCTCGTCGTCGGATACTTTTTATCGCAACAAAAAAATGATTTTTAAAATAAAAGACTGATTTTATATTTAAAAACTGATTTTTAAAATTTAAAACTAATTTTTTAAATTAAAAATATATATTTTTTTGTTTATAAATTTATTAAAACCTAATTATTAAATATATATATATATAGGAGAGCAATCAGGTGCGAACCCCCTGATTTGGTGCGAACCTGCGCACTGCGTTATGGCCGTCCGATGTGAATTTCGCGATGGCGCAGATTTGAACGCGTCATCAGTGGCACGCGTCGTAAATAAGTCGCGCGTGGGATTCATTTCAACTGATTTGCTATGGTTCGGGGGTATAAACGTACTTTTATCTACCCGTTCGCGCAGAAACGTTTCGTGCTCACCAAAACACTTGCAGAATCGAGTTTTTAGCGAAACGAACATTTCGGAATCTGATTTTTTGAGCTTCCATTGCCTTGATATTCGTCTTCTGCGCGATTTCGAAGTGAATTTCAATAGTTCATTGTGGTGAGTTACAATTTTTGGTGTTTTTAGGGTTTTGATTCAATCTTGTTCGTTTGGTTATCTAGCTTTTTGATTATAGTAATCCGTTTGTAGAGAATGAAGAACAAGGTTGCTGAATCTACAACATTCTGCAACAGGGACAACGAATCAGGTAATTTGAGAATATAGTGTTTGTAGTTTGCGGATTTTTTATAGGTGCTATGTTTTCAGAGTGCTTGTGTTTTGCTTTTAGTGTACACCATTTCAAGTGAATAATGAAATACCATGAAATTATTCAAC
The DNA here is from genome assembly GCA_963921825.1 of Erodium maritimum. NCBI lineage: Eukaryota > Viridiplantae > Streptophyta > Magnoliopsida > Geraniales > Geraniaceae > Erodium > Erodium maritimum. The sequence goes on from OY997594.1 coordinate 61,359,546, forward strand.
TATGAGATGATTTTGATCTACTTTTGAGGAAAACCAAGTTGTTGGTAGAGTTTTTGGGGTTTCTGTGTTGCGAGTATCTTGTTTTGCGGACTTTGTTATTCTGTTTTGCGAATAATCAATTCATGTTTTGCGATTATTCTTTAACCAATTTGCGGATAAAGAATTTATGTTTTGCGAGCGTGCGCACTCTGGTTTGAGAAACAGTTTTGAATAATCCTGCATTTGATATGTGCGTATGTTTATTGTATGCAAATATGCACATTTTGGTTTGCAGATGTGTTTTGTAGTTGATGTATACCCTGTTATTGTTTGACTTGTTTTGATAATATGCTTTACCTTGTTTGCGGATAGTGAATTTATGTTTTGCGGATAGTGAATTTATGTTTTGCGGATATTGAATTTATGTTTTGCGGATAGTGAATTTATGTTTTGCGGATAGTGAATTTATGTTTTGCGAATATATAGTATCTTGCTTGCGGGCACTGTTTTTCTTTCTCGTGAATATGCAATGTTTTTGTATATTGTCTGTACTGCTGAAATGCTAACCCTTGTTTGCGAATTATAGATAAAACTCCGGATACAGTGGTACCTCTTCTTTTAATGGATAGGCCATCCACAGAGGCTGATGTTGGTGAAGAAAATACGACTCTTGCTAATATGTTGAAGGAGCAGAAGTCTATTAAGAATAAAAATAAACGAAGACTTTCAATTAAGAAGAAGAAGGTAACTGAGGTTCGTGAATGTCTCGATGTAGCTGTACGACCTGCTAAAGCTGGAAAGAAGAGAGGTGGAGAATTAGCTGTTGAGAAGAAGAATGTTAAGCGCACGAAGGTTTGTGAGTCTGATAGAGTTGTCCCGTTATATGATAATGTTGGCGTGGATGCTATTTTGAAGACCAGGTCATCTCCAAAGAGATTGGTTGAGTTGGTGGAGAGTTTGAATAAACAGCAACAAGAAGCAGTGCGGGAAATTGGGTTTGGGCACATTCTTCATTTGGCTGTGAAGATCATTCCAAGCAAGATTGGATATTACCTGGTGTCTAAGTATAACCATCTTAGCTTATCATTGGAATTGCCAGATGCCAAATTGCGTATCACAGGGAATGAAGTGCATGAAACTTTGGGCATTCCAAATGGTGTGCGCGACGTCATAGTCGATAAGTTGGCCATCCTGTGTAGTGATGAACTTAAATTGTGGCAGCGGCAGTTCGATACAAAAGACAAAGGCGAGATCAAGCGTCTTATCACCAGTAAGCAATTGGTTGATCAGATGAAGACGCAACTTCAAGGGGGAGATGATTTCAAAAGAAACTTCATGATGTTGTTTGTGACTTGCATGATCGATTCGGGGAATGAGGGTTATGTGAATCAGTCATGCTTCCGTTCTATCGTTGATGTATCTCACATACAAGATTTTAATTGGTGCAAGTTTTTAGTCAAGAAACTTGTGGATACAAAAAAAAATTGGTTAAAACAACCCGAAGGTTCAAATAATTTTTCTGGATCAATAACTCTCTTGTTGGTAAGTTTTATTTTTCATTTTAACGTGTTGCATTTTATATCTAATAAACTCTTATGTTATATTCATGTGACATGCCTTTTCCTTTCAATGATGCAGTTGTTTTATCTTGATCGTGTTGAAGTCAGCACGTGTGAGGTTCCTAGGGCGTGGCCGTCTTTGATTGGATGGAATACTGCATTGGTGAATAGAAGAGTCGGTGATGAATTACAGTGTGAGTCATTTGGAATGGGTCACATACGGAGGGAGGGTCCTCCACGTGTTAGGGAGGAAGAGAATGTTGCTCAGCATCCACCACCTAACGTAAATAGGGATAATGAAAGTGGTGATAGAAATGGTGGAGATCCGCCGGCCCCGAATACCCCCCCTTTTCATAGTGAAAGGGGTTCTGCAGAGGTATTCTATTATTTAATTAATTTTTTTGTGGGGGAATTATGTTTTTCAAATGTACAGTTAGGTTTATTGATTGACTTGTTTTTTTTGCGGATAGTGAACATATGTTCTGCGAATATGCTTTACCTAGTTTGCGGACAGTGAATTTATGTTCTGCGAACAGTGAATATATGTTCTGCGAATAGTGAATGTATGTTCTTCGTTTAGTGATATTGTGTTTTGCGGATAATGCATATATGTTTTGGGAATATGCTTTACCTAGTTTGCGGATAGTGAATTTTTGCTTCGCTAGTATGGTTTTAATAGTTTGCGGATAGTGATTGTATGTTTTGCGATAGTGCTTACTCTGGTAGGAACAGTTTTAAAATATGCTCATTTTGGTCTGCAGATGTGTGTTTTAGTTGATGCATTCTCTGTTATTGATTGACCTTTTTGCTAATATGTTTTACCTAATCTGCGGATTGTGAATATATGTTTTGCTAATATGCTTACCCTGTTTGCGGATTGTGAATTATGTTTTGCGTGTATGCTTTACCTAGTTTGCGGATAGTGATTCTTTGTTTTGCGAGTATGCACACTCTGTTTTGCGAAACAGTTTTGAGTATTTGCTGCATGTGATTTGTGCCTAGGTTTATTGTGTGCAAATATGCACATTTTGCTTTGAAGATGTGTTTCGTAGTTGATGCATACCCTGTGTTTTATTTGTTTGCATTTAATCACATTAACATGCTTCTTTTTATCGTATTCAGAGGATTGCAGAAAGGTTTCGAATAGCAGGGAATAAGGTTGCAGAAGGTTTTTTGGAATGGCATCAGTTGTTGGTTGAAGTGCACATCGCTGATCCCAATACTGAGTGTTTCAAGACAATGTCAACCCTGTTTGATGGTTTGACCGGGAAAAAAAATCCCGAAGAGGCCATGCCTGACACACAAAGTGTGTTGCTGTCACAAGACTCATGGTTTAATCTACCCGGGGTTATTGAGACCATTGAGAAATTGATTGAAGCAGCAACACACGTTGGGGAAGGGTACAAAGGAGGAGAGAAGCCACCTGCTCGTGCCGTTACTCCATCATCGTTCAGACTTCTTTCACCATCCCAAAAATCGCCTGCCAATGTTCTTTCACCATGCCCTGCTGGATCCACTACATTGTCAAGCCCTGAATGCGATAATGTGGTACGGAAATTGTTCGCAAGTAATGATGCAGCCCCTGTGGATAATATTGTTGCAGAACAAACTGAGCCAGAAAAGAATAACAGTGTTGGCGATGGGTTTGACGCTATTTCTGTTGCTTATGATATTGGGAAGCAAGCTTGTGACATGGTTGTTGATAATCTAATCATGGAATGTGAAGCTCCCGATGTTGTTAACAAAGATGATTGTTGGGCTCTTGTAGTGGAATCAGACCCACTTACTATAGAATGCAGTCAAGGAAATGTCAACGGGTCTCCGTTTGTCAATGACTTTTTTCAGACACTTCAAGAGCAACCCGAGCCACTCAATATAATTGTTGTCGAAAAAAATGTCAACAATGATCCACCTGTTAATCAAGCTTGCAAGACTCAACCCCCGCCAATTGTTACTGCACGGGTTGACCAAAATATCAATCGTTCTATTGGTGGGAAAGAGGTCTCTAAGACAGTTGACGAGAATCCTGAACTTGCAATGGCAATATTGCGTGAATCCATAGTCCAACGCCCTGCTGGCATACCTCTTCCTGATAAAAAAGGTCTCATGCATCCTCCTAAGAAGTCGACTGATGGTGTTGGTCATGTGGAGCCTGGCTCAATTATTGATCCACCGAAGAAGAGAGCTCCCGCTCGTGCACCCGGTAAGAAAGGCCCCGCTGCTGTCCCCGAGAAGAAAGTACCCCGTACTGTTGCAGCAAAAAAAGCTCAAGGTGGTGTTAAGAAAAATCCCCCTGTTGTTAAGAAACCTGCTGCAAGTGGCAATAGTTTTACGTCAGTTGGATGTAGCAAGGCATCTTTATTAAGGGAAACCCCAGACAAACAACCTTTACCTCGTTTGATTGCACTGTCTAAATTTTTATGTTCTCCGTACGTTGATCGTCAAACAGATTATTGGTCCGATATTCTGGAGGTTGAGGATTGTGTTGCAGATTGGGTGCTGAATAAAAGCAAAACCGAGGATTGGTAAGTAAAATATGTTTTTCCCCTTATTTTGTTTTCATATTTTATTTTTGCAAATACAGTGAATAGGCTTTTTCTCTCCATGAATGCAGGGCTTTTATGTTTCAGTGCTCTGAAAGTTATATTACCAAGGGGGGCTTTATTTCTTTCAAAAAGGATGCATGGATTGAACTGGAAACCATTAATGGGTGGTGTCATTATCTGAATCATCTCGAAACTATCAAGAGTGATTCATCACCTAACTGGTTCTTCTTTTCAGCTACTCTTAGTGTAACGATAGTTTGTGCAATTTTTTTGTTGATTACGTTTATAGTTTGAATTATTTTAATATGTTGGTTAGTGTTATTAATATTTTTATTTTGTAGGCTACGCTTTCGGCACATAAAAAAGATGTAGCTTTTGACGAAATTTTCAACTTTGAAACTAAGGAGTTCCCTTCTTTTTCATGGAAGAAGTTGGACTTGGTAAGTATAATACATGGTTGGTTTTAGAATATTCAATATGTTGGTTGTGGGTAAGGTTTGTATGTTTTGCGTCTATGCGCACCCTTGCTTGAGAAATAACGTTTACCTGTTTGAGTCACGCAATATCTGGTTTGAGGGTATGGATTTTCTTGTTTGCGAATATTTTCTATCAAGTTTGCGGAAAGTGAATACATGTTTTGCTGATATGCGCACCCTGGTTTGAGAAACAGTTTCTATGTGTTGCTGATAATGAAAATGTAGTTTGCTGATAGTGAATATGTGTTTTGCTGATATGCTGATGCATTTTATATATTTTCTACAAGTTTTCATAGTTGCTTTTAAGAGCAATCACTTCACACTTTTATGCATTGATATGAAGAATGGAAATTCAATTATTATTGACAATGTGAAAGGAGTGGTTGATGATGATGTTCGTTATGAAAAAATTCACTATACATTGGTATGTATTCTTTTCTCATTGAGTATGTGTTTGATTACTGTCTATCTATTCATTTCTGTTTTTATTTATTTTTCTTTGGTGTTTTTGATTTGCGTAGAGGTCTAAAATTTGTAAGTTCATATCAAAAAGTGATAAAGCTCTAGCTCAGAAAATTTTCAACGGTAAGATTGATCGGTTACATGTACCATGGGAATCTAACGACAATCATATAGATTGTGGGGTGTATGCTATGTGGCACATGGAATCATATCTTGGCAATGGGAATTGGGCAGGAGAATTGAACGTTAATGATGTAAGTTAAACCAATAATTATTTCTTTGTCAGTATATAGCAATGAGTATAGATTTGATCTTTAAATTTTGATTTTGTAGGCTGCACAAATCGAGTTATTGAGGAAAAGATTCCTCTTTAAGTTGATCACATTTGAGAAGAACAGCCTGTGGGTAGGAATTGAGGAGAATATCAAAGATTATTTCAAAAAGAAGAAGGCCACATTCAAATTTAGTGTCAAGTATAAAACCTTATTACCATGCGAACGTCATAAAGCTTAGTGAATTACTCTTTTTGATTACTGGTGTTTGTTTTCAGAAACGACAATTTTTTTTGGTTGAGAATTTATGATATATTGTTTGAGAATAATGTGTGTACTATTTTCAGAATTTATAAGATCTTTTGTTTCTGAATATGCTGTATTGTAGGATAAACAAGTTGTTGGTTGAGGTTATGTGTTTTCTGTTTTGCGAATGTATAGTGTCTAGTTTGCGGGTATTGTTATTCTGTTTTGCGAAAACGCTATCCTTGGTTTGCGCAACCTGGGTTCCTCTGTTTTTTGAGGTTATGTGTTTTTTTGTTTTGCGAATATACAATATGTCACGCCCCAATTTCAGTAAATCGAACTCGGGACGCGAACGTTTTAAAAACATGAAAAACACTTGAAACCTGTTTTCATTAAATCACTTAAAATGCCAATTTAGTTCAACAAAATAATAATTACAGTTAAAAACACGTCCCAACAAGTGGACAAAAGTACACGGTATCCGTCACTAGACTCAAAAGACAAAACCCGGACTCCGCTCCTAGCTCCACAAGCTTCGAGAGCTCACCTAGTCCGTCCCACGAACAGTACCTGTAAGAAAAGCAGCTAGGGGTGAGCGTTCGCTCACCACCACGGATAACAGACTGACTACGACATAATTAGCAGAAAAGCCAGTAACACTAAAACCAAACCCGACACCGGGACTACAATCCCCAACTCAAGTAACCAACTGACCCACAACCCATTACTTTCCTCAACAGACTCAACACTCGATAATACAATGTAGACCCGACACAACTATCGACGACCTCCTCCAAGGACACGACAGAAAGACTACACAACGCCAAACAAGATCACAAAGGATCGCACACCAGCTGCTCAGTGACCAATCTCAATCAGGTCAGGGATCGACCTATCGCAATTCCTCGACACGAAGTCGGATCAGGCTGTCGACCTTTCGAACTCGCAATTCATCGACATTAAGTCGGATCAGGCTATCGGCCTTTAGAACTCGCAATTCATCGACACTAAGTCGGATCAGGCTGTCGACCTTTAAAACTCGCAATTCATCGACACTAAGTCGGATCAGGCTGTCGACCTTTAGAACTCGCAATTCATCGACACTAAGTCGGATCAGGCTGTCGACCTTTAGACCTCGCAATTCATCGACACTAAGTCGGATCAGGCTGTCGACCTTTAGAACTCGCAATTCATCGACACTAAGTCGGATCAGGCTGTCGACCTTTCGAACTCACAACTTCAGGTAACCACAATCACAATCACAGGCAAGTTCAATCACACAGGCACTCAAGGCCACTCAAGACATCTCAACAGTCAAGACTCGGGTTCAACAACCCCACGGGCACTCACTGCCACTCAAGACACACCAACGGTCAAGACTCGGGTTCAACAACCCCACGGGCACTCACTGCCACTCAAGACACACCAACGGTCAAGACTCGGGTTCAACCCCACGGGCACTCACTGCCACTCAAGACACACCAACGGTCAAGACTCGGGTTCGACAACCCCACGGGCACTCACTGCCACTCAAGACACACCAACGGTCAAGACTCGGGTTCAACAACCCCACGGCACTCACGGCCACCCCAAAACACTGACAGTAAGACACGGGCACTCATGGCCACCCAAGACACCAATTTAAATATACGGGCTCTCAAGGCCACCCAAACTCAACAGTAAATAACGCGGGCTCTCAAGGCCACCCAAACTCAACAATAAATAACACGGGCTCTCAAGGCCACCCAAACTCAACAATAAATAACACGACTCTCATGGCCACCCAAACTCAACAATAAATAGCACGGCTCTCATGGCCACCCAAGACGCCAAAATAAACAATCAACCTCCGGCTTAACCCAAGCCTCCAACAGTCCTAATATCAACAGTTTCACAGTCAACCTCCGGGCATGGTCATATGCCTCCAGTACTCCTAATATCGATAAGTTCACAATCAACCTCCGGGCATGGTCATATGCCTCCAGTAAAACAATTATCGCTAAGTTCTCTATTCCTACGACAGTACTAAGTGTCACATGCCTTTCCAATAATTACTAAGTTCCCGTAACATGCTTTTCTAATAAACGCTACAATCCCGTATCATGCTTTTCTAATATTTAAATAAACCTATTCAACCCACGACACCCCGGTGTCACATGCAATTCTACTGTTAACTTTCCCTAGTCAGGGCCGAGATCCGGCTACTTTTCCCTACCTCGTGCGTGTTCTCCAAAAGCTAACCAACAAGCTCCGGCGTGATCTCAGTCACTCGCCTAGCTTTCCCTTGCCTCGGTCCGCGGCACGATCTAAAAGATCACAAATTAAGGCACTTTTAAACTCGCAGGAATAAACTGAAATTCAATAAACTTAACGCCCAAACGTAACCCCGACAATGTCGATCACTCCCAAACTTCCCGATTACTCGACATTGTCGATAAAAGACTCGGAAAAGCCGGATTCGCCCGACTTGGCGAATCTGCCCGGGTTTTGGAAACGCCCTTCCGGGGCTCCGAAAATTCCCGTTTTCGTTTCTACGGTCTTAGAATAATTCAAGGGTCCCAATGTACTTGACGGAATCAATTTCCGACTTCCGAGCGATTTAATTCGCGTTTAAAGTTTCTAATTAAAATTTCCGAAATCTTATGAATTACAAACCCTAACTTCTTAATTCTTAAAACAAAATTAGACACCTAAACCAACCTTTGGCTTGCTGAAATTTCCAGACTCAAACCCAACTCATAAATGTTAGTTTTCATCAGATAAATACCCCACAAAACCACTTTGACACTCATAACCGATAAACAAAACAGAAACCCCTTTTCTTATACAAAGTCCTGCCATTTAGCTATAAAAATTACCAAACCAGAGTAGTCTTCTCCAAGGAAAGTGATTAACATTTAATGCTTCAAAATTTCCATTACAACCACCAAATCCATAAAAGAGAGACAAGAATAAAGAAAGATCACTAACCTTGATTGATGTCTTGACCGTGAGCATCAAAATAAACAAGGTGTAGTGTTCTTTGCTTGGGAACACAAATCACACCATAGATGACAGTAAGTGATTCAATCACGCCGAGGTCATGGGTTCTGTAGTAAAACAAGTCTTACAATAAAGATGCTTTGCTCTTGGTCTTCCATTGACCACGCAATAATGCTATCCCCCACTTGCTTGCTTGATCTATAGATCACTTGTGAACCATCACCCAAGAACACAGTTTTTGCCAAAAAGAAATTTCCGCCGCCCACACAAGAGTCAGATCCCCATTTCTTTCGGTTCAGCTGCCAACCACCCAATCTAATGAAAACCCTACTGCTTCAACACTTAAATGAGCCAAAGCAAACACTAGTGGGCTTAAGTTGGTTGGGCCCAAGGACATGGACTTTAAAGCCCAAAGAAAAATAACAATCTCCACTCGAAATTAACTCAGCCCAAATAATTAATTCGATATAATTCGACCCCGTTTAATCAAGTTTAATTTTTTTCCGTTTTTCCGCCGATTGACCTGCGTTGACCGGGAGTGGTTCTTACACAATATCTAGTTTGCGGAACTGTTTTTCTGTTTTGCGAATTGTCAATCCTTGGTTCGAGAAAGTGGGGTTCCTTGTTTCAGATTATGCAATATCGTTTGCGATTTAAATGTAGGTGACTTTCATATTGATAAGCAGATACTAGTCATACATTCACTGAGAAACTAAGTTTTCAAAACAAAACACAAAAACATAAAAAGACGATTGACATGATAATACGGAAAATATAACTACATCCTTCCTTGAGAAACCAAGTGTTCAAAACCCAAAACAAAAACATCAAAAGACGATTGACATGATAAAAGTGAAAATATGATTACATCCTTCATGGGCCGGATGTGCCTTCGTCTTGTACTATGGCCATGGTTTTAAATAAATCCTGAATCTGTTTCAGTGCCATCATCATCTTGTCTCTATTTTCGTTAAGCTTTGCATTGCCGTTCCTCATGTCAAGCACTTCAAGATCATGGATAAGGTTTTCCACCTTCTCCTCCATCAGAAAAAAGTGACATTGGATTAGTGCCAACTTAACTTTGCGAATCTCCATTGCCGTTTCCATAGCCGCTTGCTCCATCTCACGCATCTTCTTAGAACGTTCCTCAATGGTACGTTCCACAACTTCTTCGGTGCAAACGTTACCTTGAGATCTGGTGCGTTTCCTGTTGGAGGCCATCTCTTTTCCAGATCTGGTGGTTTGAAGTTATTAGAGAAGAGGTTTTGAAATTGAAGACGAGTTCTAGGGTTAAGAAATATAGGGGTGGGGGTATTTATAGTTGAAATCTTGTGGTGGCATTATAGTTATTTCGTTAAAAGTAGAGTTCTAATTATATATAGATTAGTTTACTGGTAAGGATTCCGCAAAACATATATATTATTTTCGCAATCAACAACTCATAATTCTCAAACTAAATGTTGATTTACGTTTATCGGAATGTGATACGATAAGATCTTGCAGAGGACACGTGTCAATCGTTCCCCAAAATCAGATGGTATGATTTCAAAATCTGACGGTTAAGTTACCACGGTTACAGTACATCATTACTAAAATCCTCCTTGAATGCACCAAGATCTTATATCATTTACTACGTTGTTATGTCTTTTCACCGCATTTTGGTTTAGTTTAAATCAATTTTTTAACCCTACAAATCATGTCATCATAGACCTTTTTTTAATTATGTCATGTCACCATAATAGAAAGAGGATTGGCCTATTATCATCAGTGACGATGACGATGATGAGAAAGAGGAGGATAAAGAAAATGTGGAGGAAGACGATGATGCGTATAATGGTCATATATGGCCTTGTAGTTTGCGGATACAGAGATCCTGTTTTGCTAATACTGTTATTTTTTTTCTCTAACATGTTTTTTGCGGATACGGACTTGTAGTTTGCGGATTCATATATAATGGTTTGCTAATATTGTAAATTTGCCTATTATTATGCCTATTTTTATTGACTTAAAGTTTTTAATACAGAGATTCTAGTTTGCGGATATAGATATCATGGTTTGCTGATAGTTATATTACGTTTCGCGTGTAACACAAATCATGGAATCATACATAATTTGAAAGCGAAATATAAATGTATTTAAAGAAAAAGATTTTGTTATTGATTAATAAGATTTGGTTAAGAACAGATAAAGGGAAACAAAAGAGACTAGGGTTTGCTATGCCTATACCACTAGTTTCTTAGCTTTGTTCACCGCTATGATCACTTCGGTTATCTTTCTGTTCAGGGTTGAGTTTGCAAGCGCTTCTTCGGAGCTCATGTCAGTGCACAGCTGTTCGCCTACTTCCATACCCAAAATTTCAAGCTCAAGCTCAATGTCAGAAAGCTGACGCCCTATTGCCTTGAACTTCATCAAAAACTCCTCATGCTTGATGAGACGCTTTTGTTTTTTGTCCTTCTTATTCTGCTCCTCTAGCTTCCTTTCGCGTTCGTCGAATTCATCTTCATAACTTCTACGCTTCCTGCTGCTTGAGGACGACATTTTTTCCAGAGTAAAATTGGTTTTAGGAAGAGTTGAGGGATTAGTATAGAAGGATACAGTATTGGGTATATATAGGGGAATATCTAGGGCATCGTAGGTTAGTGGAGCAATTAATTCTCCTACACGTTTCCACGCTGTCAATATTTGATTGGTCTACCACATACCAGTCCACTTTCCTCTTTGTACGCAAAAACGAAGTTGTATTTTCTCTTTACTTGGTGTTTGCGTATACGATCTTGTAGTTTGCGGATACTTTTATTATGTTTCGTGACTATAATTAAGGACGGAAGTTTGTGAAAACATAGATTCTGGTTTGCGGATACACAGATCATGGTTTGCTGATTCTAATAATCTGTTTCGCGTGTAACATAAATAACGAAATTATATATAATCGAAGGAGAAATATAAACTATTTTAAGGAAAACGATTTTTTTAATTACTTTAAACTGGTTAAGAACAGACAAAAGGAATGAAGAGAATATGGTTTGCTATTCCTATACCACCAGTTTCATAGCCTTGTTCACAGCTATGATCACTTCGGTTATCTTCCTGGTGAAGGCTGTGTTTGCAAGCACCTCTTCGGTGCTCATGTCAGTGCAGAGCTCCTCGCCAACATCCGAGGCCAATATTTGAAGCTCAAACTCGATCTCAGAAAGCTTGTGCTTGATTTCCTTGAAGCTCGTCACGAACTTCTCGTGTTTGATGAGACGCTTTTGTTTTCTGTCCTTCTTGTTCTGCTCCTTCAGCTTCCTTTCTCGTTCTTCGAGTTCATCTTCATAGCTTTTACGCTTCCTGCTGCTTGACGACGCCATTTTTTCAGAGTAAAATTGGGTATTCGAAGAGTTGAGAGTTGAGTATAGAAGGATACATTATTTGGGTATATATAGGGGAATATGTAGGACATCGTGGGTTAGTGGAGCAATTAATTCTCCCCCACGTTTCCACGCTGTCATTATTTGATTGGTCTCTCACAAACCGTTTCACTTCCCTTTTTACGCAAAACGAAAGTAGTAAATTCTCAAATCATTATATATATTTTAGTAAACGAAATTTGAAATATTCGCAAACAATTTGTTATATTGAATCCGCAAAACAGTTCACCTATATCCGCAAACAGAAAAAGCCAAATCCGCAATCGATAATCTCCATCAGTCTATTTCTCCTTCCTATTTTTACTCAGCGGGGCAAGTCCTTGTGTCCTTGTCTTGCCTTCTGTGTGTACAATATATTATATTAATTTTCATATAAATAAAAACATGTGCAGAAATGAAATTTATTAATTCGGAAAACTCAAACAAGTGTATCATCAAACAGTCTTTATTTATTCGCAAAACTTATTGTCTATATTCGCAAACTGTAACAACGAAATCCGCAGTTGAAAATATACATCATTTCTACTTCTTCTTCTTCTTCTTCTTCTTCTTCTTCTTCTTCTTCTTCTTCTTCTTCTTCTTCTTCTTCTTCTTCTTCTTCTTCTTCTTCTTCTTCTTCTTCTTCTTCTTCACATTCAGATGGCAGTTCCTTTTGTCATGGTCTTGCAATGTGCGGCATGTGACGCATAGCCGTTTTCGCTTGTTACTAGCATTGATTGCCTTTTCTTTATTGCTGATCATTCTACTCACAGATCGCAATCGAGAGCCCTTGGTGTTTGTGATATTTGGTGGCTGGACAGTGACTATTTCTGGTAATTTGATCCCTGTCACCGATGCTATGAAACTTGTTCTACTGAGTCTATTCTCATTCACTATGTCATCCACCGTCTTAACTCTTTATCGATTTAGAGTGTCCAACAATCCTCGAATACTTGAAATTGCTGCATCTTCTGTCCCAATCATTTCAGTAAACCTGGTTTTCACTACATCCATAACTTCATCGTCCTTCAGACTAGGACCTTCAGGTGCAACACCATTAGAAGACAATGTAGCTGTCAAGTTTGTGTCTTTACACCATCTCGGGTTTACCAGCGTCCTAGGAATCTTCCTTAACGTTGTGTTTTGCAGCGCAAAGAATATGTGAGAACATATATAGCCCGTTGTTAGAAGCTTGTTGCAATTGCACTCAAAGTTGTTTGAACTCATCGTCCAAGTCACCCTGAATTCCTTACCATCTTTAATAATCGACGAATCCCTGACTTTATAGACAATGGTGTCATCTGCGGTGTCATCCATGCCTGGAAAGCTGCAGCGGTTGAGAGCGTAAACTATATGCTTTTGTATGTCAGCAAACACAGTGTGTGTGTATACGGTCCAAGCATCCGCTTCAAACCACGTGTTTGTCTTCAGCACCGGATATGAATTGTAGTTGTGCATCATAAGACTGAAATGCTCACTCCTTTGGTTCTCCATCACCACTCCACACCGCCAGATCAAGTGAACAAGGTTTAGGTACTGATCTGTGAGTTGTTGATAGGCCCGGTTGGCTGATTCAGACCTTGATGTTGTTCTCATAAACAACCGCATTGGGAAATCCCTATGGTATGCTGAGATCCAACTGTGTCGCAGATCGAATATGCCATTGAGCCAAGTGTTGTCCTGCAAATTGAAGTCTTCAATGATGCTAGCCCACTCTTCATCAAACTCATCAGGGCCTATAAGGTTGTTGTATACTATGGAATCCAACCTTTTCTCAAAGTCTGTATCATTTGTTACACTTCTAGGCACCTGTAACATTTTTTGTAAGATTTGTAAAGTCGAAGAAATAAATAATAGAAATTGACAATACTGTGGCGTATGGATATTTTGTGTTCATAGATTGAGAAAAGAGACATAACAGTTTGAGAATAGATATAAACTCATCGCATAGTAGTTAACTATGAGAACCATATTAAGAATAAAACGTTTTGTGTAAATAAGCATTACAAGATGTGGATATAGAGTATATGATTTTCTTATAGAGACTGACCTTAAGACGAACTTATTCATAATGTGCCACATGCAGAGTTTGTGCTTAGTCTCTGTCATGACTTTCGGTATTGCAACTTTCATTGCTGGGTCTTGATCTGTCACCAGATACATTGGTTGCTTCCCATTCATCGCTTTCAGAAAAGCGTTAAACATCCAAGTGAAAGACTCGATATCCTCATGTGTTACCAGTCCCAGCCTAAAAGTCACAGATTTGTCATAGTTGTCTACTCCTGTAAACGGACAAAATGGCATCGAGTACCTACAAAACATCAATCGTTAATAAAGAATAATGTTCAAAATTTCTTTTTCAATGGATTAGCGAATACGAGTTATACTTACTGGTTTGTCCTGTAAGTTGTGTCAAAGGAAACATTATCTCCGTAAAGCTCGTAATTCTTGATAGCTATTTCATCACACCAGAATAGTTTAGTGAGGCTTCCGCTTGGATCAACATCGTACTCATAGTAGAACTGGTTGTTGGCTACCTTCTTGTCACGGAACTGGTCAAGGATTATCTGAACATCACTTCCTCCAATATAGGCTTTCAAGTCCCTGTGGTAGTTGTAGAAATCTTGCTTCAAAGCTCCAACATGGCTGGGGCCTCCGCGTGTTTTACTGATTAGTCTATGTGCCTTTGAGGGACCTATTCCCGATCTCTCGCAAAAGTTCATATACTCAACATGGTTGCCTTCCATGTGTCGATTACCTCTCATCTCATGTCTGTGCTCCGCTCCAACCATTGGGTGGTTATGAACTTCAACAAATTTGGATACTTTGTATCCCAATTCCTCCGAAACAAATGTGAACCTTATCATTGCTTCACAATTAATTCTTGTGAGCAATCTGTTCCTCTTTTTTGTAGGCTTCGAAATTTGAGGACTGTTTTGTTCAAGGATCTCACCCTGTTTGGAGCATACCATGTACTTTAGCTTTATGTTGTTTGTTTTATCCTTCTTCTCGGTAGACCTTCTTGTAGTGAATCCAGACAATCTAGCGTAATTTTGGTAGAAATCTATCGCCTTATTCAGTGTCTTGAATTCCTTTCCTACAAACGGGGTTCGTTCAGGCTGGCAGGATGGCAAGTATATCCTGGTTCCTCCAGCAGAAAACAGAACAGTGTTTTGGAGATCTGATTCTATAGTACAGCCACTGTCTGTTCCTGCAGCTGATATTCATCGAAATAAGGATCAGTTTGAGGATGTAATAATTTCTGATTGCATATACAGCACACATAGAATCAGATAGTTATAATATACTCAAATTGATATACAGGCAGTAGTATATAGTAACAGGCAAAGTAGATTATTTAAGATTTGCGGAAATAAGCAAGTTAGTTTGCGGATATTGCACACCTAGTTTGAGAATTTGTCATGGAGGAGATTTTATATATTGTTTGAGAAGAAACAAATATTATATGTTGCTAAAGATCGTACAACACAAAATACTGTTTTGGGTATCTAGGCATTCTAGTTTACGGATAAAAAAACCACCTTGATCATGACGTTTTGGTTAACGGAAAATTAGAATTTACAGCGATTGTAGATTAAAATCAATTTTGTTGAATAGATCTATACTTACATATTGTAGATGACATCTCGATTTGTGTATTGTTTGCTGTGTTAAAATCCGACGATATCAATCAATATCTCCGGCGATCTCTGTTGCGATTTCGACGATCTCAGGTGCGATCTCTGGTGCGATCTCAGGTGCGATATGAGATTTTGTTTTTGGAATCAAGTTTCGAAGAATCGCAGTCTTTTAACCTTGTCCGTGATCTAGATTTCTTCGAGAAAACTCGGATCTAGGGTTGATACTTGGAAAATCGTAGAGAATTTTTCGAGAGACTTTGTAACTCTGTGTTTAATTCGATTTCCTATTTCTTGTTTAGGAACTTTCCCTTTTTGAATTTCGAGGTTTTATAGAGAAAGTTGGGTTCAATTCACGCGCTAATCTAGGACCGTCGATATATTATTCGCAATGGACGAACCAGATTCAATTTTGAAAGTTCAATCGAAACATTTTATTTTATTAGCGAGTAGATTCTTTGCGTATTTCACATTTAGTTTGCGGATTTTTAATGTGAAGTTTGCGGATATTTCCGAAGTAGTTAGCAGATATTTCATATCTAGGTTGCGGATTTATGAGTTATTGTTTGCGGATACTGTCAGTCATGCTGAGAATACAGAAAGCATGGTTTGAGAAAATACAGCATCTAGTTTGAGAATATAAATAGATTCATTACGAAAAGATGGTGTGTGAAACACCAAACAAAAACATAAAAGAAGACATGCATGAAAAACTAGATACCACAAATCTTCTTCTGGATGTGGCTTAGGGATCTACAGTTATTTTCCCGAGGAATTCTTGATACTCCCTCAGTTTCTCAAGCATGCGTTCTTTCGAAGCTCTTTCTTCTGTGTTCCAGGTAAGGTTTTCGTCCGTTTCTATTTCAGCCAGGAGCTTCACCACCTGCGCATCAATAATCATCATATTGTATTGGATTTTTGTGTATTTGAGCTTCCATAAATGGTGGATGGAAGCCAAACGCCTGGCTTCAGCTTCCATGCGAGACCATTCAAGATCCATTTTTGTTGCTTTTTTTGAGTTGATGAGTAAAAGATGTGTGAAAGTAGTTACTCAGTAGTGGTATTTATAACAATGGTCCTTGGGGGTATTATTGTAATCTTCAACAAAGTAATGGGGTTAGTGGGTAGTTACTTTTCCAGGTCAGAATATCAAGTGTTTTATCCAATATTGACGATTTGTATTACATGTGTATTAAATTTTCAAACAATTATAAAATTATCCTCAAAATAAAAATCACTGGCTCTTTGCAGTATACAATCGTGTCTTGACACGTGTCACTTCCAAATCTCACCATTTTTCGATAAGTATCTTTAGTAAATCTCTCTCGAGCCACACGAAATATTTTCTCAAATATTAAACAATAACGAATTATGAAGTTTGCGTTTGTTAATTTACGAGTTTGAGAATACAAGGGATCTTGTTTGCGGAACCATTGTGTTCATTTCGCGATTTCATTTCAATATCTTCTGTCATCATTGCAAAAATCTCTTTGCGACAAACGAAAAGATTCGCAAATTAATGGCGTCGTCCCATTTCCCCAAATTTTCTGATACCCATTTGATAATTTTATCTTTGGTAAATCTCTCTTGAGCCACAGGAAATATTTTCTCAAATATTAAACAATAACGAATTATGAAGTTTGCGTTTCTGAATTTACGAGTTTGTGAATACAAGGCATCTTGTTTGCGGAACCATTGTGTTCATTTTGCAATCTAGGTAGTATATTGGATTATGTTGTCTAAATTTTTGTGCATATTTACTTTTAAAAAAAGGTTTTCATTGATTCATCTGTAGTCAGGAAGAACAACAAAAATAACGACATTATACAGAAGAACCAAAAGCCAACACAAAACACATCAAAACAGAAGGGAAAGTTCATGCAATCCCTTAGATGCGCTCTTCTACAGCGGTTCCAATTATAGCGTTATACAACGTGAGAGTCTTCCTCATGCTCTTCACGCACTCCTTGTGTTCTTCATCCGCGTTGGATATGTCTTCTGCATATAATTCATCCTTCAGTTTGGCCATCTTGTTTTGTACTAAAATCAAATGGGATTTGATGATAGACATCTTCAGGTTACGAAGCTCACGCACGGATGCAAGATGTTCTTTGTCAAGAACTTCGATTTTGAGTCTTTTTGATGATGATTCCATTTTCGTATATATGATCTAATAATTCAGAAGAGATGTGAGTGTGAATAATTTTTTATCGGTGATAGAATGGGTATATTTATAGGGGTATTGATTTAGGGTTTTTAATGGCACACGTGCCCAGCACGCACGTAATGTGATGAAAGAACATTTTTGCAAACAGAATGTCCATTATTCGCAAAACGGCATTTTAATTTCCGCAAACTAGTAAATCATTTTACGTAAGACAGAATCATTATTTCCGCAAACTAGAATTTTGTATTTTTAGAATATTAATTTCCGAAATTCAACAGGTTATAACACGTGTCAAGCATGCAGTAAAAAGTAAGTTAATCATGATTTTTAATTTTTGATGTGAATACACGCAACCGTCGTTTCATTTTTGATCTGACTACAACCACCCTTTCATTTCAATATCTTCTGTCATCATTACAAAAATCTCTTCGCGCCAAACGAAAAGCTTCCCAAATTAATGGCGTCGTTCCATTTCTCCAAATTTTCTGATACCCTTTTGGTATCTTTATATTTAAACACAAATCAACTATTTTCTCATCATCCCTATCGTAGTAGATAGCCATGTCATCATCTCCCAAGTCTCCATCTATTCTGTATTCTAACAGTGATGGAGACAAATGGCAATCTTTCGAATGCAAGTCTCCACCATCACAAATCTTCAGTAGTGATGATGACGACGACGACGTCTGTTCAAAGAGGCGCATGCTAAATCCTTCTTCCTCCTCCTCCTCCTCATCCTCTGATGATGATGATGACCCTCTCATTAATGAGTACGACATTCCTCAACCGGGGGATCCTGATTATGAATCACCCCCGGATGAATATGAAGATGAAGAGGACAATGAGAAAGAAGATGAAGAAGAAGAGGAGAATGAGGAAGAAAAGGAGGAGAATGAGGATGAAGAAGAAGAGGAGAATGAGGAAGAAGAAGAACCTCCGACCGCACCTGTTCCCGCAACTGCCCCCGGACCTGCTCCCGCAGAGGATAATGAAGAAGACAGTTGTTATGTTGATGAAGATTGGCTGGATGATGATGAAGAAGATGTCCATGCAGAGGATGATGAAGAAGAGCAAGAGGGAGATGAGGAAGAAGAAGACAACATAGACCCATATGGGGAGGATCCTGAGGAAGGAGTTGTTGAAGATGAAGAAGATTTATGGGATGATGATAGTGATGATGATGATGCTTAATTACTGTAGTTTTTTTAATTTTTTTTGTGGAAAGTAAATATTTTCAACTTATGAAATCAATCATGTTTAACATTAATTTTGGTTTGTGGATACAGTTGTTTTGGTTTGCGAATAAAAGAACCCCAGTTTGCGTAGATAATCCTTCCAATTTGCAAAAAAGTAAACCAAACTGAAAGCCTTTTGCGGATATCGATATAATAGTTTGCGGATGAAGAACAAATTGTTTGCAGAAAAGCTAAATAGAGCAAATGATATTTCTAGGAAATCTTTTCATTCATAACACAGGTTGAACAAAAGAGCACCATACAAAAAAGGAGTAGAAGAAAGCCATCTTCTTCTAGGTCGTTCATTGACTCTTTGGTACCCAACTACAACATACCCAGAGCTACATCCAGTGCCCTGTTAACTTCTGTCACTCTGCACAAGAGGTCTTTGGCTATAGTTATGCAGTCACCTGACATGTCGTTATCGGCGATTTTGGTTGTCTCAACCACAAGAAGATCGATATCAAGTTTTGCCTCCAGCATCATCACCTTTAAGTTCTTGTGCTTCATTGTGACCTTCTCAACATTGAAAAGAACGTTGTATTTTGCGAATATGGCATCTCCCCTCTTCAGCACCTCTTCCTTTGTTAGAAGATTGATGTTCGTGCTCTTACCCTTCTCGGTGTTGGAAGCATTCATGGTTTATAATTGGGATAGGGTTGAAGTTTGCTAAGAGTTGATGTTGACTTTATGTTTTCTTTGCGCAGTTTTTCTGTATATATAGGCAAAATGTAGGGTTTAGTTGGATTGTTGAGTTCCTAAACATGTTTAATCTTTAATTGTTTCATCTATATCTCATATGAGGAAAACGATGTAATCTTCTGCGGAAAACGATATAATCTTCTACGGAAAACTATATAATCTTCTGCGGATGAGTAACAAATCGTTTGCGGATAAGCTAAAAAGGACAAATCCGTTATGTATTTTCAGTTTTTCTCGTCTGCGGATAACAATATAATCTTCTGCGGATAACTAACAAACTGTTTGCGTAAAAGCTAAAGAGGACATATCCGTTTTTGATTTTTAGTTTGCAAAATACTTTTATGAGGATACAGTTAATGTCGTTTACGAATAAAGGAATCCCAGTTTGCGAAAGTTGACAGAATACCAAGAAAAACATTTTCCTTCGTAACATAGGTTGAACAAAAGAGGAGCATACATAGAGTGTTTTTTGAGTATTTATTTTTTATTGTTTGAGAATATAATGGAATGTAGACAAACTAAACCAAAATGAAATCTGTTTGCTGATATTGATATATCTGTTTGCGGATAAAGAACAAATTGTTTGCATATACACTAACGAGGTGAAATGATAGGCAAGGAAAGCAGACATAATTTTTTTTATTATACTGCTATTATTTTTTGCATATATAGAAGAATTTGTTTCAGGATCAGAATTTTATAATTTTTTTTCAGTTTAAAACGACAAGCACTGTGTTTATCAATTTTTATTTACGAAAATTTGGTCTAAATTAAAATCTCAAAAGACCAGGCTTAGATTGCGAATATTATTTTTTTTTTGCGAGAGAATTTGGGCCGCGCGCGTAATTAAAAATGGTAAATTCCATTTTTGCCCCTGAGAAGAGGCGCGTGGCCTAGAATTTGTTCCAATTCGCGCGCTTTCGCGCGCTTAGCTCTGAGCCGTAGATCGCGCGCGCTGCTGATAGATCGACGGTCCTGATACAGTTCGCAGGTTCGCATATTACAGGTGGTTCGCACCTGATAGCGTCTATATATATATATATATCATATAATCAACAAAAGTATATATATATTCATTTGATTTTTTTTTGGCTTGTACAGGTGGCGCACTGCTAGTGGACAATAGAGAGGCAGAGGGGCAGCGAGGCAAGGGGCTGAATTAAGCTTCGCGCCCCTGCCCCCCGAACCCTCACCCCATGCCTCTTGCCCCGCGCCCCTCACTCCCCCCTCCCCACATCAAGCGAACCCCGAACCTCGAACCTTTTCCCCTTATGCTCCCGCCCCTGCCTCGCCCAAACGCCCCCCTTGATGTGGATGCTCTAAGAGCATCCACAGTCATCTCGCCGGCTGCCGACGAGATGGCGCCGGCGAGATGACTTAAAATATTATACTTTAATTATCTCGCCAGCGAGGAGGCAGCGACGTCTGCAATGGGTAAAGTGTTGCTGGCGAGGAGCAGCCGACGAGAAGGAGGAAAAACATTAAAAAAATGAAAAACAATTTGCAACATAAACCCACAACTTTATTATATTTATACATATACCACACATACGATAATTAAAACAAACTTTAACGATAATTATACATATAATTAGCACGCAGATGGTAAGTTAGTACATACTTAAACGAAATCTAATTTTAGGACACGATCACGATCTACAGCTCGTGAACGTACTGCAGGAATTTGTACTGGTCTCGAACAATCTCCCACAGACCCATCTTCATGAAATGGTTGCGATGGGAACTGTAGTGGGCAGCGGCTGCTTGAGAGTGAACGTGAGTCTCGGAAGTTCCCGGCGGGGCGTTATGAACTGCTGCACGGTAGCACAATTCATACCGGTGGATTCTCCGGGCGAGTTCCTTCCAGTGGTCTCGACACTGTTTCTGGGTTCTCGGCGGGGAATTGGCCGGAGCATTGTGGACAAAATTGGCATACACTTCCGGCCAATACCTATGATTTGGGCCCAGCCGGGCGTCCTGCAGCCAACATAGGACCAACACCATCTCTTCCTCGTTGGTCCACGGGTATGAGCCTATGCCGGCCATTGGTGTTTCGAAGAAAGTGAGGAAAAATTGAAGAACAAAAGTATTGGAGATAGAGAGAGATTTGGAGAAGAGATGTGAAGAATGAAGGAGGAGAAGGGTGCCATTTATAGGCCAAAACCGCCGGCCACTTGGGGGCATTTTGGTCATTTTGTGGTGGTGGTGGCAATAATGGCACACATCCCAATAATCGAGACCTCATAATGTAAAAAAAAAAAATCTTTTTTGACCAAATTCAAACAAGCCATTAAAGTAAACAAATTACCAAAACATGAAAATTAAAAAAAACATTCATTAAAAAGAAATCTTGAATTACAACTAAAAAAAAATAAGTACGGTAAGCTGGAAAAAAAAAACAAGTCACTGGGCCATCAGACCTCACAGCCCGGCGTGTCTTCACGAGGGCGCTTACCGGAGTCGGTAGAATCTTCGACATCGAACTCCGTAACCGGTGTCGGTACAACGGGCTCGTCAACAACAAAGTAATGAGAATTCCACTTGTGTTCTCCTTTCACAAGATCCCACCAGTGTTTCCATGTGAATGGATGACCACAAGCCTTTATGTATTGCTCCTCGGTCAACTTCATGATCTCCGCATCGTTCCGGCCGCTCCTGTGGTCCCTGCAGGTCTTCACAAACAGCCCTTGGAAGAACGTCACTTTGGGATTTGTCCCCAGCCAGTGGTCTTTGCACTGCTTCCCCGACCTCACCGGATCATCCGGGCCCCGAGTGGCTTCCATTTCCTCAGCGATGGCCCCCCAGTACTTCAAATTATGCTTCTGGTTTCCATGCACTGAGTCGTACGAGTGGTGCATCCAAGCTCGAACTAACCTGCATTCCTCCACGTCGGTCCATAAGACACGCTTTGCTTTGGCCTTTGTCGGACGGACGGACGGACGGACTTCGGCGGGCTCGGAAAGGATTTGAGAGGATTGGACAGTCGGGTTGGGGGAAAAGCAAGGCTCCAAAAACTCTTGGGACAAAGTTTCATCCGTCACCGACCTATAGTTGAGAACCCACTCGTTGAGATCGAAAGAAGACATAGCGAAAGAAATTTGAATAGGACTTGAAGTGTAGTAGAAGAGAGAATTTGAGTGTGTAAAATGAGTTTTGGGGTGTTTATTTATAGGGGGAAAGTGAAAAAAAAAATTAATTGCTGCCAGCGACCCAGGCCACGTGTCGCCAGCGTGTGGCTCGCCAACGGCCGGCGCGCCACCCGAGGAGATCAGAGTCTTCCTCGCCAGCGAGATCTGCTGGCGAGGTCGTTAACGGCTACCTAAGTCGTCATCGTGTTTCTCGCCTCCACCTCGCCTGCTCCCCACCTGCTCCTCGCCGACGAGATCATCTCGCCAGCTGCTCCTCGCCCACGACTGTGGGTGCTCTAATAATTCCTAGAACCTTCCGAATCACACCACTTGCCCATTTCCCTACTTTTTGCTTCATCATTACCTCCCGGCGGCTCAAAATAAAATATCTTACTCCAACACTTAGATTTTGTTACATTTTGTTGTTTCGCACGTCTCTACAACGTGAGCGCGTGAGCTTCTATTTACCGTCCATTTTCTCATGATTCAGCGACAAAGATGAAACGAAGGGTCACAAGGGCCCATCACGTACTGATGGCAACGTAGCTCTCAAGCTTCCGTTTCGTCGTTCAGAACGGACGCACCGCTGCCGTCGCTGCCGCGTCAGCCACCGTTATTTTCGTCGTTTCGCTCTATTTAGATGCTTGCCGATTGTGTTTCCGATCTCTTCGTGGGCCGAGCCCAACAAATTTGACTCCCTCAATTTCGGTCCTTTAGTTGTTGACAGTGGAGCGGTTGAGTTGATTGGTCGGCTTCAAAAGTCTTCAAAAGTGATATACAAGTATATGATTTTTTATGATCCGCATTTAATATATATATGTTATTGCTCTCCAACGTTAAAACCTTAACCAGATTTCTTCTTTGTCTTCTTCTCCCCCTCTGTTTTATCGGCATCCAAACAGAACAATCTGCTGAAAACTGCGATTTTTCTCCACCTGTGGGGGTGTTTCAAGGGTGTGGAGGTTGATTAAAATTGGGTAATTGAAAAAATGAAGTTTGGAGAGACATTCATGGAGTATTTACATGGAGAATCGGAGAGGTTTCTGGACAACTGTTCTCATGTTGAGTATAAGAGGCTGAAGAAGGTGCTGAAGAGGTGCAGGACCTTCAATGATTCTTCGGATGCTGAGTTTGACATGCAATGCAAGGAGAGCTCTGAGCTGTCTCTGTCATGTGGATGCAAATCTTGCCCAGGTACTTCTTCTAAATATAAAGCTAAAACCATTGATTTTTGATTGAAATGTTTCAATTTGTAGCATGTGAGTCAATGAAACCATGGGACCATTTTGACTTGTGATTCTATTTATTGTTCCTTCCTTATATGCATTTGGGTTTGTCTCTTGTTAGCATTCAGTCAAAAGGGGAGATGAAAGAGTTAGGGATTTGGTTGAATTGTTTCATTGTTATTAAAATCCTTGGTCAAGTTGGGTTTATTTGCTCTTTAGATGTCTTTGATTGGCTATTCCTTTAACCAATTGCTTGACAACTTGGATTACCAACATATATGCCCATGTTTTTGTCTTGTTATGGTTCTTCTCTTGACTTACCAAATCTAAATTTACATTATCTATAGAATTGCTATTTTCTGTGGTATTTCCTATCTTGGGAAGGTTAAAAATCTAATATTTGTTTAATCTATCACTTATTTACCCAATGAAAGATGTAGGATGATTTCTAATGTGTCAATGGTTTTAAAATGAAGTAGAATTGTGTGGTCTTGATCTTGATCTATAACTTACTTCATTTTGTAGCATGTGATAAGATGTTCTTCGCGGAGTTGATGAAGGAAGCCTCAGAAATAGCGGGATGCTTTAGCTCACGTGTCAGACACCTTCTCCATCTTCATGTTTCTAATGGAATGCATAGGTACTTATTAAGGTTATGCCAATGTTTCAAGAGCGACCAGCAAGCTATGGTACAAGAAGGACGGATGTTGATTGAGTATATTACAATGAATGCCATTGCAATCCGAAAAATCCTCAAGAAGTATGATAAAGTATGTATGAGATTGAGATCAATCCACCTCTCAATCGGGGTCAATTGCAATCTATTAAAGTCTAAAGTTTTTCTCAAACTTCTTTTTGTAGATACATGGGTCTGCAAATGGAGAAAATTTCAAGTCCAAGATGCGATCTGAACATATAGAGCTTCTTCAATTACCTTGGCTGATAGAGTTGGGAGCTTTTTGTTTGAATCTATCTGATGGTGAAAACTTCAATGAATTTTCCAGTCAATTTTCATGTAATTTCGAGGTCACACCACATGTGATGATGATGAAGCTTCCGGGCTCTCTGAAAATCGAATATGATCTGACTTGTGCTATCTGCTTAGTAAGATCTTGTCACCAGTTTTATAACAAAATATGAAAATATGTCGTGTATGTACCAAGTTGTCTGATTTTTATTTTGGTACTTCAACAGGAAACCGTTTTTAACCCTTATGCTCTTAGCTGTGGCCATCTTTTCTGCAAAGGCTGTGCTTGTTCTGCTGCTTCAGTGATGATCTTTCAAGGACTTAAAGAAGCTAGTGAAGATTCAAAATGCCCAATTTGCAGAGAGGTCGGTATCTAAACCAGTTGCGGACTCGATATGATTATACATTCATGGGATAATTGCAAAAAAAAAAAAAATACTTTGTGCTATTTACTTTGTTGCAGATCATACCCCTCTTCTTTGATAGTAGCAAAAAGTACCCCGAACTTGTATTTTCGTTACACTTTGTATGAATTTGTATTAAAATGACTATTTTACCCTTAAAATACTAAAATTTAAAAATAATAAGTAAAAAACAATGAAATCCAGATTTTTTTATCTTCCTTAGAAAATTAAGGGAGATGAATTTTTTTGGATGCTTTCTTTTAAAACATTTAAATGTTTATGGGTAAGATCATCATTTTGTTACGAAGTGAAACAAAAATACAAAAATACAATTTCATGGTACTTTTTTGCCATTATCAAAGAAAAGGACTATGATATGCAAGAAGTGAATACCACATGATACTTTTTGCCATTATCCATAATTCAATGCATATGTTATTCAATCTTGTTGTTCCTTTTGTAGGCTGGAGTGTATAATGAAGCTGTGCACATGTTAGAACTAGATTTGCTATTGAAGAAAAGGTGAATTAAGAAACTTAGGATCTTGGTCTTTTCTTATATATTTTCCGTGTTGAATGTTTGTTAATGTGTTTCGATTGGATCTTGGTCTTTGTTTTAGGTGTAAAGGGTATTGGAAGGAGAGACTCGTTGCAGAACGGTCTGAAATGGTGAAGCAGTCAAAGGAGTACTGGGAATCACAAACTAAGTATGTGGTTGGGTTTTGAACACTGGCCAAGTATGTGTTCTTATAGAGTTCCTTAACCAATAAACTTGAAGAACTTCACAACAGCTGAAATTGAATTAGGTGGTAGCAATTTCTGAGATTTATTTGGTTAGTGTGAGCTTTTTTGTTTGTTTCTTTGCATCAGGTAATAATATTGTGATGCAATAAATAGTTGTTGATTTGTTTAAATTAGATGTAAGGAACCAAGTTATGATCATTGCTTGTGAAGCAATAGGTCTTGATTTGTCTTAACTAGATATAAAGTTATGAACTTGTGCTCATGGATTGTGATGCCATGGGTCTCTTTTGCTTGAGCTTATGTAGCTATTATAGTGGAACTATATGTTTGTTTTAAGTTTTAATTGAAGGCAGAGACTATATCACTCTCTCATGAGAAATAAAGTTGCTCTAGTATATCATATGTGTATGATATTTTGGGTCTTACTATTTGGAGGTTTTGAACTTTAATATAATGAATTTGTAGAAAAATCCACAAACAAGAGGTTAACTTTGTTGATTGTGATCAAGGTTCTAAAAATCTTTAGGCGTTAGTCGGACGGCTAGGACCTTTTGGGGATTAATCGGGGATTAACTCAATTAATCGGGTCGGCCACCAAAGAAATGGGGCTTAGGCGGGCGCTTAGACGGGCTTAGTCGGGATTTTTAGAACTATAATTGTGATTTATGTTTTTGTATATACATATATATATAAAACAATTCCCTTAATCAGAAGCCAACTTAATTGAATCCTTCATTTTTTTGTCAAAATTCTCACCTACTTGGACTCTACCAGAACTGGGAAAAGAACAAAGTTTTCATAGCCAAAGCCAAAAAGTGCTTCTATACACTTCTGCGCAATTGACAACTCATAGATCATAGGCTACCAAATTACTTAGTGGTTAGTGCTAATAAATTTATGTGGAAATTCAACTCATGTTCTGTCAGCTGTGGTAATTGATTTGGACTCATCATCTATGCATTGAGATGCTAATAAAAGTTGGAGATTTTCAACATAAAGGTGAAAATCCTAAAATATCTGTTGGCCACCTTACATATTTATTAACCTAAAACGACTAAAATACCCCTAAATATCTTATATAATAACAGCTTTATCCTAAAACTAATAAAAGGCAAAAAAAGAGTTGGGAAATATGACTACTGAAATTAAGATTGAGAAATATATCGACGTTATGTTTGGAAATTCTGTAAAGATACGTTAGGGAAATATGGTTTGTAAATATATAGATTTTTTTTGAGCTGGTAACAAGAGTAATATATTAATTAAAAAAACTCTTCAGATGTACAATCTCAAAACGGGTCACCTAGGAGAGACAATTAACAATTGAAATTATTGTAAGAAAAAAAAATAACAGATCCACACATCGTGGGACACTACTAAATTGAAAATTACTCTTTCACTGAAGTGTTTCAAGGGTGTTGACATGAGAATGCTGCGATAGCTACCGAGGCAACTGGTACAACAGCTGAAGACTGTGGGGTAGGGTCGAGTAAACCCTATGATCTTATCAGGCATAACTTGACTTTGGCTTGTGCTCCAGTAGAATACTGAAACCCAAGAGTGACGATCTGAGCTGTCTTGTAACCAGGAACTGAAATGGCTCAATTGGACTATGCATCCTCCCGAGGAGCCAACAGACGTCGTCCCCCCTCTGATGATAATGAGGGCCTTTAAAACGTAAAATTATTGGTTCCCGATCTGATTGAAGAATGTCGCGCCAGTACTTGGTGGAATCAATGCCACCCTATGTCCATGAGGCGGTATTACCGGCAGACCCCCCACTGGACCACGAAGTACTCATTGATCGAGGCGAGGGTGCATTCCCCCCTCACCGTTTGTGGTGTCCCTCCATTGAACTACGCATGCCCCTCTAAGTAAACGCTCATGATTAGCATCGGGCCATTGAGCTTCCGAACACTAGCAGCAGACAGGTACCCCTTGTCGTTGAATAAGGGTCGGGTCCTTGCGGTACCTGTCCACTCTGAAGTAAGACGAAAAAAGGTGTGGATCAAAGCTCCGGCAAACTACTCTCGTTGCCTCCACTCTGTCCTCTACCACTGATACCATTGTCGTCGTGCCCGTCCGAGATAACCCCGACGTCGCCTTGACCAACAACGTCCCGATGTTCTACGCCACCCGCCACCATCAATGACCGGCCATCCAAACACGACTTCATCCCATCAAACGCCGAGCCTAGAGCCGCCTTGACAAACCTCACCGGAGGAATCTCGCATCAACCACCGTTGCTGCCATGTCCCTCCACCCTCGAGTCCGAGACCGAATCCATACCACAATTCCGCCACCCGCCTCCACTAATCCCCCACGCTACTGAGATCCAGCAATCCCTGATCAAAGAGATCCTCGACCTCGGGTTCACGATTGAAAGCTCCCCCGATCTCAACCCTCCCACAGCCGAGTAGACCCGAACCACCATGGCCACCCTCGGAGAAACCTCGCAACTGTCCGCATTGTCACCAAGTATCGCCTTACCCCTCGCGCTCCCTTACCACGGGGAACAAAACGGTACAAATACCTCCACCGAAAATCCAGTCCCATTTCCCCCATACACCCCCACACTTACCGTCAGTGTCAGACCTATAAAATACATCTACACCATCACACAATCAATAGAAAAGTACATACCTCAAATTCATTAACTGTATTTGTAGAACAACCATGCCCCACACGAGATCAGAGCCTAAAGCCGAGCTTCATCCATGATGATCATGGAGATTTGCGGCGGTTGAGACCAAACCCTAACCGATGCAATGTATTCACCTAGAAATATATAGATTCTGGTTATAAATATGTAGGTGTGATAGTAAATATAAAATGTATGCTGTAAAAATATATAGAACGTGATTGGTAAATACATTAAATGTGGTTTATAAATTTATAACGATGGGTGTGATTTAGAATGAAATGATCGGTTAACTGTATTTTGACCTTTCATTAAATACTAATTGCTTTAGAGAGAGGTTTCCACCTCTCTTTTGAAACTCTCCAAATCCTACACCTCTGTCCCTTCATCGGCGGTTTTTCTTGAACTTTATCATTAAAGTTTCCGGTGACTCTTCATTTCTTTTCCTTCTTCTCTTCACCTCAATCTCCTTTATCTCAATCGGCTTCTTTCGTCGCCTCTCTACCGCGGTTTCCTCCTTAGATCTGGTCGTCGTGGTGTTAGATCTCTGTGCCTGGTACTAGATCTGCTCGTCTCAACATCATATTTGATGTTTGCTCCGTGTTTTTTCTTGGTGGTTGTGTTCGATCTGTCAAGGTGAGATTTTTACGCTCTGCTAGTTTATGGGCTGCTTGAACTGTCTGTTCCCTATCTTCCTCCCATATCTTGGACTTCACCTTTTTCGGCGTGTTGTTGGTCGGGACTCGTTCGATTATGTTGGCTTCGACGAGTAGTTTCGACCGTTTTGGTTGTAGTTATGAAATCCATAGGAATGTCTTCGGAGTTGTTGTTCACCCACCAAAAATGTCTCTGTCATTTTTAGGTGTTGGTCGACGACGTGTCAGTACCACTCTACTTGGGCTGATGAGAAAATGTCTTCTTTCAACTCCCAACGGTGACTGTTTAAAGTGGTGGTCGACGATTTTGGTGTTTTGTCTTCAGAGTTGTTGTTCTCTCGACAATTTATTGTTTTTTTTCTTTTAAGAGCTTCATGGTTGTAAAATTGGGGTATTAGACTTCTGTTTTCTCTGATTTGGGCTTAATGATCGTAACTTATTAGAACAAATATTGGGTCCTTGATTGGTTGTTTACCCTGTTGGTTTTTGTTAAGGGCGAGGTATGCCTCGGTTCTTTAGGATTGTATCCCTGGTTGTAATGGAGTTGGATCCGAAAGGAGATACCTAGAGGTTTTGGCTGCAATTGATTTGGGCGTTTATATCAACATGTTTAGTTGTGCTTTATACAATTGGAGCTTCAAGAGGGTTGGTTCCAGTCTGGATGGTTATGCCTCTAAGTTTAGTGAGTTCAAATTCTTCGGTCGAGCTATCATTTGCTTTGGCGTTTTTTCTCTTCTCTTACTGCTCTGGTTTTGGTTATGTCATGGTCCTATTACTTTTGGAGAGGTTTCTATTGCAGGATTTGCTGTTTTAGTTCAGTTTCAGAATGGGGTTTCGGTTTTCACTTTTGGCGAGGATATTATTTTTGTCCTCAGTCCCGAGGATTTTTTGTGCTACATCCGAGAGGGGTTGTAGAAGTATTTTTTTAATAGGCTCTAGTTTCTCGTGACACTCTTTTTGGAGAAGCAAGTCTGAATGGTCTGGGGAAGGTTCGAACGGGATGGTTTTCATTTTCAAGCCGGCTTTTGGATAGATGCTTAGTGTTTTCTGGGTTGATACGCTGTTCTTTTGTTGAACTTTGCAAAAAAGAACGGTCTTATCTTCATGCCCTTTCTTTCGATCAAGGAGAGTTTGTGATGGTTTCATTGCTGGTAGCGGGTTGATGCTGTTAGTCTTTTCGGTGTTCTCTTGTTTTTGTTGGTGACCTTTTTTCATAGATTATTTCTTCCATGTTTGGAAGTTTTTAATCTTGCCTTTTGTATTATAGTTTTTAATCTTGTATTTTGTATTATTATTCACAAAAGTCTCTAATAAAACTACCATTTACCCAAAAAAAAACCTTGCTCTCCTTTGTATTTTAGAAAGTTTTGAGTACATTAACAAAATATTTGTTGATAAAAAAAATACAAAATATGGTTTGAAAACATAATTAATATGGTCTGGTCATTGATAACCAAAACTGCATTATATAACTGACACCATCCGCCGAGATCTTTATTTGATACATCACACAAGGACACATACACAATAAAATTAATGCATACAACAATTATCAATAACAAATACACATATAGAGAGGAAAAATCAAATAGAAACCACTCCTTAACGTAAAAACTGTGTGAACCAATCCAAGCCATTCATTTTAAGAATGGATGGATGAGATGCAATTGAGTGGTTGACTTGTTGACTGCAAAAAAACAACATTTTTTAGTAAGGGGTAAGGGCTTTTTAGTAAAACCATCATATTATTTTTTTTACCAATTCACTAATTTAATTTTTCCCGCTTCGTTTGAACTCCGATTTGCTTCAAACTTGCGCCATTAGTTTTTTTATTTCAAGGGCTTTCTATCAAGATCAGTCATGAATATATTTTGAAGCACGAAAAAAAATTATTTTCGGGGTTGATTTTTTTAAAAAAAGTTAAGTCTGGGTAATTTGTATCAACACTATACACTGGGTTTATCAACACTATACACTGGATTTATCAACACTATACACTGGATTTATCACCTCATTTTCCAAAATCGAACATGATTTTTATCACATCATCACATGTTTTTTTATGAACACTAAGCACTAGTTTTATCAACACTAAACACTATGTTTATCATTCAATTACATGTGTTTTTATCATCTCATCACATGTTTTTTTATCAACACTAAACTCTAGGTTATCACCTTTATTTCGGGGCTGATTTTAGAAAAAGTTAAGTCTGGGTAATTTTTATCAACACTATACACTGGGTTTATCAACACTATACACTGGGTTTATCAACATTGAACACTAGTTTTATCACCTCATTTTTCAAAATCGAACATGATTTTTATCATATCATCACATGTTTTTTATGAACACTAAGCACTAGTTTTATCAACACTAAACACTATGTTTATCATTCAATTACATGTGTTTTTATCATCCCATCACATGTTTTTTTTATCAACATTAAACTCTAGGTCATCACCCTTATTTTGGGGCTGATTTAAAAAAAAAAAAATTTAAGTCTTGGTAATTTTTATCAACACTATACACTGGGTTTATCAACACTATACACTGTGTTTATCAACACTGAACACTAGTTTTATTACCTCATTTTCCAAAATCGAACATGATTTTTATCACATCATCACATGTTTTTTATGAACACTAAGCACTAGTTTTATCAACAACAAACACTATGTTTATCATTAAATTACATGTGTTTTTATCATCTCATCACATGTTTTTTTTTATCAACACTAAACTCTAGGTTATCACCCTTATTTCGGGGCTGGTTTTAAAAAAAAGTTAAGTCTGGGTAATTTTTATCAACACTATACATTGGGTTTATCAACACTATACACTGGGTTTATCAACACTATACACTGGATTTATCAACACTGAACACTAGTTTTATCACCTCATTTTCCAAAATCGAACATGATTTTTATCACATCATCACATGTTTTTTATGAACACTAAGCACTAGTTTTATCAACACTAAACACTATTTAGCACTAGTTTGATACCCGATATAAAAAAATTATTAGTGAAGATTTATCAACACTAAACATTGTTTTTATCACCCCAATATAAATTTTTATTTTCGTGCTTCAAAATATATTCATGACTGATCTTGATTTAAAGCCCTTGGAAAAAGAAAAATATTGGCGCAAATTTGAAGCTAATCGGAGTTGAAACGAAGCGGGAATAATTAAATTAATGAATTGTTGAACAAAAAAATTGACACTTGTCCACATGGCACCATGCTATTACAATTATGCCCTTGCTTGTGTGAGAAAGTAAGAAAGTGGCGTGAATTTTTGTTGACTTAGGGTGATGATGTGACATTATGGTGAATGTTGGATCTAAAGGGTGTGTGGCTAGGATTGATTCACACCGTTTTTAGGATAAGAGGGGTTTCTATTAGATTTCTCCTCCACATATAGAAGCTAAATTAACAAAATAAATAGATGTACCACGCATGACTTGATCCTCCCAAGGGCTTAAGGTTCTACTGTTCTAGTGTCTTCCATGGCCCCTCCGACCTCCCACTTTCATATGCCTGCCTCCTCCACCTTCCCACGCCCTCCTCCCGTTCCCGAGATGCCACAATGTACCTCAAAATAGGTGATCAATTCGAGATAAAATATTAGGGTTAAAAACCCCCATCGACCTTCTTTCTCCGCCTTATCTCAACCCTCTCCTCCCATTGGTCTTCCATCTTCCATGCTAGTGCCAGCGAGTTCTCCTCCCCTAACCGAGTAATAAATTATGGTTCCATTCCCATTACCACCCTATCGTTTCCTGTAACCTTACCTCCTCTTATGGTAGGGGATATCAAGTCCTCCAAGAGGTAATAG
Source organism: Erodium maritimum (assembly GCA_963921825.1). Classification (NCBI taxonomy): domain Eukaryota; kingdom Viridiplantae; phylum Streptophyta; class Magnoliopsida; order Geraniales; family Geraniaceae; genus Erodium; species Erodium maritimum. The sequence goes on from OY997594.1 coordinate 61,392,807, forward strand.
CGCCATCAATCTCTCCTAGGGAAAAGACCAGATCTTCGACGTACCTGTCTAGTCGGCCATCGTGAGACACACAAACCTTGACTTCGGGCTGGCCAAGAAGCTCCTCACTTCAAATACATATAACATGAAGGCCCTTCGATGATTTATGATCAATTTATGAAGCGTTATTAAGATTGTGGTTAAGTACTTGGTCATGGCGCTACATGGTTCTTCTTTGCGCAGCGGCAATTACGGATTGCGTTCGCACATGAGAGCCTTGATGTTTTAAAAGGTCCCTATGATCCTTGAAGATATACCACCGAAGGGGCATTGGCGATGTGATTTGATCCCATGTAGATCCGGGCTCATGCCTCCGGTGTCCTGTTGGACGTTTGGATGAGGATGACGGGGACCATTATTAGATAGGGGCTAGGATGATGTGTCACAGTGCGCTCGGATAAATGGGGCTTGTGCTAGGAGTAAGGGCACTCAAGGTCTGGCTCTAGAATATCAGTCCTTACATTACTCAAGCGTCTTTCTTTTCTAGGGTCATGCTTCATCGGTGAAGATCGGTCTCTAGTATGAATGGATGTCGATCTTCCGCTTTCTCCACGGACACATTAGTCATGTTGATCAGACCTGTTAGACACACTTCTCAGGCCAACAACTGCTAAGTGGCGGATATAGCATCGACCTCATGGCGGAAGAACCCAATCGCCTCAATCGCAACATGCTCTTTGATTGGGATGAACCTCGCCCAAATTTATCCCTGACGTCGAGCCTGCCCTCTGGCCGTCAACCATTGTTGGTTCCGGTTGTGGTAGAGAGCACGGGGCACCAACATTGATGGTCACACCAATGAGTCTCGAGCTTGTAACTAAGGCCCCGACACATGGTCGATGCGAGCTTGTCACAAGGATCCCGGGTACAGAAGTCAATCTAGGGGACCTGAACATAAGGCCCGATCTCCTGACTAATATACGGAGAGAGCCGTAGGTCTAATGAGGGAGGGTTGTAGTGATTTCTCTAGGCACCCCTACTACGCGGTTTGTCATTGGGTCTCGACCATGTATTTCATCAGACAAGGAGGTTAAGGAAGGGATGGGAAAGCACAATCAACACCCCCACCCGACTCATTAGAGCCCACGCGAATGGGTCAGTGAAAAGAGTATTGGAAGGCCTACATGAAGGGTTGGAGGATAGACACCCACAAAAGGAGGCGAGGTTTGTTATACAGTTTCACTAGATCCAGTTAGGCCTACACCAGTCAGACGATCAACTCTGCTCCCACCTTCAGCTAGAGTTCTACAGTCCAATCACGGACATCGAAAGCTGGTCGTAAGTACTTCTTGTCGATGTTGATGTTTTTTTTTTGTTTTTTTTGTAGGTTCCCCTACCGAAATCTAACTATCTAGCCGTCAAAGACTTTTCTTTTTACGGTGGATCTTTGGTAGGTGTGGTTGTTTTTTTTGGTAGCGTGTCTGGTTGGGTCTCGCTATCGACGGATATCTCCCGATCATCGACAAGAAATATCAACTTAGTAGTTGGTTGTTTTGGCGTTACGTCCCCCTTTTGGTGGTCGAGTTTGTTATCATTTTGTTGATCATTTCTCAAATTCCTGAAAACATCGGGTGAATGCAATGGTTGTGTTGTTCAATGGGTAATATTATTATTTATTAATGAATATTTCTTTCTTTCCAAAAAAAATAAAATAAAAACATCATAAATGCGCCAAACTACGGCCTACAAAAGCAAACGGTAAAGTACTCAAAATCAGAGTTCACTGAACCTGACAATCTTCAATTCCTCTCGTCAGGAGCTCAACTCTGTGATCCGTCAAAGCCAATCCATGGCCTCGTGTTCATGGTTTTCTCGAACTCGTTCTTCGTCAAGAGCCATTCTCGGCAACATCAGGAACTCATATGCCCAGAATCGAAGGATTCATGGCCAATCTATCACGAACCCCGTCAACTTCGAAAAGCCTCGTCTGGTTCTTCTTCCCCTGGCACTCGCAGCTTCTGCTGGTTCACTTGCCTTACATTTTCAGCAAAATCCTTCTTTCTGTGATGGTGCAGGTCACGACACTCGGTAAGATTCCGTTTGGTTCTTGAGAAAATAGAGATGGATTTAATTATTAAGTCTGTTTGGTTACTTGGAAAGTTTGACCAACTAGAAAATAAGATTTATGGATTGAATCCTTTATTTGGGTTGATTAGATTTTCACTTTGCTTGTGGATGAATGTGATTAATTTGTGGCGTTTCTGTGGTGTCAGTTTTGGAGGCAAAGATGGTGATGATATTGTTGTGAAAGGAACTCGAAAGGATGTTCCGCAGGAGTTTATTGATGAAATTAGAGCAATATGTGAGGTATTATATCTTTGTAGAACTTAGGAGTGAAAACTTGAGGTATTTGGACATTATATGTACTCTATAATCTAGTATGGAATCTAAATATGTTTCTTTTCCAGTTATTTCATCAACTAGCATTTGGGTAATTAGTTAGCTGATTGTAGATGCTTCTATGATACTTTCTGTTTACAGGATAACATGACGATGGACTATGAAGAGAGGTGCTTTCACGGGAAACCACAGAACAGCTTCCATAAAGCAGTAAATATCCCTGATTTGGTTGTCTTTCCAAGGTGAGATTGATTCTTGTCCCGTGGTTAATGGTAATATCATAACCCATTTGCTTGTTCAATACATGGCCATTGTAAGTGGAATATTATGTCATGTTCAATCGTGGAAACAAAGGGCATAAGGCAGTTAAGGGCTCTATTAACTGAGATGATTGCTCCAACGGCAAGTACTGTTATTGAATTTATGAGTTCTAAATGCAGCCCTATATAATTCATCTGTGCAGGTATGAAGAGGAAGTTTCCAATATAGTCAAGTCTTGTAACAAATATAAGGTCCAATTTTTCATTGTTGTGTACAACTTTAAGCTTCTAGTTATTGGTTGCATGTTTTTCTATGTCTTCTTCAGAAAGCACAGAAATCGATTGCTTTTTATTTCATAATTAGGTCCCAATTGTACCGTATGGTGGAGCTACATCGCTTGAGGGTCAGATCATGTCCCAAAATGGAGGTGTTTGCATTGACATGTCATCAATGAAAGTATGTATTAGCCAGTTTTTTTATTCACTTTTGTGCTCTGATGCTTAGCTCGTAGGAATCAAAGCAATGTTGCATTATAACCGCAAGTATTGTATTTTGTAATGCCTCCCCTCCTTTTATGGATAAAGGTACAGGCTTTACATGACCTTTCAACCCGTTCATTGCGTAAGATGCATGGCTTCTTATTGTCTAGCTAAAGCTATCTGTTGAGGCCTTGGTTTGATTAGTTATCTTGCCAATATATGGTTTGATGACTTTAAATGGAACTATTAGATACATTTGAATAAGCTGATCCATTAACCTAGCTTGGGGCAGATTTTCTGCAGTGGCTTAGCTTATTAATGCATCGAATGGTTGCATTTGGAACGTCTTATACATATACATATATATATATATATATATATAAATATTTGATATATGTTCCTTGTACAACTTGCTGTTCATACTGTAGAGGGTCAAGGCATTACATCTTGAAGACATGGATGTGGTTGTTGAGCCTGGAATTGGTTGGATTGAGCTTAATGAATACCTAGAGCCTTATGGTGTATTTTTCCCCCTTGATCCAGGTTAGTTTGTTGTATAATAGCCCCCCTGTAATGTTCTCTTGAACTGCGTAATGAGCATTAGGAGGCTTGCAGTTCCGATGATTATCATGTGAAGGATAGAACAGAGCAATGTGGATTTTGAGTGTGCCTTTGCAGGATAGCACGATCATGGAGTTAACATAGTTATGTTTTAGGAAAAGACAAGATGAAACTATTGTTTCCTTCTTTCAGTTTCATCCTCTAGTGTTACACAGAAAATTAATCTGTCGCTATTGATACACATCATAGCTACACTCACACTTACAAACTAGGTGAATTTGGTACTGTTGCTTTTATGCATGCTATGGATGTGAATGGAGGGGCAGACAACTATTTCTTCCATCAATATAATCATATATGGTTCTTTTTTGGTGCCAATTTGACCTCCCTCTTTTGAGAACATCTTACTTTTGGGTTGTAATGTGCATGTACTCAATCATTGCAAATGATCAATGTTTTTGTTAGATTTGTGATCAGGTTTTTATTCTTCATCAAATATGTACAAACAGGGCCTGGTGCAACAATTGGGGGTATGTCTGCTACGCGCTGCTCTGGTTCTTTAGCTGTCAGGTGGGTGTATCCTCCATTATCCATACTTTTCCATTTACTACCACATTATTATTTAATCTTCTAAAAAGCTGGATTTGACAAGAATGTAGTGGATAGTTTGAAAACCAACTTCTAAAGCATTCACTTATGTTTCCTGTTTAACAAAAAAAAAAAAAAAATCTAAACCGCAACATATGATATGAGATTGAGTTTTGCAAGACACTGGTGCTTCTCTTTTTTGATTAACGAGGTGGTATTTTATTGGTCTTGATGGTTCTGCTTTTAGCATGTAATGTGTAGGTATGGAGCCATGCGTGATAACGTCATCAACCTCAAGGTTTTGTTGACCCTCCTTCTGATGTCTGATTCTATTATACGATAGCGCTTCTCTTACAATGTTTTTGTTTCAGGTAGTTCTTGCCAATGGAGATGTTGTCAAGACAGCTTCTCGTGCTCGAAAGAGTTCTGCAGGGTTGGTTCTCTTCTTATTTTAATACACTTATGGCTAGACTTTTTAACCTTCTATAGAAAAGTAAACCTGAAAATAATATTCTACAAGATATATGTTTGAATCTTATTGTTTCAGAGCATCATATGTTCCATCATACATTCTGAACTGTCTTACATTGGAGCACTCTACTAACCTTCACCTTGTGTTATAGATATGATTTGACCCGCCTAATGATTGGAAGTGAAGGAACCTTGGGGGTATTAACAGAAGTCACCCTAAAGCTTCAGAAAATTCCACAACATTCAGTGGTATGCTGCTAATTCTTTGTCTTGGTTGGTTCTTTTCTCACTTGACAATTTATTGCTTTAAGAATCTGATATTTGAGTACGTACCATAAACATCTGCTTCACATAGAGGCATCTAGATTAATGTGCTGCAATTGTGCATTTGTCTTCTCGCCTTTTCCTCTTTTATTTTATTTTTAATGCTTGAGATTCTCTTGACTGTGCAGAGAGGTTAGGAATGCATCGCAAGTGTTAGACACATATTTTGTAAATAGGTTAATGCATTTCATAATATCATTTTTACTAAAACCCTCAATTGTGAACAACATAGTAACTGGAAGTTACTTATAACAAATTTAATGATGTTATACTTGGTTGTTGACCAGCCAATACAACTGTTAGCAATATGCCTTACCAGAGTTGCTTAGAAACTACACAGGGTATTAAATGATCTGCGACCAATTCATAAAGGGTACTAAATAACTTATATGTAAACAATACTTTGTTTCTCCTCTTATAGTTATTGGGATCTTTCTCTAAAGCACTCCTTACGTGACATTAACTTGGTAATTTTCAGGTTGCCATGTGCAATTTCCCTACAGTAAAGGATGCAGCAGATGTTGCTATTGCCACTATGATGTCTGGTATACAGGTCAGATATAGCTGCACATTCTGTTCAGTTAAATGTACCTTTTCACATGATTTAGTTTTGTTCTCATTAGGTGTCCAGGGTAGAGCTATTGGATGAGGTTCAAGTGAAGGCTATTAATATAGCTAACGGAAAGGATCTACCTGAACTTCCAACTTTGATGTTTGAATTTATAGGGACAGGTAAAAGGCTGTATTTTCTTTCCTTGACTACCGTGTAAATACGTTCATTAGTTAGATTGATTTCTTCCTTTTATTATTTACATATTCTCCTACAAATTGTCTTTATCTGATTTCTCCATCACCATGAAAATGAATTCGGGATGAAATTGATATCTTATGCTCTGAGAGTTTAAATTTCCCTATTTATTTGATAAGCAGAATCAAGTAAGTTTACAAGTGATCATGATAGGAGTAAAAAGAACGTAGAGTAGCAAGAATGAGTGTCATTCTATCCAATTTTGTTAGTTATGCCCTCTAACTATTGACTTTCAGATAAGGTAGGTGCAGAGTTCTATATATTTTGTTGACATCATATGAAACACCCCCATATACCTATACTGTACTACACAGGCTTCTCCTTACTTTATAACACCATCATGAAATGAGTCCAAAATGATAAAAGCATTTGGGAACATGCATTTGAAGCAGATATTCTTGTTAGCTTCCTCTCTAGGTAACAAAAGTCAAAAGACATGTTTGGGTCTTGTGACTTGAATTTTTAGATCAGTCTTTTATCAGCAGCTGGCAGTATGGCTCTTACTTATTGTGATCCTATCTCTGTGTCATTGATATTTTCTCTTTACTTCCTGACATCAGAGGCATACTCACGTGAGCAAACAAGTATTGTTCAGAAGATTGTTGCTGAGCATAATGGCTCAAATTTTGTCTTGGCAGAAGAACCTGAAACTAAAAAAGAACTTTGGAAGGTACCTTGGTTATTTGCTTGGTATACAATAGGTTCATCTTCTGTTTATACATTATACGTACTGCATTTAAGACTAGAAAAAAAAACTTGTCTTTCATGTGCTAGTGTAAGCTAAATCCTTTCTCCTGGCTTGTTATTTTTCTAATTCAATTTTATTCACAGGAAAAGTTCATTTTGCAATCAACTTAGTAAATAAAAATTGTGGTCTCTGATGATCTTTAACTCTTCTGGTTGTGTTGGATACATAGGGTGTAGTAGGTATAGAGTGAAATTGTTAATGAGGCCCCTGGTTATACACTCCTTATGAAATGTCTTTCCACCTAGTCTCTTTCTCTGCACTCATAATAATATTGCTGTTTTACTTGCAGATAAGGAAGCAAGCACTCTGGGCTTGCTTTGCAATGAAACCTGGTTTTGAGGCATTGATCACGGTTGGTAATAATGGATGAGTTTGATTATTCCTTTTAACTGTATTGTTTTGTTCTTGTGTTCTTCATGGCTGTGTCACTTACAGGATGTGTGTGTTCCACTGTCACACCTGGCAGAGTTGATCTCAAAATGCAAAAAAGAGTTGGATGCTTCAAGCCTGTTTTGGTATGCTTGTTTAAACGTTGTTTTACTTGATTAGCAGATTGAAGTTAGGCTCAAACATGCCTTCCTTGTTCTTAAAAAAAATAGTCCAATTGTTGCCCATGCGGGGGACGGGAACTTTCACTCGGTGATCCTTTTTGACCCTTACAACGATGATCAGCGGCGAAAAGCTGAAAGACTTAACAAGTTTATAGTGCATGCTGCCTTGTCATTGGAAGGTACTACTGTGATTAGGAATGCTTTTCTGTGGCTCTTTAGAATCTCCATAATGTATGTGTGTATATATATATGCTCTATGTGAGATCATCATGCCACTGTGCTTACTTGTTCATCCATTTTGTAATTTAATATGGGGGGAATTACTCAAATGTGCCCTTATGAATTGGGCACTTTCAATTAACTACCTAAATAAATAAATGTGGCATAAGCTGCCTTCTGAATGCGGAATCGTCAAAAACTTGAAAAGTCCATTAAAATAGATGAAAAATGACAGAATATTCTGATAACGGAATGATGAAATCACAATGATGTCATCATTTTTATTTTATAAATTAATTAATTAAATTTTAATGATTTTCTGATAACAAAATTATTATATTTTGAATAGTGTAGGGGTAAAATAGTCATTTTGTTTTAAAACTTAACAAACAACTATTTTTTAATGATTCCACATTCACAAAGCAGATCATAACACATTTGTTCGATCTGGGCAATTGATTGAAAGTGTCCAATTCATAAGGGCACATTTTAGCAATTCCCCCTTTAGTATGCTAACATATATTTCAACTTGGTTATGTTTTGTCTTCTGTTAATATCTTCTTGAAAGTTGGTTTTCCATGATTCTTACAATGAGCAGGAACATGTAGTGGTGAACATGGTGTTGGGACCGGAAAAATGAAGGTATTTAATCCATAGTCTAAACTTGTAAGTCATTTCGTCATATAGGACTCTCTGCTAAAAGTTCTCTAATTTTTGTCATGATGGGAATCAAGCACCACTCCTACTGAGCTATGAATATACATTTGATCAGGAATTCCCAAGCACAAATGCGTGCATTATCCCGTTGCCATGGTTAAGGGCATTTTTTTTATCAGCAATAAAACGGTAAATCTTAACCTAACCTAGCCCAAGTTAACCAGAGGTTAACCTCTAACCTAACCCCACCTCCTCTACTGTTCCAAAACAAATGATCCACTGGGATTCAAATCTCTGACCTCAAGGAAGTAAGAGAGCTAACTAGCATGGTTAATGTCACTTTTTGAATACTTGGTGTATGTAGCAAGACCAACATTTGAAAATTTAAACATTTCTATTTTTTTTTTCCATTCTCAGACAAACGTAGGCACCCGTGGCTTGTGGGTCACTAGGATAGCTTGTCCAACTTTAGAGATAGAGTCGTCAAAAATATATGCTTGGACTTGTAATTTGTAATGTGATGAATTATCTCCTGTCCCAGTATCTTGAAGAAGAACATGGGTTTGAGGCTCTGAAAACAATGAAGAGAATTAAAGCAGCATTAGATCCCAACAACATAATGAATCCGGGGAAGCTCATTCCTCCTCATGTCTGTTTTTGAATAGCTGTTGTCCTGCCTTGCAAACGCCTGTCTTGGTGCATGTTGTACTTGTATACACTCAACGTTGGGTTCTGGTTCTGGACATGAGAGGTAAGATAAGCGCTAAAACTAGTCAACGTTCCTTATGGCATCTAAATCTTTTCTCTTTGTTTTTCTCCTTTTCTCAAAAGAATAAGAGTTTGCAAAACCTGATAATTTGATCACAAGCATAAGTACTCGTTTGAAATAATAGATGCAGTATTTATTATGAGTTTACAAAAGTCTGTATACACTAGCTCTAACGGTAAGACTCCCTGTGAAGTATCTACTGTGTCTTTTTATTTGTTTATGTCAGCAAAGAACATGTCAGGAAAAGTATTTGGCTAGATGTCGAACCCTGCACTGTAAACAAGGGGGCTCGAAAGGTTTTTCTTGAAGTGTTGCCAGAGCTTTGGTTGTCCAACTCCGAGTTGATGGAGGGATACAAAATTGGCCCCCCACCCTGAACGGCGGCACTTCAGGCCGGCCAATAGGATGTAAGAAGGACAAAATAGGAATAGGACAATGAGGACTCTTTTCAAGATTTTTAATGCAACTTTTAAAAGTTGTTTGGTTGTTGTTACTGAGGATATGAAGTGTGAGTTCATTTGCTGATCAAATTGATTCCTAAACTTGATTCGGATACTTGTTGGGCAGGGAAGATATTGACTTGATTCCAGGTTCAAACCCCTTTATTTAGGGGCACAATCTTATTCTTTTCGTCATAACAGTCGGATACATTTGACTATATCACGAGAATTGTTGGTGTTTTATTATTGGATCATTATCCTCGGGAATTGGTTAGGATAGGTTATGGATTGACCTTGAAGTAGTCTACTGGGATTAAGCTAATTTTCGTCTTCACCAACTAAATAATTTAGTAATGAAGAAGGTTGGGATCCTTCTTCATTGCCGGTTGTTATTATGGTTGGATCTATGCATTAGTATTTCAAACTTAACGTGTATGATCAATAATAAGGGTTGTAGTTAGGTATGTATAAATTTGTTAACTTGTTGACCGAAAAAAAAGCTCTCTGTCTAACCCTAGGGTTTCTCTCTACCGTCGCCGTTCATCGGAGTCCGTCTCCTCCACGCTGCTGATCTGCTCGACTGCTCGTCTCCTCTCCTCGATAGGTTCTGAGTGCTCCGGCCGTGACTCGCACTCAACTCGTCCCGCCAAAGCCTGTTCCTCTTCCCGAATCCGATCTGGCCTTCCTCCCTACCGCTTGCGATTCGATGCATCCTTCAGTAGCCACCGTGGCCCTCCTACCGCCGCTCTCCGGGATACGGGCTCCATGCGCCGTCCTCCATCTGCAGCGCCCTCCCTCCCCAGGGCCACCCCTCGCCGGCATGGGTCCGCTCCCTCGATGGATCTGGGATCCGGGAGGGTGGACGATAAGTCGGGGCCTGACTCCACGGCACCCGAAGTCGGGACCCTCGATCCCGAAAAAACCGTTGTGGGTCGAATCGTTGCTCCCGTCTCCCGCACTACTTCGAAAGATCCGGGCGAATCAAGACGAAGAATTGACAATACCAGAACGCTCCAATGGCACGGGGCCCAGAAGAACTAGCATCGCAGATTTGGTAGTTTGTTCTTTCGCTCGTGTGCTAATTTTTTATCCTGTTTTAGGTCGAATAATTTGTTGGCTAGACATTCTATTTCTTGTGTTGATTAGGAATTTTCATTTCAAGTCTCGCTGTTTTGAGACGTTGGTAAGAAGTTGTCTTGAGTTTGTACCTACGATATCAAGTAGGTTATTATTATGGGTCCATGAGCGCTAGGCCTGCAACGGTCGGCTCGGACATACATTTGGAACCCGGGACGTTTTCGTCCTCTCTTGTTTGATTACCTTTGGGTATTAATACAATTCTCCGGTTCCCCATTTCAAAAAAAAAAAAGGGTTGTAGTTGTAAAGTGAACATTGTGTCATGTCGTAATTGTTATGAAAAGATTTGAAAAACTTCTGTCCCAATTTTGAAGTCATATTTGGGAGTCCTAGAGATTAAAACTCTAGGTCAAAAATCTTTTTATTTTTTCGTTCTCCACGCTATCGCCTTCCATGGAAAACCTTCCAACCACATCGATCTCGTCCACGGCACCTGGTGTCGTTTGAACTCTGCTCTCCCTTTACCAGACATAGAGGCAACGAATTGATCTCTGTTAATGTTGGGGGCAACGACACCATCAGGAGAGATGCCCTTTGGCCCTCTCCACCCTCTCCATGCCTCATCGGGGAGAGCTCAGACGAACCCCCAGTCTCAGACATCCCCGGAAGGCTAATCCCTAGCTTGGCCTCGTCTTCGACTGTCACATGCAGAAACGGGAAGGACCATTTTCAACCCCCGAGAAGCCGGAAAGGTCATTTCTGCACCAACACCGGATGCCCATCCATCTCTAACTATGATTTTTGTGCCGACCTCTCGAGGAGCGACCAGATCTCAGACAGGGACGCTGATCCCCATGGCAGATATAGAAGAGGAGGATGTGATCCTCGATGTCCCGATTGAAGCCATCCCCACCACAGTCAGTGGCTGGTATCGCTACTCTCTCGTCGATAGAGTTGTGGGGGAGGGAAGCTGCAACATCAAATCACTATGTTGGGTGATGATCCAGAACTGGAAGTTTTGGGGACTAGAGGTGAAGTGCCTTAATAAGGACGTGGTGGCCTTTCACTTTCAGTCGAGTGCATCGATGGACTCCATCCGTCATTGAGACCTGTAAGGCTTTAATGGGTACCTATTGATATTGGTGCCCCTCTAGCCATGCATGCAACCTAGTACCATCCCTTTCCCCTTCATGGAAATCGGGGTACGAGCTACAAATATCCCTAGAGACGCAAGGAACGCTCCGGTCAAGCCCTCCTCGCCAACGCACAGGGAACAAAGGTAATTTCTGCTCTTATTCCGACCCCCTTTTGTCTTGATGATTATCTATGGTTGTGTGTTAGCATTGATATGGACAAGCCGCTACGAAGACGGATTCAGCTTCGTTTCCTAGGGCATATGAACCCTATCCTAGTGGGATTGTAATACGAGAGGCTTCCCAGCTTTTAAGTCCGCTGCGACAGACGCAATCACCAAATAGAAGCCCGTCGGGCTCATCTACGGGGGTAGGGAGAGAGGAGGCCCGTTTTGATGACTCAATTAGGGCCCCGATGGGGTTTGATGTTGACCGTCTACTTAGGGCAGAGTAGGGGGATCCCATAGTAGCACGAGTGATCCCGGTGGATGAACTTCTCACCTCATTATCACTATACCCGATCATGGATTATGTGGGAGGCAATAAGGTGGGGACTAGTAGGGAACATCTCCTTCCCCCTCCGAATTTTCCGGCAATTGAGGGGGAGGGTGAAACTCGCTCAGAGTCCGTTAACTTGGCTAACGAAGGCCCTGAGGGGGCAGTTCCAAAAATACAAGGGACGCATCCTAGATTGTTAGTCGGGGTCTCGAGAATCATAAAGCCAGTTGACTTGGCTAACATACCTGAAGGTAGGGACCCACATTTTTCCAAAACAGTTGTAGGTGGAATGGAAACCAGACTGAGGAAGTAGAAGGAGCCATATGATCAGACATGTGGACTAGGGCCTATAAGGACAGAGGCGTTGAAAGCCGGAGGCAAAGGGAAGGCAGGACAATGCTATACCCGGACCAACTAGAGGAAAATAGTGATGATCAACAAGCGAGGGATTAAAAGTAGCCTCGCTAGGACCAATGAGGGGACCTGAGGAAGGGGGAAGGCCCGAAAGTGGCGTATCCTCCGAGACTTGGGACATACGTTGTTGGGACGTCTCGGGAAAGTCAAGGAAGCAACGCATATTTATTGCTATTTCTATTTTGGTTTAGTTTGGAACTGCATTTTATTGCTTGTTAGTTGGATTTATGATATTTTGTTTTGTTTAGTTTGGATAGTGGCACGAGGATTTCCCTTGTTTGTCTACGATGAAAAGTAGACTAGTTCTACGGGTTCAAGAGAGCTGGATCATCCACGAGGGACTCAGACAATATTCTAGAGCCTAGGGCCTTTGGTCCTACCCCTGTAAATTTTGGTTGCCTTTAATGCATTTCCTCGGTGCCTGTTTAAAAAAGTCAAATTTGACATTTTAAAGATTGCGACATGCAAAACGGGTCAAAGATGTTTTATGGAGTTTTTGTTAGACGAGTTAGTCCATAAACGGGTCCGTGTCTCCGAATAATGAATAAAGTAGAGGTTAAATAGGGAAATTTGAGAGAGTTCACAGTGAAATTTTAGAAACATTAATTTTAGAAATTTCCTTACTGCATATCAAAATAATATCAATTTCGTATTTCCTTATTGCATATTAATTTCTAGTACGATTGGAGCAAAACGTAGTTGGTGCATGAGCCTAAATCTAAAGCAGCATTCAGAACCACCACATCGTGCATGCGCACACAAGTTAAAGCATGTCAAGTTGTCCTTTGATGCTTTATCAACTATATCTCCATTTAACCCTTTGGTTAGCAGATCCGAGATGTTATCTTTTGATATTACAGAATCAATAGAGATAACTCCAATTGAGATCAGTTGTCTAATGGTGTTGTGTCAACAACGTATGTGTTGGAATGTATATATGCAGAATTATATGAAATAGCTTAACAGAACATACCAATCAAACAAACGGTAATCGGAAAAGACCAACATGGATGACGTGCAGAACTGGTTATGGCGTGGCAATGGACCATTAATTTGAAAGCAATTTTTCTGGCGTGATCGAGGTGGCGGTCAACAACGGTTGCTCCCCAAGGTACACAGCTCTACCCAGCAATGTGCCCACTCGCTCTATTGGATGTGGACTCAGCAGAACAACGACCAAAACAATGGTGTTGTAAAACGAAATGGAAGGAGGGAAATGTGTATATGTTTGGCTCGGATTTTGTATTGAAATTGTGTAAAACAAATGAGCCAAAACCAACTATTTATAGGTTCAACTGACGTAGGGGTAAAAGAGTAAAAACGCCAAAACCGTTTCAGAAAAATAAATACAAAAACGTTTCAGCAAGTTAATACTACTTAAGAGCCACGTTTAAAACAATTTTTCATTACGATTTGGTTCAAAACAATTTGAATAAATATGTAGAGAAAAATAGATATTAATTTCCCAAAAAATTAATTCTTGCCTGCCCCGCATGGGCTCCACCCGAGCCTGGCCCGGCCCGACACAGACGAACGGTGGCGGTGGTGCGCGCGAGGCCAGGTCTGGCCCAACTAGCATAGGCCCAGGTATCTTTGTTGAATAGGACGAGGAGGGGTGTGATTATTAACTCACCAACACACCACCATGTGGCCGATGCGGGACACTAGGCTAAAAAGGAGCCTTTGGCTTTGATCCATTTTCCAACAATCCCCCACAAATGGCGATAAACGCCGAAAGCACGTGAAAACATTTTAAATAAAAGAAAAACACCACAAAATTTCTAGTTGCTGGAAGGTGCGATACTTAAACATCAATATCTTTTGATTTGAATGGATGTATATTGAGATGTGATAACAACTTACTTAAAGTAAGTGAATAAAATCTTGAACTTACTTACCTTCGGTTGATACGTCACACAACACATACCATACTTCAGATTTCACTGAATCCGCGATACTTTCAGAAACGCTATTAAAGGCCATGCGTATACCTTGGATCTAATGAGTGCTCTAAGAAGACTTTGCCCAAGTCATTCATAGATGGCGGCCCACCATCACACACACGTAGGTATCTCATCAAGTGCTTCTCACAAGCACTATCCCAATCGGGTCTGGAGCTATTAAGGACATAGAGTCCATCTTGTCAGCATAATCCATCAAGTGCGTCTCTATAGCACCACCAAAACTGGTTTTGGATTACAATCTATCAAGTGTGTCTCACAAGCACCACCAATACTGGTTATAGATTATTATCAAGATCTATCAAGTGCGTCTCAAAGCACCACCGAAACTAGTTATAGATCATCAAGCACTACTAAAGTCATAGGAATGGGAGATGTAGTGCATCAAGACTAGTATGTCTGCATATGACCACTAACACGTGTCATCCATACTTTCTTGATCTATGGGCTTGAGTCTCATTCCTCTCGATATATCATGGAGTACTCTCCTTGATTGACCCTTTGTTAAAGGATCAGCAAGATTTCTTTCGGATCTCACAAACTCCAAAGAAATCACTCCATTTTTTAGGAGTTTTCTGACGACAGTGTGCCTGATACGAATGTGTCTATTCTTAATATTATACACATTATTCTTTGCAACGCAAATAACCGCCTGTGAATCACAGTGTAATGAAACAGGCACAGCTTGCCTTGCCCAAACAGGCACATCTGCTAATAAGTTCCTCAACCAGTCTGCCTCTTGTCCAGCCAACTCAAGGGAAATGAACTCGGACTCCATGGTAGAGCTGGCTATACAAGTCTGCTTCAAAGATTTCCATGATATAGCACCTCTACCCAAGGTGAACACATAACCGCTCGTCGAGCTGGCCTCATCATTATCTGAAACCCAGTTTGCATCACAGTATCCTTCTAAAGCATTGGAAAATGTACTGCGATGCGGGACCCAACTCATAGTCCCTTTCAGATACTTTAGCAGATGATGTAAAGCGTTCCAATGCTCATCACTCGGTTTATGTGTATACCGACTCAACCTTTTTACTAAGTAAGCAATTTCTGGTCGAGTGCAGTTCATGAGGAACATCACACTTCCTATAATCTTGGCGTACTCAACTTGTGAAACATTGTCACCCAAGTTCTTTATGAGTTGTACGGTTGAATCATAAGGAGTTTTAGCAGGAATCACGTCAAAGTGATTGAATTTCTTCAATACTTTCTCAACTTAATGAGATTGACTCAAGGATATGCCATTGATTTTTCCAATAATCTTAACACCTAAAATGACATCAGCTTCTCCCAAGTCCTTCATCTCAAAATGTGACGACATGAATTTCTTGGTATGGTTCACTACACCGATATTATTACCAAGAATTAACATGTCGTCTACATATAGACAAATAATCACACAACCCGATTCCTTCATCTTCGAGTACACACAAGAATCAGAGTTGTTCACCTTGTATCCGTCCTTCACCAGAGTTTGATTGAACTTCTCATACCATTGTTTAGGTTCTTATTTCAAACCATGCAGAGACTTCTTCAGTTTACACACCTTGTTCTCTTGACCATCGATCAAAAACCCCTAGGGTTGAGACAAATAGATCTCTTCCTTCAGATCACCATTCAGGAAGGCGGTCTTGACGTCCATCTGATGAATCATCAGACCATGAATGGCGGCTGAAGCGACAAGAAACCTTATTGTTGCGATCTCGGTCACAGGAGAACACGTGTCGAAGTAATCGATGTCTTTTCGTTGTGTGAAACCTCTAATCATGAGTCTTTCCTTGAACTTCTCTATTGTACCATCGGGTCTCAGCTTTCTCTTAAAGATCCACTTACTACTAATGGTTTTGGATCCTTTAGGTAAGTCTACTAGATCCCAAGTCTGATTGGATACAATAGAATCAAGTTTAGCCTTGATAGCTTCTTTCCAAAGGTTAGCATCCACATATCTCAAACTCTTACCATAGGTCTTTGGATCTTCTTCTAGCAGAAATGTTGAAACAAACTCTTCTCAAACAACACCCTTAGGATCAACTTCGAAGAGAAAAGAGGTGACGAAGTCTTCTTGTCACGCCCCAATTTCGGAAGCTCACCTAGTCCATCCCGCGACCAGTACCTGTAGGAAAAGCAGCTAGGGGTGAGCGTTGCTCACCACCACGGATAACAGACTGACCACGGCATACTTAGCAGACAATGCCGGTAACACCAACAACAACCCAATCACCGGGGACTACAATCCCCAAACTCAAGTAACCCGACTCACACACAAACCGTCACTTTCCTCAACCTACTCGACACTCGGACACGTACACAAAAGACAACCACGCAACACCCAAGATCACAAAGGATCGCACACCAAACAAGATCACAAAGGATCGCACTCCAGTCAGCTGCTCAGTGCCGGTTGCTAACCGGCTGGGCTCGAGCCTGCCCCACGCACTTTACCGATCCCTGTCAGGCTCTAGGCGGTCGACATGTTGGCGATAAACCGAGCTACTTTTCAGATAGCTAGTCGGAAGGGGAGCAACCCTCGATCGCCTAAGAATGCTCAACATGTTGATCCCTGTCAGGCCAGGCTAGCCAAAGAACGCTCGACTTGCCGATCCCTGTCAGGCAAGCCAGCCAACCTCCGCGCAACTTCCCGACACAAAGTCAGGTCACTAACCTCAGGCAATCACAATCACAATCACAATCACAAGCAAAGTTCAACAAACAGCAGCAAGACCCGTTCAACACTCCACATGCACTCATGGCCACCCAAGACGCCAACGGTAAAACACGGGTTCAACAACCCCACGGGCACGCATGGCCTCCCAAGACACACCAACAGTAACTCACGAGCTCAACAACCCCACGGGCACTCACGGCCTCCCAAGACACACCAACAGTAGCTCACGGGCTCAACAACCCCACGGGCACTCACGGCCTCCCAAGACACACCAACAGTAACTCACGGGCTCAACAACCCCACGGGCACTCATGGACACCCAAGACACACCAACAATCAAGACTCGGGCTCAACAACCCCACGGGCACTCACGGCCACCCAAAACACCAACGGTAAAACACGGGTTCAACAACCCCACGGGCACTCATGGCCACCCAAGACTCCAAAAGTAAAACACGGGCTCTCATGGCCACCCAAGACTCCAACAGTAAAACACGGGCTCTCATGGCCACCCAAGACTCCAACAGTAAAACACGGGCTCTCATGGCCACCCAAGACACAACAGTAAAGTACGGGCTCTCATGGCCACCCAAGACACAAATTACACAATCAACCTCCGGGCATAACCAATGCCTCCAGCAGTTCTAATATCAACAGTTTCACAATCAACCTCCGGGCATGGTCATATGCCTCCAGTAATTCTAATATGAACGGTTTCACAATCAACCTCCGGGCATGGTCATATGCCTCCAGTAATTCTAATATCGATAAGTTCACTGCTCCTACGACACTACTAAGTGTCACATGCATTTCTCATGTTCGCTACGTTCCCGTATCATACGACACTACCCGGTGTCACCTGCCTTCCTAATATTCGATAAACCTACTTAACTCACGACACCCCGGTGTCACATGCAATTCTACTGTTAACTTTCCCTAATCAGGGCCGAGATCCGGCTACTTTTCCCTACCTCGTAAGTTTCTCCAAAAGCGCACAAAAATAAGCTCCGGCGTGATCTCGGTCACTCGCCTAGCTTTCCTTTCCCTCTGTCTGCAGCACGATCTAAAAGAACACAATTTTAAGTACCCTTAAGTTCGCAGACATAAACTGGAATTTAATAAACTTAATGCCCAAAAGTAACCCCGACAATGTCGATCACTCCCAAACTTTCCAATTACTCGACATTGTCGATAATGGACCCGGAAAAGCCCGATTCGCCCGACATGGCGAATCTGCCCGGGTTTTGGAAACGCCCTTCCGGGGCTCCGAAAATTCCCGTTTTCGTATCTACGGTCTTAGAATAATTCAAGGGTTCCTAGGCACTCGACGGAACCCAATTCCGAATTCCGAGTAATTTAATTAGCGTTTCAAGTTTCTAAACCCGTCAACTACAACTTTCACAATTTAATTCCAAATTTCGATCTGATTGTGGATTAATGACCCGATGAACGTTCTAAACCACCCGAACATGAAACCCTAAAACCCGAGCACGTGGGCCCCACCCGACCACCCTTGGCCGTGGGTGGCTAGGGCCAAAATGGGCTCGGCCTACCATGGTGGTGGCCGGCCCTAGCTCCGGCCAGCCACCCCACATGGTGGCCGGAGCTCCCCCCGAGCTCCCGGTCACCGGAAAACGTGCCTCTTCCCTCCAAAACGTCTCCAACAATCCCCACACCTCATTTCCACCATAAACTACTAATTTTAAACAAACCCTAACTTTCGAAATTAACCAAAACGACGATCGGGTAGTAGCTCACCGTAGAGAATGTCGAGGTGGGCTTGAATCTTCGAACTTTGAGACGATCCAAGGGTTAGATGTTCCAAAAACCCTAGCTCTTCTCTCTTCTTCTCCTTCTCCTTCTCTCTCTAAACTAACTTCTCTTTTTTTCTATTTTTTCTCCTTTTTTTGATTAATGGCCGAACCCCCTCCCTTATCTCTCTTCTTTATTTCCCCCCCAAAACCTAACACCACCACTTGTTTGACAAGTGGCAAGGTGGGTCCCACACCTTTTAGGAAAAATATCTAGAAGATATTTTCCAATCAGATTCGCGAAATTCGGACGTTTCGGGCCCCGAACGGGCACTTTTTCCAAGAAATTATGAAACTTCACGGGGTACAAGGAAACGGCTCAACTAAGACCGCTGCGACGACGGCTAAGCTTTTTGGATCCAAAACGGTCCTCGAATGGACCAAAACGTCGCTCAGTTGACTTCCAGCGAAAAGTCAACATTTCCCAAATTGGTCAGAAAGTTGCCCTGAGTCCCCCGAAACTCACTTTGGTCGATATCGGGGTCAACTTAAGTCCGGTATGACCCTCGGGGTCAACCTTAGGTTTAATTAAGTGTCTGCTTAAAAATTTTAAATTTTCCTATTTTTCGCAGATTTGACTAGCGTTGACCGGGAGTGGTTCTTACACTTCTCCAAAGTTCTTCTTAGTCCCGCCTCTCTTGCTTCTCCTTGGTTCTTTAACTTGACCATGCGAAGTGGAGCTTTCGGCAACCCACCTATCTCTAAGCGAAGGAAAGGGGATAGTGGGTTCAACCAATTCAGCAACGACGTTCCTCTTCATTAGAAAGAGGTGTTCGAAGAACTCATCATCTCTAGCCTCATAGATTGAGCGGTCACCTAGAGACATGAAGCGATACGTCGCACTGTTCTGAGCGTAACCTATGAATACACAATCATAGGTCTTGGATCCGATAGTGGTTCTCTTAGGGTCAGTTAGGCCTACTTTCTCCAAACACCCCCACACTTTAAGAAACCTTAGGTTAGGACCGTAGCCCTTCCATAATTCGTAGGGAGTCTTATCAAGGTTCTTGTGCGGCAGACAGATAAGTATATGACAAGAAGATAAGACAACTATCCCCCACATTTCATCAGGTGGGCCTGAACTTAGAATTATCACATTCCTCATGCTCTTTAGCATTCGGTTCTTACGTTCAACTACTCCATTTTGTTGAGGCATGTATGGCGAACTTGTTTCATGAATGATTTCATTTGATTCACAGACAGCCTTCAAGAAGTTTGAGTCATACTCTCCTCCTCTATCGGATCTAACTCTCTTGATTTTCCTCTCGATTTGGTTTTCTACCTCATTCTTATACTTGATGAACATCTCTTCAGCTTCATCCTTTGTAGTAAGAAGATAAACTCTCGCGAACCTTGAGCAATCGTCGATTAAGGTAACATAGTAATGTTTGCCTCCCTTGCTCCTAGTGTTATTTAAATCCGCAAGATCGGTGTGGATTAATTCAAGAAGGTTCGTGTGTCTTGTTGTAACAGATTTGCAAGATTTTTTTAGAGAATTTAGCCTCTCTCTCACACTTCGATAGTTCGGACGTAGAAAACGATGGTATAATAGACATGTTTCTTACTAAACTCAAACCCTTATCCTCTCTACCCCTCCCTATCATTTCTTCTCAGCAGCACAAAGTTTCTACCTCCAAACTCTCATTTCCTCTCACCTCCTCCCATCACAAAACCTCCGGCAACGAAATAAGTGGAACTGGGCGTGGAACAAGAACGTGACCAGCGGAGAAGACGCCGCCTCCCTCCGATACCAGTAGAGAAAACGCCACCTCCGTGACCAGTGGAGAAGACGCCGCCTCTGAGAGCTTCAAACCCAGTTTCGGAGACCCCATGACCAGCGGCGGCGACAGATCTCCCTCCGTCACTTTCAACGAACAAGAACGAAAGGATATGAAAAATATGGGAGAATTGTATTTTTTGTTGTTTTAGTCGTGGTCTCTGAATTTTTATAGTCGGATCTGTGACGGTTTCATCTTCCTCTTCTTCTTTTTTATATCTCAGATCTGGTATTTGTTCTGCAAGTTAGGTTGAATTTGTTTATAGAGGCATTCAGATTAACAGGGTGTTAAATTCTGTCATCTTACTTTACAAAGGCATTCAGTGCTTTAATTGTGATAACTTGATACCTTCTATTTAGTGCAGTGAATGATGTCATTTCTAAATAAATAAATAATAATGCTATGCTTGTGAGAATATTACAAGAAAATCAAGTATAAGTAGCTTAATCGATAGACATAATATGGCATGACTTGTTCATAGTTTAGGATGTTCTTGTATGGTGTGAGGGCATAAGTCCTAGCTTCATGTCGCATGTCTACAAAAATTGATAAAATTGTTTGAATAAAGTGTGTTGTATCTGTTGATGAACACTATTTTTTTCTAATTTTTAAAGAATAATTAAATAAAATTATTAGATATTATTAACAAAAACTTACATAATTCAATCAAAAATTAGATACGGACAAATTATAAAGACAAATAATTATTTATATGTATAAATAAAAAGAACTGTGAAAACAAAAAATTATTAAGAATTATGAAAACAGAAAAATATTAAGAAATATTATTTTCTAATATTAAAAAATCTGATTATTTTTTTATTTTTAAAATTAAAATATAGTATATATAATATATTTTGGAAAATAAAAAAATTCTGAAAATTAAAAAAGTATTAACAAAAAAACAGATAAAAAAATTAATGATAAAAATAAACAAATAACTTATTAGAAGATGGAATGGCTTAATTTTGAAAATTTGATGGTTAATGGAGGGTATTTTAGACTTTTTCAATCTTTTGGATGAAAAGTGAACGGAGTTGGACTAAACTGAAAAAAAATAAAGTAAAGGGTGTTAAATGTAAAAAAAGGGTAAAGAGGTGATGTGAAAATAAGACAATATTAAGGGAGGTTAATGATAGATGTGGTTTATTTGTTGTTGCTGATTTCTTGCATGTCAAGTCATCTTGGAGGGACTTTTTAGGGTCCTTGGTTGTAATTTCACCTGGAGGGTTTAATCCCTTGACTAAGTCTTTTATTTCAAAAGCTTGGTTTATATAACAAAAAGTTGATGAAAAAAATGTGTAATTTTCCCTAAAATTAAAGATCTGTTATTATTTGATCAAACTTAATCAGGCGAAAATATTAGACTTCTAATGTTTAAATTAAAATTTAATACTATTTAAGCCTAATTTTTTTTTATCTCTATTCAAATTTGTTTTTCAAAAAAGCAATTTTCATCCAAATGGAAGACAATTTTTCTTGATGGTTGAACATTCTGAACAACTCTACGGACGTTTATTTCGTAGTGAAAAACTACCGTTAACGAAACAAAACATGCAAATTTCATTTATCAATAATCAGTAAATTAAAAATCGGGATAAAAATGGAACACATCAAAAAAGAAGCGCGAATATTTATATATCAATACACTTTGTTTGAGGAATGACAATCAATTTATCAACTTTATTACGAAAATGCTCAAACCAAAAATAATTTGGAAAAGTAAGGTGTCAAAATTGGAAATAAACAATCCAATATTGGATATAGATGTCTGATCATAGCAAAAAGAATGCAAAACAAACATATGAGAAATCCACTGAATGTTTGATTTGATATCCCATACTTCCCTAATTAATATTTTATAAACCAATTTCTAAGACATTCAAATAATGATATTATGCATCTAAAGATGAATATATTTTTTTGAAACGGGAAAGAAGTAGTATTACGATAAAATCGTGCTTACAATGAAGGACCTAACAGTCCCAGACACCAGTTTTTGTCCCAACCGGCCGTAGCCCGCTGGGCACACATGGTTCCACACATATAGTCCGCTTTGATTCGCGGATCCGAACTTAGGATTTCTTCGATCCAACGTTACAAAAAAATAATAAACCAAATTCCTAAACTTATTGAGCCACATGATTATTCGAAAAAACAGCGAAACCTACTGGAGAATTTGTCTTTAGTGCAGAATTCCCGAGATCTCCCTGCTGCAAAAACTTGTTCGGGGTTGAAAGTCCCGAAGTTGGGTGCCTGTGAAGTAGGTCCCGAACTCCCGTTCTTCCTCCCGGATCCCAGATCCATCTAGGAAGCAGGCCCATGCCGGCGAGGGGTGACCCTGGGGCGATAGGCCGCTGCGGATGGGATACGGCGCGTGGAGCCCGTAATCCGGTGAACGGCGGGGGGGGGGGGGGCACGGTGGCTTCTGGCTCGAAGACGGGGTCGGTCCGGCGATGCAAGAACGGTAGCGCGAGTCGAGGGAGAGACCGTGGAGCAGCTTGAACGATAAGCAGCGACCTGTGGGGGTAGACCGGCTACAAAACAAGACAAAAACAAAAAAAATAAAACCCATAAATGGGTAGAATGGACCCATAAATGGGTGTGTGGAGCGCCTTCAAGGGATTCCATGGTGGAGCAAGGGAGGGGAGGGGGTGGGAGGGGAGGAGGCTGCTCTGTGAAGTAGAGGCTTCAATGGTGGAGAAGAAGGGGGAAGAGGGGAGGGGGGAGGAGGCTGTGCAAAGCAGCCCCTAGAAAAAGATGAATATTTAAGAATACCAATATTCTCTTATTGAAAAGGAAACAAGACATGTATATATTAACCATCGGTGCTAGAATGTCTGGTTTTTGTACGAATATGTTTAGTAAAAAAAGTTTTATTGATCGAAAAAGAATCCATGGAGTTCATGGACTAAAAGCATGAGTCTCATTGTGTTCGACAATATTGAAAATCAGGGTTAATAGTATATATTATAAATTGTCTAGAAAATATTTTAACTTAGGAAATTTCTAGAAGTTGATGATAATAGCTAGTCATACACGACATCACATACAAACTAGCATAATTTGGTGTAATTGTCTAGAATTATCTTGAAACTATCATATTTTAAATTGACATGAATGTATCGTGTTTATAGATAAATGTGAATCCTTAAACTTTTAGAATTTTGTATAGAATTTTAGACAGTACATCTTATCCATGGAGGCTATCTTGTTAGAAATTTATCTTCATCATTCATTTTAGATTTTGAGTGTTATAAGTAGATATTCAACCTAATTCGTTCAATATCATCTAGTATAATCTTTCTATATGAACATGCTTAATTATTTTTTTGTTATATTCTTTCATAAAGAAAAAAAGACATCGATCAATTCTCGTTTTAGGCCCCAATAATCATTTCTTGTTTAAATCGGAATTGGTCCCCTCATCTTAGCGGGAAAAGTTTTGGCTGGCCCGTAGAGGGGCACTTGGGTGTCAGGATAAATTATTAAAAAAAAGATTAGACATTATTTATATGTTACATAATCTTATAAGATAAAATTACACTACAAAAATGAACCGTACGCCAGCATTGTGATTCATAAGCAAGTCAACTAGGAACAGACTCTTAGTCTCAATTTCTCTATGCAACGCAGTGGGGTGTGAAGCACCATGAATATTAGGATCGGCTCCCACAGACAATAGATACTCTGTAGTATAGCTATGACCTCTAGTCCCAACCAATGTCAGGGATACTTCACCTGAAAAATCACATGAGAATTTGAGTTTCACTCATAAAAAATGGTTCGCATGCCAAAATTATAGATTGACATGAAATGAGTTTCAAATTAAACTGCTCTTCTTTTCGATATTATATAATAAACAAAGCATATGAGCAGCCTAATTTTTTACTACAATATCACAAATATTGATGTACAAATTTTCATGTAAACTATCAACACTAAATGCTTGAAACAACCATCTTAAAGATGATACTAACATCCAAACTTACAACTGGCATAATTCAAACCATGTAAAGTTCACAGTCCACTTAACATATTCATGCGTAGAAACAGGAAAAAACACACACAAATATAATCAATTATTTAATATATATAGTTCTGGATGTAATCCCTATTTCTGATTGCTAATTTTACCCATCACGGTATAGATAATATGAAAATATTAGAGGATAAGTATGGTTCTGTGTTTACAACGCTTTTGTCATGATTTGTCACTTCAAAACTGTGAATGCAATCAAATCCAAAATGGGACAAAGTACAAATCTTGAATCTTTATATTAATATCAGATGGAATAAATGAAAAAAATATATTAATAAAGATTACAAAAACATAATTCAACTGACTAAAAAGAAAGGAAGAAGATGATAGACTATAGATTTTAGTCACCTGACGCGCACACTGCGTCAATTTCCATTTTAAAGAGTTTCAATAGGGTCATACAGACTCCAGTCTCTCCTCTGCTGGTTGCAAAGCGTAGGCAATTCTGATACCCTAGTGCTGAGTCTCCATACGTGGTCCTCACTAGGTGTGTGACGTCTTCATCATTCAGCATGATGAGATCTACATATTGCAACTTTAATGTTGGAAAATATCCCCATTAACGCAAGGAGGAGGATGAGGAGAAGAAGAAGAAGAAGAAGAAGAAGAAGAAGAAGAAGAAGAAGAAGAAGAAGAAGAAGAAGAAGAAGAAGAAGAAGAAGAAGAAGAAGAAGAAGAAGACACAAACATTCATAAGATTAATAAAGTGTAGAATTACAAATACCAAATTAAGCATATATGGATGTTCTTCATGCTTCAATCCTCTCTTCTCCAAGCTCTCAACTCTCTTAGATTTTCCCAAATACAAGTTATCCCTATTCTAAACCTAAATTTTGACTTATATAGGGTAAATTCGCAGCCGGGAGAAAAAAAAACAGAAAACGAGGTTTATTTCGCGTTGTTCGGTCACAGTTTTCTGCCCGGATCCGTATGGGAGTCTGTCTCAGACTATTTCCAAGTTCTGGATACCTTCCCTAATCCGGACATAAACGGTCCCTTGACGAAAGTCTGAATTCCATTCGATTTGATATATTATATGAGGCAAATTAGAGTTTGAATGAGTAAGTTATGCTTTTTACAAGATCATCCAACCTCTAAAACTTCTTAAACCAATTTTTCATCTATTTTAACAATTTTTTTTTATCAAAGAACCTACAAAACGCAATGAGAGACAAAGTACGAGTAAAAAGAGAAAGGTTGACCAAATTATACAATCCTGGGACTGAAAAACTCAAGAATGTGGGCTAAAAACATCCTAAATCGATGAAATTTATGTCCACATCAACACCCCACACTTAAAATTTTCTCGTCCCAAGAAAACTAAACTAAGAAAGCAATTTAAAGGTATGTCCCGGCTAAAGCCAGAGGTACACCTCGATAGGAGGAGTTCGGGCCTCGTTTATTCAAACCAATAAAAAGTAAAGATGCACGTGCAATGCATGAATCCTAAATTTAATGCATTCCTAAAACACACTATATGATGCATGCAATAAGGAACAAAAATAGGTGATAGTAAAATATCGTGCATAGAGGATCAAAAGGATTTTCTCAGAGTCGTCACATGTCACAAACCCTCACACACATCAAAGAACTATATAAAGCGATGAATATAGTTAAGCATGATGCTACTCACATTAAAGATGAACTCTTTCCATTTAAACTTGCATTTCTTCATTCACTCTAATAGTGTGGTTCGTCTTTTCCTTATACACGGAGCTTAGAAATTCATATGCTATCATGTTAGACTCATCTCCACTAATGGTAAGGAATCAATGTCATTAAGAATCAGAAAAGTCTTTAATTAGGCTTGTAATGTAAGACTAGACAAATGGTAGGGAAGGAATATGAAAGAAAGCTCAAATAAATATCTCAAGACAAAAATGTTTCAATCTCACACCCAAAAGTGTTTCACACATCCCAAACCCCGTTTGTGCATCATCCAACTTTTGCAATTCTCTAATGCCATTTTCCATGTTATTTGAATAGCTAAGCGTGACACTAATTTGCCAATATATATTTTTTCCTTTTTTTCTTTTCTTTTGATACTAGCTATTTAAAAATTCAACACTCTTATCCAACCTATCATGCCTTACCCCACACTTATCTTTTTCACTAGAATATAAATTTGTCTATTTGTCCCTCTTTTTTTCTTTAGGGTAAGGCTATAATAATTTTTTTTTCTTTTGAGTACAATCCAATGGCTTACAAATACACTCATTTTATTTTTCTCTTTTGCTCAAGAGCAGTACTCTCACCTATTTGGAGGTACTCGTCAATGTCATCACCTACATATTAGTAACACAATTACCTAATAGATGCAGTACATTTTATGTGGAGAGAATGATTTTTGTCTCAAGGCGTCAATGCCTCGTTGAAAGTATTCACCATGTTCTGTCAATTGGAATACGTTACGAGTGAAAAATCCTTCGGCATTTGGTAAAGACTGCGAAATTGAAGCTTGTTGTACACTAGTTGATCACAGAAGTAGTCACACATTATACGTTCATGCCCTGCCACATGAACTTTCATGATATAATTTTTTTTTCTCACAGAGCGACACTGCGAGTGATGATGAGTTAATGTTTCGATCAAACAACATTTGTATTTCAGGGGATTTATTCATGAAACTATTTTCAATTGGACGTTTGGTCGTACATTTGATTTGTTACTAAGAAAGTTTTCCATTTAAATGTGATGAGTAGGGATAACTATGTGTCAAATCCCTATTTTAACGTGCATCATGACACATGCATCATGCAATATAGAAATGGTTAAGTACCGGTCGATCCCACAGGGAGTAGAGGTATCACTAGTATTTTGCTAAAACCTGAGGACGTGGGCTGTCACTTCCCATCCCCGAAAGGGAAAATAAAGTAAAATGGTTGTTTAAAGTTTAAAAAGCAATTAAATATATCTACACACTACCACCTAAGACACATAGCATTTGATTCATCCAATGAGTCGATCACGGGTACAAGTAAACACGATTTCCAATTAATGCATGGTTTGGTTAACGCTGATAACGACAAATAATGTTTTCCTTATGGGTTTAGAACACTAAAGTTCATATGTATGTGGTATCATGAAATCAACCACATACTAGTCACAGGGAGAGAGCACAAGAACATTGACCGGATCGATATGCGAACCACCAATCATCGGAAACCAATTAAATATGGTGTAGTTCTATGACCTTGAAGCTCGATCAATCCTTGAACGAGAGATAACGACAATGAATGCATGTCACTCTCACTACCAACTACCACAAGTAGAGATAACTACACCACTCGTCGAATCGACTCAACTACGCCTAGTTCACTTTCTAATTCTCGAATGCCATCAATAACGATGGACACCGAAAATCAAGTAGAATCAAATAGAGTATCGAATCATGATACTCTGGTACTACACAAGCATGAGAAGACTCTAAATAAATTGTCGAATCTACTTACCTATGCATAGTTCAATCAACCTAACGACCGAATGGACCGATCATCAAGGAGAACTAAATAGAGCAACGAATCACGAAACTCTGATAATACACAAGCATAAGTAAGACTCTAAATCAATAAAATAATCTACTTAGATACGCCTAGTTCACTTCTTGACAATCAAACACCATCGATCAAGATGATTTCAGTAATCAAGTAAAACTACATAGAACATCGAATCACGATATTCTGGTAATACACAAGCGTAAGTAAATTCTACGCAAGTGAAATCTTGTCTCACACTAGATCGAATCATGGATCGTTCCAAACATCAATCTACATAGCACACACAACAATCAAGGAAAATCTCCAAATCGTTCTGGTCGGCTTGAATCACACAAGAGAATAGAGAAAACACATCCTAGCATATTTCTATCTCGTCAATAGGAAATCAAGACATTTGAAAGTCAAAAATCCTAGATGAGTTCACTAAATGGCTAAAGTTTTCATTTTTACCAACTATACCCTAGAACTGTATATACACCCAAGAGATGAAATAGCTAGCACATGAAACCGGGTTTTAAAATCATGAAATTTCGAACACAAAGTAAGAAAATCATGCTTGAACATCATTTAGCTAAAATATAGATGAAAACTCATACAAGCAAGTGGATGCTATTTAAGTTCAAAAAAATGCAAATCATGAAAATAAAATCACCAACAACAAATTAACCACAAAACCATGCATCAACTTTAAGGAAATCAACATTTACACAATACCTATTACCAATGATTCAAATCCAAGGTTAAGGAATCCAAATCCTACCCAAACATACCAAAAACCTAATTTACAACAAATCTAGAGAAGAATAGAGATTTAAAATCGGGATTGGGTTGAGAAAATCAATAAAAAAAACTTCTCTAGCTTGCAAACCTACCATCTCCAACTCTCCAAAGCTTCAATCCATGAAAAATGGAGAAGTTGGAGATTGTGGGAGGCTAATGAATGCTTGAAACCTCCTTGGACCGTCAAAACTATGGCCTCAAGTGGTAGATCTTGCTCTTAAAATGAAGAACACTCATGAACACTAAAGAGAGAAGAAGAGAGAGAAAATAAAGCTTGAAATTAATTGTGTGGTGTGAAAAAAATTTAATTTGAAAACATCTTTACAACTCTAATATATTCACGATTGGTCTTGCTTTGTAGTCCGCGAAAAAAGAAAATTACTGACGCAAGAACGAGGCCGATCGAAGGTCTAATGGAGCGGGTACGAACGAATGAAGTCTAAAGTTAAGAAGTGGTCAGATGGTCATATCTGGTGTGGCGCGGCACCATTTCCTACTGTGTGCGCGCTCTATGTGGCGTTGGATTAGCTGACCGCGGAGGAGACTCAATCCAACCATCTGTCCAGCGTACCTTATCTTCCGTCTACTGTCATCTGATGCTTGGACCGAGTGATCAACGCTTGTCTTTTTTTATCAACGAAAGCATAAGATAGATTACCCTCTCCTGAGGTAGAAAAATGTTACAAAAAACAATATGTCTACAGATTGAAGGTAATGACATCCGAAGCAAAGGAAAAGTCCTGAGACAAGTAGGAAAACAAACTAAACAACAACTAATTCAGAATTGAAAGTGCCCAATTGTCACGCTCCAAATCCAGTTTTGACCGAACTCGAGACATGAACTAAAATAAAATAAAACAATAATAAAAGTAAATTTGAATAACATAAATCTCCGAATAGTTCATAATTCAAATAAATAAAAACGCAGTTAGTTCATAAACAGAAAGTACGTCTCTACTACAAGATAAACCCCCAGACTCTCGATGAGCTCCCGAGCTCTGAATCCTCCTCTAAACCGACTCACCATCGAAACCTGTAAAACAGTAAAAACAGAGGGGGTGAGCTTGCGCTCAGTAGGAAAAAGTAGTAATGGAGATGGTCTTCCGCTCTATCACCATAAAAACTAAGCCAAGAAATATAAACTAATAACCGACAACACGAATAGAAAACCAACAGGAACACAACACTAACGATAATAGATCCAAGATAAAGAACCATATAAACAGTAGGACATTCTTCTACGACCTCGACTACACACGTCACCCAAACCCGACATCATACGGACATAAGAAAGGACATTGGACGGTTCTCAACACCCGACCCTAGGACACTATACTGCCAAGATCATTACGAACGTTACTCAGATCCGATATCTCACAACATAAAAACAAGTACCCATGACAATCCGATCACCACACACAACTCAACAATCACCTCGCACAGTTCGTTGTCGAACACCCATCACGTTACACTTGAGTCACACAAGAATCACTTAACAGGCATAAGCAACTACAATGTACCAAACTAATCAACACGCAAAATCAAACATTAATAACCATACACATAGCAAGTGTCCAATAATACGCCGGATCACACGGCACGACTCAACCACATCGTACTGGAATAAACATCGGTCTTCCCGGAACGCACATCGGGGTAAACAATATAATACAATAAACCGGAATGCACATCGGTCTTCCCGGAAACGCACCTCGGGGTAAACAAGCAACACAATATACCAGAAACGCACATCGGGGTAAACACTATACCGGAAATGCACATCGGTCTTCCCGGAAACGCACATCGGGGTAAACAAGCAATACAATATACCGGAATGCACCATCAGTCTTCCCTGAACACACGTCGGGGTAAATCACATAAACAACATACCGGACCGGCACACACCTCGGTCGGGTATCTTCCCATAGCATGGGGTACAAGTCACACCACACTATACCATACCAAACATGTCACACCGAACTTATCATACCGTCAAAACTTACCACCATAACTTACCAATCAGACCACATCGGTCTATCATTCACCCGATCATATCACAAACAACCATTCATATCACATTCATCACATACATTCATTCAACCATATCACAAGACAATCATTCATATCACATTCATCATAATTCATATAGCATACTATGATTCTTAAATTAACCAACGAATATACTCTTTATCGACGTTAAGGACTATTAACCACAATCAAACACAACCAACACACAATCCTAAGGCCCGACATGGCCACATGTGATTCTACAGCACGACAATTCCCATAATTGAAAGCGGTTATTCTAGTGAATCACATCCTATATGCAAGCTAAGACTCTTCCGTTTATTAACGTCCTATATGCATACTATTAACATTCTTTAATTTAAAAGCGGAAATTACTACTCTTCCCTACCTCGATCGCTTTCCAAACGCTTAGTCACTTCAAGATGCCCAAAAGTCTTCTTCGCCTAGCTCGGGTCCAACGTCTAAGATCAAAGGCAATCCAGGAATTAATGCTAATTCAAAAGCGGTTTTAGAGAGGGAAATACCCAAACTAATCCTAATTGCTCAACTTGTCAAAATGGGCCCGGAAGGCCCATTTTGCCCGGAATCGGAAAAACGTTCCTCGGGACTCCGAAAATTCCCCCTTTCGTGTCTAACATTCATAATTAATTTACTTGTTCCAACGCAATTGACGAAATTAAATTCTGAGGTCCGCACGCTCTAAATTCGTAATTAAAGTTTCTAATCGCTTTTCCCGAAATTTCACGAATTACATCCATAATTCGTTCCGGGTGTGAAATTAACGTCCCGGGGTTCACCCAAGACCGTCCAAGTATGAAACCACCAAGTCCCGGC
Source organism: Erodium maritimum (assembly GCA_963921825.1). Classification (NCBI taxonomy): domain Eukaryota; kingdom Viridiplantae; phylum Streptophyta; class Magnoliopsida; order Geraniales; family Geraniaceae; genus Erodium; species Erodium maritimum. The sequence continues at coordinate 61,424,583 of OY997594.1, forward strand.
CATGTGGGCCCCACGGCCACACATGGTCGTGGGTGGCCGGATCGGACCGGGCCGGTCACGGTCCAAATGTGGCCGAACCATGGCCGGTCATTTCCCTCCCCGGTGGCCGGATTTCGGCGACCGGACGGAGCTCAGGCGAACCTCCGGTCGCCAGAAAAATACTTCCTTTCTCCCAATAGATTCCTAACTAGTTCTAGGTTCTCCACAACACCAATTTTAAGCTCTAGAATTTCAAATTCCACCTCAAACACTCCAAAGTTTCAAGACCCATGGTGGGTTTCATCAAAACACAAAACCCCAAATGATTTCTACATAAATCATTCATTTTCTTCTCATAAACAAACATCTAACAACAATGACTCAAAACCTAACCATTTCATGCAATTTCTATGGAGACCCACAACCCCAAATTGATTGAAAGTAGATTGTTAGAGCTTACTTACCTTGGAAATGGATAGATGAAGAGGATTAAGAGGTTTTTGAGAAGATTTGGTGAAGAAATGGCCCAAAGGAGCTCCCTTTTCCTCCCTTTCTTCTTCTTCTTCAAGCAATGGAGCTTTAATGGAGGATTTTTCTCTCTCTCTTCTAGCAAGGAATTTCGGCCATGGTGAGTAAAAATTCTGAATTTGTTGCCCCCATGTAGTCTTATCCTCAAGGTGGAAATGTCTTTTTCGTCCTTTAGCCTCTCTCTCTCCTTTGTCCTTAAGTAGGGACCAATTGGTCCTTTCTCCCACTTTTCTTCCCCTCCAAGCTAACTTGGACATGTGTCCATGTGGGGACCATTCCCACCCAAAATATCTCAGCTCATAATTTATTTATTCGTTAATACTCTAAAATCGACCTAGTTTGACCCGAGTTTGACTTTTTCAAAAAAGGTGTCATTTGAAAGGAAATGACCTAACTAAGCTAAACGTAACGACAGCTAAGCTTTTTGGGTCCCGGAAAGGTCCCGAATGACTCCCGGGGTCATCGGTTGACTTTTCCGGTGGAAAGTCAACTTTCGCCAAAAATCACCGGTTCGACCGGGATCGACCAGGGGCGGTTCTTACATCAATTGTGTTGTGAAAATGCAGAAGACAGTGTTGTAAATCCCAATTGGGTTTTGTTGCTTGAGCTGATATGATGCGGTGATGATGGATATGCAGACTGAGGTGTAATGCTGCTAATGAACCTGACAAAAGAGATGAGGATGGGTATGAAGACTGAGGTGTAATGCTGCTGATGAATCTAACAAAAGGGATGAGGATGTTCCTTATAGTCTCATATGTTTGTCCTTTTAGGCCCTACTGAGGTGAAGATGGATGGTTTTTTGGTTGCTTTGTCAGATTGTGTTGAGTTGGGTGTTTTGAGATGAAGTTGATCTGCATAAGAGTATGAATCGTGTGAGCAGACCTGGAAAATTTGCTGGTTACTGATGTGATCCTCAATTACTTGTGCCCCAAGCAATAAAAACTGAGCTATTGAGAATCAAACTGAGAGTTGAGTTGGGTGTTTTGAGATTAAATTGTTTTGCAATCCTGTGAGTAGACCTTGAAAATTTGCTGATTACATATGAGAACCTCAAAAGCTTGTGTCATAAGTGAGCTACAGAGGATCCATCTGAGAGGATCTGCTAGAACAAGAAGAGGCCCAGAAGTGAAGGACCTACAAAAAGAGAAGAGGAGAAAGCAAAGAACACTCAAAACCTAGAAACAAACTACCCTCACACAGCAGGATAAATGAGGAGAAAACAAGTCCCACACACCAGAAGAAGCACAAACCCAAAGGCACTCCTAAACCTCCCAAAGACCTACAACCCTCACCACCAACCACCCAAGGCCAACACAAAATCCCAAGCCCCAACCCAGCAAAGCAGAGTAACAGAAAGCAGCTCCAAACCAGTTGAAGAAGAGCCAAGGAGATACACCAACAGATGGAATAAACAGGGAGACTTATTGTTACTTTCTAACATAAGATTTTGGTGAGGAGACCTAATCTTGAAGACTGAAGTGATAGGATGTATTGAAGGATGCCCATTCCCGGCCATAGACCTTGTTGAGTATTCTATTAAATATTGTCTTTGTAGATTCATCAACTCCATTGAATAAGAGGGTATTTCTTGCAAGCCATAGTTGTCAAATTGTGACCTGAAGAATGCTCCCCCAACACCTTCTTAGTTTGGATGGCACCAGTGTGAACCATGAACAGAAAAGTTGTTTTACATCAGCAGGACAGACCCAAAATACTCCCCCACCATCTGCAAATTAGGATCCAGTTTTCCCAAGCTTTTTTACAATATAAGAGAATGTGAGCACCATCCTCAAGGTCCCATGAACAGTGAGGACAAATCAGTTGTTCGAATATGAACTCCATGCCCCGTCCTTCAAGAAAGCACTTGGAAGAGATTGCTTCAAGACAAGCAAGCCATGAGAAGGCCCATATCTTTGGAGGGATCCCAGACACCAAAACTGTAGAGGTCCACTCAACTTCTGAGTTGCCTTGTTGTGCAAGTAAGGTATAAATCCTGCTAACTGAGAAACCTTTCTCATCCAAGCTCCAACATAATTTATCATCTGCAGCACCCAAATGTGTAAAGTCTAAGATTGCAGAGAGAGCTCCCTATTCTTAGGCTTCCCTACCCAAAGGCACCTTCCTCAAATTCAACTCCCAAACCCCATCTTTCTAGATTTTTGCTATAGTTTTGTTTTTGGAATTTGGTAATGAATAAATTCTGGGAAAAAGTGTCTTGAGAGGTACTTCTCCCCACCAGTGATCTTGCCAAAAAAAAGGATTCTATTCCCTTTACGAAGTACCCAAGTCAGACCTTTATCCTCAAAGCAGTCAACAAACCTTATATCTCTGAGAAGTGTTAAGAAATGAGAAATAAAGCTAGGCCTGCCTATCTTTGAGAGTTTAGACAAGTCCCACTCATTATAGATCCATCCCATTTGGCACATATTGTTTGCTTCCAAAGTGAATTTTCTTCCAGAGCAAATATCCACCACCATTTTGCTAGTAGTGAGATATTCATAAGATTGATATTTTTAATACCTAGCCCATCAACAGATTTAGATTTGCAGACCTGATTCCAACCAACCTTACAGAAGACCTTTGAGGGGGCAACACCATGCCAAAGGAACCTTCTTTTTCATCTCTCCATCTCTTTTAATATTGCTTTTGGGGCTCTGAGCAATGAAAAATAATAAAGTGGCAGTTCACTGAGGGTTGATTTAATTAAGGTGATCCTCCCTCCAAAGGATAGAATTTTTGCTTGCCAAAGTCCAAGGCTCTTTTTGAATTTCTGAATAATAGGTTGCCATGTTATGTCAAGCCTGGTTGCAGGCTTTGTTCGCTAGACGCACCCGTACTGGATCCCTTATGACAACTAGTGTGCCTTCTCCTCCTTTCAGCGTAATTTTGAAGCAAATCAAGTTTTTATTTTGAACAATTAAAAAATATCAACGATCAACGAGGTTTTGCGCAATTATTAAATATAGCTAAAAATATTTTAAAAAAAACGAGACACAAAAACAAGGTAAAATGTGGAAAAATAGTCAAATTAATGGAAAATTTTACGCTCATCAAAATGGAGAGATTGGACAACAATTTTAGGATGGAAGAGTTGAATATGTGTTTGCGGTTTTTTTATGTTCAAACTCGGCCTTATTTATATTAATTTACAGCCAATCACCTTCAAAATTTGTATCAAATATTGATTTTTTTTAAGTTTTATTTTTGATATAATCCATGGTCAATTATTCGTCAACCCAAATGTTACGGTTGAGCGACAACTTTCCAAGGTATTATAGATCACGCCGATATAATTAGCGTGTCCGCGATATTTTTGTTGGCGCTTAAACGCCTAAACACCATAAAACGCTGCTGACTGCATATGCTCCTGGTAATTTTAGCACATACTTTAGTTCCTGGTTACGACATGCAAAACATGTAGAATTAGGGTGTTTATGAGGGTATTAGTTTGATGAATAGTGTCAAGAAAATGTGTCGCGCATGATCATCACATCACATGATGAATAGTTAATCATCTGTCACAATAACGACATGACACAACTTTCACTTGTTGGTTACGATATGAAACACAAACATGCTTAAAAGAATGTTTTATGGAATCATCCCTAATAATAATCCAAGAGGACCGACCCACAAAGTTCCATCAGCTATCCCCGAATCATGTTGAAACTTTTGTGGTACACATGAGGGAGGATTAAAAGTTGGAATAATATTTAGCTGCTGGACCTTCCTTTCCTTTTCCTTCTGCACTTTTACTATGTGCACCTTCTGTCTCAAAATAGACGTATCCAAATAATTGCTTTCTATTTAAATTAGAAATTAAAACTAGTTATAAGCAAAAACTCAAATAGTAAAGATATTAGAGTATGTCTGAGACATGCTGGTAAATCTCACACTAAATTCATGCTATTAATTAGTAGTGTTAATGAGTAACTTATACTACCTGTTACTCATTAAGCTCCAATGAAATATGCTCAAAATGGAGCACTCGTAACATTGTATTTATCCGATTGGACCCTCAAACATAGGGGTTGATTAGTAACGTCTAAAATAATATCCGTTTGAAGTTGAGAATGTGTATATGCATTCAAACTAGAAAAGAAGAATAAAGAGATAGACAACGATGGGTGCACTGAGACGAACGTGAAGCTCATTTGAGACCAGAAAATGGGGAGACAAAATAAGCTTAATGGAAATTTATGAAAAGGACTTGTTTGGAATCTCTTTTCAAGCGCTCTCCTATATAATTGAAGACCCAAAGTTGTGGTACAAACTCCTTCAACTTCATTGATTATTACTTGGTAGATGCGGCGGAGAGTTCTTTTTCTCTTTTTCTTTATCAATAGATCAATAAGTTCAAGTCGTCTAACAAATCCTATACCTAAAAGAGTCCAAACTAGTGAACAACAAATATAAATTACAATACAAAAAGATCTAAAACTAGATTTATCAAACTTGAAGCTCTAAAAATAAGAGACCGTACAACTTTTTTGATCAATGAGGTTTAATAATTCTATTATTTCCAAGAAAAGGAAATAAGGAAGCTGCAAAGTACAGACAAAGATGCACATTGCATAATGCAGTCTAAATACACTTAGTTCATCTTAAAGCACTCCCAATGGAGATTGACCCTTAATAGGGTATAAAATTAAAATTACAGAAAGAAAACAAACAAAAGGATCAAAGTGAAGCTTAAGCAAGCTTTTTGGATATTCTTCGACAGGGGAGCCCTTGATATCGGAAAAAAATACAATAAATGGCCTAAAACCAGGATTTCCCAAACTTGAAAAACAAGAGAGAGATATGCAAGCAGTAACGATTTGCTTCACGTCTGTAAAACCAGGGTATAGGATTATTAGGTCCATTCTTGTTGATCGGACGATATGTCTATAGGTTTTAGTTGTAATTTCACTTGAGGAAATTGCCCTTGACCTTGCCCTATTTCTTTCAAAGGCTTGATTTATAAAAATATAAAAAAATACTGATAAAAAAAAGAAAAAAATTAGTACCCTTTCATAAGAAAGAGCTGTTTTGCTATAATTCAGAGAGAAACCATTGGAAAAAAGCTATGTTAGGGTTGAGAGCTCCCAACCTAGCCGTCGTAGCCGCCATCATGAAATCGTCACCGTGTATCTCTTCAAACACCACGAGATCGATCATGAGTCTTTTCTTCTCTCTACTCCTGGTAGTGCTCTCCTATGTGCATCCACAGTTCAACGTTGTTGTGTCGGAGGGATGTCATATCGAAGATGCAACGTGACTCTCTATTGCGGTTGTGTTCTCCTCTGCGCATCCTTATTCCGGCGTTGCTGTATCGGAGGGATGGTGCATCGACGACGTTCCACGCGCGACTCCCTGTTGCGGTGCTGCTCGCGTTCTCCGTGTTAGCCTCCCACGTCTCTAACGGGGACACTGTTAGTCTTAGTGCTTGTAGTTCAATCGTAAATGTCCAATTGTAAATATCATCTTTAGCAATAATATTAAAGTGACTTTATATTATTTATGTGTTGGATTAATATACTGATGTGTGTTCTGATATATGCCCACCATGCGAATAGAACCATAGATCGAGATAGATTACACTTGATGGGTCCCTCGTCGACGAAGCTTCACTAGAAACGACTAGTATGAAAGATGACTCTTTATGGCTTACGTTCTGTTAGTCATTGGAATGAGATTCCGGAGTCTGATCATAGATATCATGTGGGACATGATATTGGACGACCCGCCTTGAATATTTTCCATAGATTGAGTCATGAACATATTCAGTGTCGTAGCTTGTCATGTATTCTTAGACTAAGGAGTCTTTGTGATCGCTATGTAGTCAACAACTGAGTTTGACCTGAGCCTAACATTGTCCGTAACAGGGCTTCCATAACATCCAAGATTGGCTTGGAGACGGGCTACATGAGTGACACGAAAGACGGCTAATGGATTATCTCTCATACTGAGGTATGAGAAAGATATTGGTTCTCAGCCGCTTGATCGAGAGTGACTGAAAGAATAGCATGGTCATGCATATGATACAGGGTGTCATATATTCAATCACCTCACATTCAAGGAATAGTGATTGAGAATAATAAGGATGACGTCTCTATGCCTTATCTCAATCAGGATATCGGAGATAAAATGATAGTGGTATAGACGACTGAAAAGTTAGAATCAACAGGGTCGATTCGTTGTATAGTGTCATGCAATACTAAAGTCTCGATAGTTGCCACTTTTATAGGATCAAGTAAAATGGGATTTTACGTTGATCTATTGGCATGCATAAACCTAAGGGTCACACCGGAGGATGAAACTCATTGACACATTTATGGAGAATGACCAAAAGGGGGTTGTCTCGGGACATGACCAAAACTGGGTTTTGGGTCATGTGCCCATAAGTGAATAGAACTTTAGGATCGAGACAAGACTTCGAGTCTTGGGATTGATCACGTCGGATAATGTCGGACATTTCCAGTATGGAAGGCTTGGAGGCGATGAGCGCTTCACGGGATCTCGTTGGGAATGCCCACGGGCCATGTTCCAAGAGGCTCATGAGAGGCCCGTGCAACCATGACCCATGAAACTAATTAATCAAGTCTTGATTAATTAGTACTAAGTAAGCAAGACAAGGATTACACCATGCTTGACACTATGCTTGTCCTATACTATTGTTTATTATTTTGATGAGATTTAATTGGTTTAAGTCATTTTTTTCCAACATAACAAACACAAGACACAAATAGGAAGCAATTTTTTTCTCTCCCTCCCCCCAATATTTCGGCCAAGGCAAGCTCCCATCTCCATTTTTGGTGTTCTTGAGTCCTCATAAGAAAAACTGTGTGTCTTTGATTCTCAAGTGGATACGTAGGCGTCTTGGAGACTCAAGCCAAATAATTCTTTACCCGGTGTTCTTGTTTTTGTATGAAAGTGCTGATTTTTTTTTTCTTGTGGTTCTAATCTTTGGTAGTTGATTCATGGTTTTAATGGTCTCTTGTTTTTATTTGTCATTCTACTGCAAGTTGATCCATCTCCTACGTCGAGACCCAACAGAAACGGACGACGATATAGTTGGGAAAAATCGGACGAATCTGGCGAGAACAACTATGCAGACTCGCCAAGCCCAATGAGTAAGCAAGGATTCGTGGATTTTTACTGGGAGGGATCCCTGAATCATACTTATCCCGATCAAACTGTCAGGTTCAAGTTCGGTAGCTCATTTGACAAAACGAGTCCTTGTAGAGCAGAGACCAAGCAACGATTAGGCCCTATTTTGAGTTGTTCCTGGCAGTTGGAACCTTTTGAATTTTACTTTGTTTTTTTTTTGATAAACGAGGTGAATTTCCATTGATAATAGAAGAAGTACAATGGAGACAGGAAAAAATCAAGGTGATTTATCCTGCAAAACCTAAACTGCATAAATAAGAAATGCCAAAATAAGATAACGAACGGCAACCAATCGGAAACAACCGAACAAGAATTATAAGAAGCAACTCCTCGGGGTAGATTGACATGTCACGAACGTGGTGCCCTGAGAAAATGCCCCTCCCGCGTGCATCAAGGAATAACAAAGCGATTGCAGCTTCAAAAAAGACTCCCCAACAGTCTCAGTAGTAGAGTTAAAGACCAAAGAGTTCCTGCGAAGCCACAGGATCCACATACCCCACTGATACTACTTTCAACCAATTCGTCTTCAAGGATCTCGGCCACAAACCGACCCACCCTTGCAGAACAGAACCTACTGAACTGGAATGAACACAAAAGACTCCACACTAGCTATAAAACTTAGACCAAAAAGTCCAAGCAAATGAACAATACAGGAAAATATGGTCCGAGTCCTCAGACACCAACTTACAGGACTTGCAAAGCATAGCATTAAGATAAACCTGACTCCCTCTACTTTCCAAAAATACCATAGAAGGAATGGCATGGTTCAAGATCAACCACATCAGCATCGAGTATTTGGGAGGCCATCTTTTTATCCACAGAAAGTCGGCCCAAAAAAGGGGGATCCGGTGCCGGAGGTTCCAACAACTCATATACAGAACTTGATCGAAAAAGCGTCGCCTTAGTCCAGACCATTGTGTCCTCTAACTCCGGATGAAAAGGTACTCCCTTCAGAGCATCAAGTAGAACCTCGACCTCCCTTTCCTCCCAAACAAAACAATCCCGACGGAAGGATAAACTCCACATACCATTCTCAATAACAGAGGCAATTTTCTGGTGTCTGGCATTAGACATTGAATATAAACGGGGAAAGCAATGAGATAAGGGCGTACAAGCGTCTTCCCAAAAAAGAATGTGAGCTCCATTGCCAAGTCTCCAATGCAAACTTTGGTTCCCAAATAGATTAGCAAATTGAGGATTGGATGCTAGTTTGATAATACCGTTAAAAATGTACGATGAAGTCGGTTTGTCAACAGCCGAGAGGTTCCATGAATCAGAGTTCCATCCAAACCGTTCACATATAAATCGCTTCCAGAAAGAGTCTGTTTCTGAGGCAAAACGCCAGTACCATTTGGCTAAAAGACTGTCGTTGACCTGTTCCAACCGACGTATGCCCAAACCTCCACTAGCACGAGGTCGACAAACCTTATGCCAAGCCAACCTATTCAAAACCCTGCGAGCAACACTACCAGACCAAAGGAACTAGCGTTGCCAAGCCTCCAACTCTTTTATTACCGCCTTAGGTGCCTTAAACAGAGTCATGTAAAATACAGGTAAAGCTGACAGTGTTGATTTAATTAAAACCAAACGCCCTGCAGAATTAAGCAACTTCATTTTCCATAAGGCCAGGGAGGATTTAAATTTCTTGACAATAGGCTCCCACGTTTTTACCTTCCTAGGATCCGCCCCCAGCGGAAAACCCAAATACCTGACCGGAAGATCAACCACCAAACATCCAAAAATATCGTGGACCAACTCATCAGACATAGAGAAGCCATTCAAAAGAACTGCTCTGGACTTTGCATAACTGATCCTGAGACCTGAGACAGACTCATACATGTAAAGGGTATGCTTAAGTGTTCGAAAATTAGTTTCAGTACCCGTTACAAAGAGGAGAGTATCATCTGCGAACTGTAAGTGAGAAACCAGAAAATCCTCCATTCCAATTCGAACACCACCGAAGTCCCCCGAAGCTTAGCCTTCTAATAGTATTTGATGAAGGTCTTCTGCTGCCAACAGAAAAATGAAAGGAGACAAGGGGCATGCTTGTCTCAAACCTTTCGAAATGGAGAAATCAGAGCTGGGTGAGCCATTCACTAACACAGAAAGAGTGGCCTTAAAACAAGACGAAAGCCAACTCCACCACCGAGAACCAAAACTCATAGCCACGAGCATTGAATCAATATAATCCCATCTCAGATTATCATATGCCTTCTCAAAATCGAGCTGGAGAAGTACAGCCTCCACTTTGTTTTGTTTTATCAGTTGTATAGTCTCTGAGGCAATCAACACACCGTCTACCAGTTGACGACCGGCAACAAACCCGCTTTGAACGTCACTAATCAGATCCGCTAGCACCAATTTCAATCTATTAGCCAGTACTTTCGCTAGAATTTTGTATGGGGCCGATATTAAGCTAATAGGTCGCAGTTCCGACATTGTTTCAGGATTCTGAACCTTCGGTATTAGGGTGAGGAAAGTTGCATTTAATCCCTTCCCAATAACTCCAGTTTCATGAAAAGCCTGAACAAATCGAACAACGTCAGGGCCAAAAATATCCCAACACCGCTGGAAAAAGAGAAAAGTGAAACCATCCGGACCCGGAGATTTTTCACTCCCACAATCCTTGACTGCCTGAAAATTTTCCTCCTCATCAAATGGGAGCTCCAAATTCGAGCTCTGAACCAACGAGAGGACTAAAAATGGGAGAACAGGTAACTCCAAAATCGACTGAGAAGATAGAGTAAAACGTTGCTTGAAGTGTAAGGCGGCATGAGATCGGATGTCTGCAGGATCAGAAATAAAGGTGTTGCCATCCCTAATGATCGAGATTCTGTTGACAGAGCCCATAAAGTTTGCAACACGATGAAAGTATTTTGAGCAGGAATCCCCTTCATCAAACCACTTCTGCCTCGATTTTTGGCACCAAATACGAGCTAGAACTTTCTGTTTGGCTATTAAATCAACCTTCAGTAAGGACCGCCGAATACATTCATCATCACTTAGATTACGAGTGTCCAAAATTCTGTCCAACGTCTCTATCTCCTTTGACAGGTTCTCTACCTGCAAATCTACGCGCCCAAAAACATCTCGGTTCCAAGTCTTCAAATCTTCTCTAAGACACCTGAGCTTGAACCAAAGGCAGTAACTGGGAGAACCTGTACACGAATAAGAAGTTCAATAACCGGCTATCAATTCTGAAAAATCTTTTACCTTTAGCCAAACATTCAAGAATTTAAATTGCCTCGGACCCCAATTTATATTATTGGACTCAAGAACGATGGGTCTGTGATCAGATAAACCCCGAGCTAATCCTTTTTGCGACAAACCTTCGAAGGTAACTAAAAATTCTGGTGAAACCAAAAACCGGTCTAATCGGGTTGCCTTTGAGCCAGGATCGTACCAAGTAAATTTACCTCCTTCCAAACGTAAGTCAGAAAGCCCAATGTCTAGAATAAAATTCAAGAATCAAGAACTGTCACTTTCTAAAAAAACACTATTCCTTCGTTCCTCAGCCAACAAAACCGAGTTGAAGTCACCTCCAACACATATGATGTCCGAGAACCTGGAGATGTATGTGCGCAGATCATCCCAAAGTGTAGCTCGATCATTCTCATTAGACGGGGTGTAAACATTTATTAGGACCAACGGGGATGGGGAACCAATCCAAAACCCAAACCATAATATAGCATTCTTAAATGGGACAACGTCTGTACAAGAGAAAATTTCAGATCTCCAAATAGACAATATACCACCCGAAGCTCCGTCCGCAGGAGAAAAAGAGTGAGTTCAATTACCCAGAAAATCGCAGCTCCTCAGATAAGAGGGGGGAAAAGAGGCAACCTTAGTCTCTTGTAAAAAGACAAAATCCGGACGAGCATTCCTGATGGTAAAACTGATACTCCGTCTCTTCTGGACGGAGTTCGTTCCTCTCACATTCCATGAGAGGAACTACAAGCTATCAATTACGAAGACGAAGAGAGGGAACCGAATTCAGATCATCCAGTTCCTCTTCATCGCAGACATCATCATATAGATCATCATCGTCCCCTTCTAGATCAAGGCGTTCACTAATCTCTAAGTCGAGATTATCAAATTGTTCATGAACAGATTCAGAGATACGCAATGCTTTGATACCGACCTGTTTCACGTAGTCCCACTTCCTCTTATTAGCAGACCGCACAGAATGATGTTTCTGGATTAAAACAGGTGTCTGGTAAACCACGGGGGATCGACTAACAGCAGACTTCTTCGAAACCTGAGAAGCAGACTTGATCGGAATTGGGGAGACTTGAATGGCACGATTCTGATGGTCCGAAACTATATCAGCAAAAGATGGAGAAATATCCGCTGGCTTTGGAGATGTATCCGAACCGGACTTGGTCTTTGAATTAGAGATAGAGTCCCCAACTTGCGAAACAGAGTTGAAATCGGTATTTACTACACGTCCTTCACCAACCTTATCTGAAGACAAAGGTAAACTAATCTCAAAAAGACAAGCTTCTGGGATCTCTGCAGCATCAATCCCTGAAATCGCTAATGGAAAGGTCAAATGGTTCAATGCCAAACTCACAGACTTGAAACCACATTTAATATTACTGTGAGTTAATAGATAAACAACATCATAAGAAGCAGAGTCTGGATTAGAGTCACAGTAATGATGCAAAAGGGTACCCAAGGAGCTCCCTATTGCCTTGATCGTAGTTTCAGACCTTCCTTGAAAAGGAATTCCTTCGACCTTAACCCATTGGATAAAACCACCCAATGTTACCAGCGCACCTGAATTGCTGAGAACAACGAACCAAGGCTTCAGTCTGTTCCAATTGTCCCTCTCAAGTGTATCACGTAGTGCTGGATCAAGCACTGTAAGGAGGAAAACCCGATGTCCAAAAGGCCGAAGAATAATGTCCTTTAGTCCTTGAGAGTGTAGCACAGAATTTAATTGTGACACTTTCCAATTATTGTGCGCAAGTACCAGAATGCCTGACATTGCCATCTCTTTTGCCCCTTCAATGATTGAGCCGTGAATTGGTTGGACCGAATTAATCACAGAGACTGGTTTTGTGAAAGAGGAACTCTGTTTCCTACGGGATGATTTAGCTTTAGGCTTGGCATAAGCAACCAATAGCTTGAATCCATCCTGTAACGTACCATTAAACGCCTCCACCATAGCTTCTACGTGATCAGAGTGCATCCTTACGAAACCAAAAAAAAATCCATTGCGATTCGATTGCTTGCAAACAAAGCAATGGTCAACCAATTCCGATCCAAACAGATTCTTAAGCCAAGAATCATCCTTACCAGGAGGAATATTCCAAACGAATAGTTTGCGTCCCCCCTTTTCCTTCTGATCCGATGAAGCAGAGGTATCGTGAATGGTCTGAAGTGCAGGGGCTGATGTTTGCTTCTGCTCAAAGTTCAGTACGATGGAAGAGACACGTCCCATAAGTTGCCCTTGCTTTGGACTGGAGGGAGCTCCTGAGAGAGACAAGCTGCTACCAACCGGAGCGACGACGACCGATTGGAGCTGACTCGGTCCAACTGAACGAACTGGAGAGGAGGGAGCCTGGGGAGCTTTGCCCTTCCGTGCGTCCCTCTTGATTCTAGGGTTCCTGAGTGCTGATCTGGGATCCACAATAAGTTCTCCTTGAGAATCATAGGAGGGTGAGAAACACCGACCAACACTGGCAGGAGAGGCCTGCCGGAACAGTGAAACACGGGCGGCCGCCGAGGAGAAACCCTAGAGAGAGATATTAGCACTTCGCTCTTAATTGTTTCCAATCCTTGTATTGTTAAGGGTTTTTTTTACTCTGTTTTTAATTTATGTTTTAATTTTCGGTTTATTTTCTGTTTTAGTTACTTTTCTTGTAATTGTTATAACCGAGTTTTGTTACATCGGTTCGCCTCTTAGGATTATTGAATCACTGCCTTGTTCTAAGGTATTGGCCGCTATAACGGTTCTCTCCCACATTCAATGGAAGCTACGTTTTATTCTAAAAAAAAAGAACTATTTTTCCGTTATATTTTTATTTTGGAAATAACAAAGAGACAAATTTGTAACTTTTCAAAGTTTTGAAAGACACGGAGACCCAACTGTCTGGACTCCAGACTCTGGAGTGGTGGACCTTCCCACCTTTAGGGTGTGATGATGCCTATTCGACATTTTGGATGTATTATTACGAAGGAATGAAAAAGTTTTACGGATTTTGTGTAAAAATATATTTTTAGTATAAGACTTGAATTTGTAATTTTATTTAACAGAAACGAAACTCGTATCACCTAATCCAACACATATATCTCAATAAAAATATCCAACATGTATATATACACGTGTTTCAATTTTTTGGTCTTATTTCAAACAATAATAAATATAATGGATAATTTATTCAAGTATATAAAGTTAAAATTTGGGAAAATTTCATTTTACAACCCTGTCAAACATTTAACTTCAGTTTGATATCCTGGCATAAATTTTTATCAGTTTCATACCCAAACCAAACATTTAATTTCACTTTCATATCCAGTCGGGTAAAAAGTCCAAAATACCCCTAACTATTACTCAAATTTTCATCTCATGCCATTGGTTCAGAATTTGAAAAGAAGTGAAATGACAATAATACCCTTCATTGTTTAGGGTGTTAAACTGAAAATTTGACTAATTTTAAAATAAAATCAGTTTTTTTTTTATAAATTCAATTTTTATTTTCAAAAAATCAGATTTTAATTTTAAAAATACATAAAATCATTTTTTTTTATAAAAATCATTTTTTTTTATTAAAAACAGTTTTATTTTTTAAAAAAATTAATTTTATTTATATTAAAAAAAATTCTGGAGGAAGCGACTTCGTCCTCTCCGGCGTGGTCTCCGGCCACCCCTCCTCCGTCGGCGTCGTCCCCGGCCACCCCCACCTCCCCCTCCTCCGCCGGCGTCGTCCTCTGCAGCGCCCGTGACTGGTTCAGATCTGAACCAGTCACGTGAAGGTCAAGTTGTTAGATTCTTTGCATCACCAATTCTATAAACACATAGCAAAGACCACAAACATAATCACAGATGGTTCAAACAACTAACGGATGGTTAGGGAAACAAAGCTCGAAATCAAGGAAGTACAGATTTTTCGAAATTGGGGCGGATTATCAGGTTTGGGCATGATTTGAGCTCAAAACAATGTGAAGCGGAAGAGAAATACAAAATCAATCCATATGAATTTTGCATCTGAATGACACGGAAAAATCGATTGTATCTGAGGTTGCCAAGGCCCCGACTGGTTCAGATCTGAACCAGTCACGGGCGCTGCAGAGGACGACGCCGGAGGAGGAGGCGGAGGTGGGGGTGGCCGGGGACGACGCCGGAGAGGACGAAGTCACTTCCTCCAGATTTTTTTTAATATAAATAAAATTAAATTTTTTAAAAAATAAAACTGTTTTTAATAAAAAAATGATTTTTATAAAAAAAAATATTTTATGTATTTTTAAAATTAAAATCTGATTTTTTTGAAAATAAAAATTGAATTTATAAAAAAATGATTTTATTTTAAAATTAGTCAAAATTTCAGTTTAACACCCTAAAAATGAAGGGTATTATTGTCATTTCACTTCTTTTCAAATTCTGAACCAATGGCATGAGATGAAAATTTGTGTAATAGGTAGTGGTATTTTGGACATTTTACCCGGCTGGGTATGAAAGTGAAATAAAATGTTTGGTTTGGGTATGAAACTGATAAAAATTTATGTCAGGGTATCAAACTGAAGTTAAATGTTTGACAAGGGGGTAAAATGAAAATTTCCCTTAAAATTTAAATGAAAAACTTTTCAAATTTTTTTTTTATAAAATTATAATATTTTTTTTTGATAAATGATGGTTTCATTCATAAGCCTTGAAATAATGTATTACGAAGCTGTGGGAAAAGTTCACAAAATAACCTCCAAAAGACAATAACAAAACAGAGAATAAGAAACCATCGTGTGACCTTTATAGTTTAATCTAACTTTGTAATACCCCACTCTTTCAAAAGGGTAACTTTTTGGAAATTCAAAACATTGAGGTGCGTTTTCGCATCATTTGGAAGCTGAGAAGAAAAATAAAAAAATAAAAAAGAAAAGAAGGAGAAGAGCAGGTCGGACCAAACCTGGGCCAGCAGAAGAACTGGGTCTGAGCTCAGTGTGTGCCAGGCCCAACCGGTTTCGGGCCCAAGGAGGTGTGCCCAAAACCCTAGCAGCAGCTACCTTATCTTCAGATTCACGCACGCTTTTCGAGGAACGCCTCTCTCTCTCTCGAACCTCTCCTTCACGCGCGAGCAGCTCCTCTTCCCTCTCACCAGATCGACGCCGGCGACCTGACCTCACCCTCCCTCTACGGCCTCGCCACCAGCCGCGCCGAGCCCTCACTTTTCCCCTCCGAGCTTCAATCGGACCTTCCGTGGTCGGAATCGAAGCGTCGCCGGAGTACGAGGTCTCCGAGCTCGACCTCGCTCGGTACCCTCGTCGTCCTCCTCTCCTCCGTGACCCACCGCCAGAAATCCTCCCCGACAAGCTCAGTTTAGGCGAGTTCACGGCCTGAATCTCAAGCCTCGTAGCAGTCCCCTCGCCGGCGAGCACGACTTCGCCAGATCTGGTTTTGGAGGCGTTGGGCTGTTTTCCTGGCTCCAGAATCTCGGACACGACCTCGCCGGAGACCCTGATGTGCTCTCCCAGCCACGGCGTTCAATCCCGGCGTCGCCACAAGTTTCCCCGGACTCCTCGCCGGAGCTGCTGCCGTCGCCGGAGCTGCTGCCGTCGCCGGACCTCTGAGACAACCCTCGCCGGCGCCCATCGTTTCGGACTCAAGCAGACCAGGTTGACCTTGGGCCAGGTCACCGGGCCAGTGGTTTTGGGCCTTGGGGCCAGGCCTGGTTCGAATGGGTCTCGGGCCGGATCCTAAACCGGGCCTGGGCTCGGGTCAGACTTGGATCCGGGTCGAATCCGGATCAAACCAGTTTCAATTGAAAACCTTTTAAAAAAATCAGATTTAATTAACTGATTTAATCGATTCAAGGTGAGAAATTAAAGGACATTTTGGGATAAATCAGTGGAACTTTGGACTTTTATCAGTATTGATTTGGACATTTTATGTGTCAAACCTAGACGGGACTTCGCCGAGAGCGAAGAATTTGGACCCGAGCTAGAAGAGCAAAGATCATGCCGGGACCCGTGTGAAGAACAGAGTGGCGATCACCGGGCTTATCATCAGAGTGTTGAGAGGAAGACCTCGAGGTAGGGAACACCTTAACTCCTCGTTTAATTGCTTAGTATACATGTTAGGCTAATAAAATCGGAAAGGTCCTAGAAATGCCTATAGGATGCGAATAACTAGAATAGTTGTCTTTCGATTACTAATAACCGGATGTGTCTAGTAGTGAATGAATAGGATGCCAACCACTAGTGTAATTCGCTTTCAATACTTGGGAATTGTTTGTCTGGTAGAGGAGCCTTGGCAAAGCCCTCGGATTAGTTGCGTGTTAGGATCACATGCTTGGTTGTTGGTTGCTTAGTGGATAGGCTAAAGAGTCTAACGGAACTAGCAGAATTGCATATGTGAATGCTCGATTAAAGGTTTTTACGACTGGTTGATTAAACTCCCGCTTGACTGTTGATTGTAATTGAATGACTGCTTGTATTCCTTAAGTGGTTGCTTGGAGCATCGAGTATGACTGGTTGTACCGAGCGGTGCAATCAGGTGATCGATGCCCCGTTGGTTCGAGACTGGTAAGTGAACGGTAAGTTGTGATTGTGTGATTGGTGTGCTGTGGGTATGTGATTCGTGTACTGTGTGTTGTGGTGAATTGGTGATGTGTGAGTTATGTGTGACAATGAATTGGTGGTTGTTGGAATTGGATTGTTTCGTGTTTCGGTTTGAGTGCGTTATTCAATTATTAACTGTTTATTATCGAATTGCCCAAGTGTACGCTTCCTATGGGAGTAGTGCCTTGGTTCCCGAGGACATAAAATCCTTTGGAGACGTTTCTGAGAATCCCGATGATAAGCGCCCCGAAGGGTTGTTTCCGGTCGCCTCAATGTTATGCGTCTCCTCTGGATTTGAGGGAGAATCTGAGAGGACACATCATATGTGGATCGGAGGGTGGAGACTTCATGTGCCACGGCATTGGCTGGTTTACCTATTACCTGTGTTTGTTAAGATCTATCTTGTTGACTTTGTTGTTGACTTTATTGAGTTTAAGGTCCACCTTGTTATGTGTTTTCCCTACTGAGCGCAAGCTCACCCCTATGAGTTTATTGTTGCGTTTACAGGCTTGATTGAGGAGTAGAAGCTCGGGAGCTTCTCGGTGTGGGTGCATTGTAGAGACTTCGTTCTTATCACTTTTATGTTTTGAACAAACCTTGTGGAGGATTATTATTACACCCCTGGAGGGTTAATTGTGTTTTAAACTGAGTTTTGTGGATTTGAGTTTCTTATTGGAGATTTTCAGGAACTAAATGTTGATTTATTGCCTTTTTAATCATTTATTACTAGTCATGCCTCGAGTCCGGGCAAGAACCGGATTTGGGGCGTGACAATTTGGTATCAGAGCCTGGTTTCATTTGAAACAGGTGTCTTGGTGAACTGGTTTTCAAACCTCGGACCGAAGTCAATTAGGTGGGTAGAGTTAGGGAGTTTGAGTCGTGATACTTAGTGATGCAATTTGGAAACATTGATGCAGAGAGTGGGAACGACCTGAGTCATGAGTCGCTTTAATGGTTGTCCTAAATGGAATCCTTACACTACAATGTTTGCATTACTTGATTGGTATCCTCTCCCTAGTGATCGGTGAAGCCGAATGGTTGAGATCGGAATTGGATTAACGGACAATGACCGACCCGCTATGCATTCATGGTAGGGTGAGCCAACGGTTGGTGGTGTTGCCATTTTGGCGTATTACTTCGAAAATTTTCAAGTTGTAGTTGGGTCCTGTTCAAGTTTTGACTTGTGGTTGACTGCTTGTCTGGAGCATGAGTACTCTATGTGTGCTGATATTGAGTGTTTTGGGTGGGGCGCGAGAACCCCGTATCCCGTTGTATGAGAACTTTGTTTGGGACACGAGAATCCCGTATGCCCTTGTGTGGTGAGATTGGGACACGAGAATCCCGTATGCCCGTGTGTGGTGAGATTGGGACACGAGAATCCCGTATGCCCGTGTGTGGTGAGATTGGGGCACGAGAACCCCGTGTGCCCGTGTGTGGCGAGTTTGGGGCACGAGTACCCCGTAGTATTTGGGAGCACGAGAACTCCGTTTATTGATTGCGTTGTGTATTTTAGGAGCATGAGAACTCCGTTTGTTGACTGTGTGATGTCTTTGACCGAGCATGAGAACTCTGCGTACTTTTACCTTGTGAATTTGTGTTGGTGCTTGTCCCGCTTAAGCGGAGGGTTAAGGGAAAATACGAATGGGTCACGTCGAATTTTCAGTAAAATTAAAATGTCTACACCATCACTGGTTGACTCAGGGGCGTCATTGTAGTTGAGCGTGATAGTTCGATGTCCAGTTGTTACAATGAGGTTCGGGGACGCCTGAATCATGTTGTAACAACCTGAGATCGACACGAAAAGCTTTGGGTAAAAGTTAATAAATGGGAATCTGTGGGAGGGAAGGAAAGATTAAGGGTGTTTATTGAATTGAATTGTATTAAGTGTTAAACTCTTCCTTGTGAAAGGATACCCGAGCAAGGGGTATGCCTGTTGATTGTGATTTGTGTGGTGTGCTTGAGTTGGAACCCTCCTGTGGGAGTTTGTGGTTGATTGCCTAAATCGCTGGTTGTTGTTGTGAGACGCATAGAGATGCGAAATTGTGTGCTATTATATATGAGTATATATCTACTAAGCTTAAGAGCGTAAAACCTTGGGTGACTTGTGAGACGCGCGTGAACGTCCTTGTACTTGATCGAACCTTTATTTTCTGTGTGAGACGCACGAGGTGCAGGTATCTTGTCTACATAAGTGTTACTTATGACTTTACGACTTACTTTTGATCCAAGTGGGATCCGGTGGAGACGCACGAGAACGTCATGTTTTGGTAATCGAACCGTTTGGGTTAAACCGAGTCTTGAACCTTTGTTGCTAAAGGCAGTGAGCTGGAGAGTGTCACGTTTGTATCCTGGAGAGTACCAAGAGCCGCCCAGTTGTGGGGCAGAGCCAGTTACCAGCTATCGTTCTGGCAGGGGCAGTGAGCGCCCAGGGAGATACTTCCGCAGAGCACCAGAGTTTGGGGGATAGACCGGTAGGGTCATCACCTGGAGTTCCTCCAGTCGCTGAGCCGACTCAAGCGACCCGATTGATGAGGTGGTTCGCACAGTATTAGATCCGCTCAGCATGAGAGTACAACAACGGCACAAGAGTGTGTGCCTACTGCCGACGCAGTCACTACCGAGATGCCAGGCCAGGTGGACGGTTACACGGCCCAGTCACTCAGGAGTTTTCTTAAGTTGAGTACACCAGTTTGATCCGGGAATTTAGACCCCGAGGCAGTTGCATTATGGTTGGAGTGGATTACCCACAACCTTAATACGTTTATAATGTTCGGATATTCGTTGGAGAATATGTTCCGCGACCTCCCGACTGAGGAAGAAGCACAGTATTGGTGGCAACGTGTGCAGACCCGATTTGGAAATGACTTCCAACCGTTCAGTAGACTGTCCTTGGGACGATGTTTCCTTTGATCTATTCGAGATGACCGACACCGGCAGTTTTGGATCTGCATTGGAAAGGGGTGACCGTCTATGGGTGTTAGGTGAGGTTCATGTCCCCGTATCGTTTCGCACCCGGGATGGTGCCGACCGAGAAGAGCCGTCGTAGGCATTTGAGAAGGGACTCAGTTCTCTTAGCACAGATTGAGTCATTGCTTCAAATTTCGTGGACGATTCAGCACTAGTGTAGCAAACACTAGCGTTAGAGAAACATGTTGGGAAACCGCCAAGGCGCGGAAGACCAGGCCGAGGCCGAGAGGCTTCTTGAGGCCGTTAGAGAGTCACAATCCGAGGAGGAAGGGGACCCCAGGTGTTCTTCAGTCACAGAACCAGTCTCGTGAGACACGACGGGTTGGAGAAGTGATGTCCGTTGGACCTGCCCCGGTAGCACCGTTTTCCCTCGAGCGAACAGTTAGAACGTCTAGGCCGAGAAAGCCAGTTGAGTGATGGATCTACGAACCATCCCATAGGTCGATCTACGAGAGTCGACAAGAGAACATGCGGCCATAGCAGTGAATTATTTCATCCCATCGAGAGGAGGACCTCCGATGTGGCAGGGCCGAGTGTGCCCACTTACCGAGCCCTGAGTGAGGACTGGACACCGATCGTGAGATCGCGTAGAGTACTTGTTACCGATTACATTTTGGATTTCGTGTCAGCTGACACTTGAGCATCACACTGGGTGTATTGGTTCGTGGTGACGTATTGATCGGGCGAGTTTAACACTGTTAAGCCCACCGGTACTTTCAACACATCGACTAAAGGTATGGTAGTACCGACTAACGGCAGTGGGAATTGGAAAGTGGAGTAACAAACTTAGTCAGATTGAAGGTTCTTTTCTTCTCCGATAGTGCGGATCGAATTTTAAGAACCGAGCGCTGAAACAGCAAGCGTTCATCGAGCGCCATCAGCGACAAATGCCGAATAGTGAAAGGCCGCGGCCTTGACCAGTAAACGGTCCGACCGGTCGCCGGAGGTGACCGCGCAACGATAAGATCAGAGTAGCGCAGCGGAAGCGTAGTGGGCCCATACCCACAGTAGTCGTAATCGACAGTTTCTTCTTATCCCGCTACAGGATTTAAGTTATCAGATTCGAACCGTCGAGACGATGTTGTTTCACATCCTTGTTAACAAGCGAAGGTTGCACGAGTGTGTGCCGTGCGTGAGAAACTAAATGAAGGTGCGTTCATTACGTTATCCCCTGAAGGACTAAGCTTAACCATGGAGTTATGTCCTAGAAGCGAGAGTACCTCGCGTTGGAATACCAGCTACAGATAGTTGAGGGAGACTACCACAAACTTTCAGGCCAGAAACAAGATGGCACCGAACGAGGAATTGTATGACAGGTCGGATTTTGTGCCACGTGAGAGCACATGAAAGATTAAGAGCTAACCGTTGTAAGTCTTAATTTGTCAAGTAGCGAATGACGGAACCGTGCAAGTTTCTAAACTATTCAAGATTTCTAGATCTCAGTACGTGGTGTTTAACCCTTAAGGGGTGACTTGGGTGGATTTGACTGTAAGTTGGTTGATTGATAGCTCGTGAACGGTATAAAGGATACCGTCGGTCGGGATGACCTTTGGCAATCGATCTTGGATCGTGTTTCGCAGTCGAGTGCGATTAGCGAGCGTTAAATTTTGGTGTCTTGAAGGACGCCTATTTTCGACCAAGTACCGGTAAGGGGTTCTATTGGTCCGTGTTGTTGTACGTCGTTCGTCCAATTAAATGTTGGTAGAGTTCATGGTGGTACTGAACCATGCAACGGTTTTGAGAACCATTGTCTCGTGTTATGATGATTCAGGTGAGATGACTTGTGAAGTGGTTGATCAGTTGTTGAGAACTAGTTTTGATGTCAAGAGAAATATCGCGAGTTGGATAACCCTTTCGATTGATCACAGTGAGATGTGGTTGGCTTACCGCGAGTTGTGTTTGTGGTACGTGATGTGTAACTGACCCGTACCAGGTTGAGGACCGTGTTCAGGTTTAACCGTTGTGACAGATGTGCGTGATGTTGGCTGTGTGCGAGACACGTTTGTGCTTTATCATCTATCCTGGGTGTGTGTTGACCTGTTAAGTATTGTGGTTGCAAGTGGTGTTGATTCGTTTGAGTATGTGTTGTGAGTGTGGTGGGGTCCCGAGTTGAGGAGTGTGGTATGAGTTCCGTTGGGGTTAGTTGTGCGACGCACCCGTATGCCAGACTTAGCATGACGGGAGGTGTTGAGTGAGATATGTTTGAGGCTTGCCACTTTTCGACTATATGACGGTACGCGATACCCGTTGCTTGACGGAGGTATACCTACCTTTCATGAGATGTGATGAAACGAGCGAATGTTCCAAACCCCGCAGTGGTTACGAGGACCTTTGTTTGGATGATTACTGTGTGTGTTGCTCACTCGTCTGAGTGTGTTTTGTTTGGCGTTCCAGTGTGAACTATTCGGGAGACGGTTACTAAAGAGAATTGAGGAGTCACCCCTTCAGAGGGCTCCGTCCTTGTCAGATTTTCGGAGTTTTCCGATAGGACACCCATACCGAAGGAAGATCCAGGTATGGCATGTTAGAACCGAAGTCGTTCTATCCAGTGCGATACTGGTACAGTTGAGGATCATGATAAGAAGTATCTACATCGAAGTGGTTGATGACGGTCCGCCGTCTACACTAAAATTGGAGTCGGTTAGGGGTTGCCAAGGTCGTTTCTGGCATTCCTCAGTATCTGAGTTGGGTACGATTTACCCTTGAGTTGCGCGTTATTGGCCCACTAGATGTGGCAAACCGAATGATTGTTCCGAATCGTGCTATGATCATGAGATCCTTTGTCTTGAGGTAGTGGTTGTTACGTGTTACTTGATCGGGTAATCGTTTATGGTTGATCTTAGCATGGCGAATATTGGATTTCTGGGTAAGTTGTCCCTGTAAAAGTTACTAAGAAGGAAACTGAGTGGTTATGTCTACGTGTAAATTCCTACTTCAGTTCGCCTTACGAGGTGTTTCGACGCGATACCTATGACCGATGGGAGATTCCGGTATAGAATATCCAGACCGAAATAGAGTATTTCAGTGCGACGTCTATACCGAGGTAGGATTCCGGTATAGAATGGTTATATCGCCAGCTGGTAATCCTTAGCGATTTGAGTGTTCTTTGACATGTTGGGTACATCAGTGGTTATTGAGTTATGGTTGCATGTCAAACTGCGAACTGTGGAGAAAGGCTGTTGTTCACCGCCAAGTATGGCTTTATGAGTAACTAGCGTGAACTAGTAAAGCACGAGTAAGTGGAGGTCGCGTCAGTGCAAAACGGTTAACGACCGAGTAGATCCGACAGAAGAATTACACGGATGAAAGGTGCAGGTCTCTTGAGTTTCAATTGGTGGTCAGAGATTTCTGAGAGTGAGCCTAAGAGAGGCCTTAGCGGATCGACAGCGACGAAGGCAAGTTGGCCCCGCAGCTTCAATGTGTTCCCGAACTCCGGAAGTACATCGCGGCTCCCTCGCTAGTGAGTCTTAAGCGAACGTACCCTAAGTTATGAACAAGTGGAGCGCGTTCACTTTAAATTTCGAGGACAAAATTCTTTCAAGGGGGGTAGACTGTAATACCCCACTCTTTCAAAATGGTAACTTTTTGGAAATTCGAAACATTGAGGTGTGTTTTCGCATCATTTGGAAGCTGAGAAGAAAAATAAAATAAAAAAAAGAAAAGAAGGAGAAGAGCAGGCCGGACCAAATCTGGGCCAGCAGAAGAACTGGGTCTGAGCCCAGTGCGTGCCAGGCCCAACCGGTTTCGGGCCCAAGGAGGTGTGCCCAAAACCCTAGCAGCAGCTACCTTATCTTCAGATTCACGCACGCTTTTCGAGGAACGTCTCTCTCTCTCTCGAACCTCTCCTTCACGCGCGAGCAGCTCCTCTTCCCTCTCACCAGATCGACGCCGGCGACCTGACCTCGCCCTCCCTCTACGGCCTCGCCACCAGCCGCGCCGAGCCCTCACTTTTCCCCTCCGAGCTTCAATCGGACCTTCCGTGGTCGGAATCGAAGCGTCGCCGGAGTACGAGGTCTCCGAGCTCGACCTCGCTCGGTACCCCCGTCGTCCTTCTCTCCTCCGTGACCCACCGCCAGAAATCCTCCCCGACAAGCTTAGTTTAGGCGAGTTCACGGCCTGAATCTCAAGCCTCGTAGCAGTCCCCTCGCCGGCGAGCACGACTTTGCCAGATCTGGTTTTGGAGGCGCTGGGCTGTTTTCCTTGCTCCAGAATCTCGGACACGACCTCGCCGGAGACCCTGATGTGCTCTCCCAGCCACGGCGGTCAATCCCGGCGTCGCCACGAGTTTCCCCGGACTCCTCGCCGGAGCTGCTGCTGTCGCCGGACCTCTGAGACAACCCTCGCCGGCGCCCATCGTTTTGGACTCAAGCAGACCAGGTTGACCTTGGGCCAGGTCACCGGGCCAGTGTTTTGGGCCTTGGGGCCAGGCCTGGTTCGAATGTGTCTCGGGCCGGATCCTAAACCGGGCCTGGGCTCGGGTCAGACTTGGATCCGGGTCGGATCCGGATCAAACCAGTTTCAATTGAAAACCTTTTAAAAAAATCAGATTTAATTAACTGATTTAATCGATTCAAGGTGAGAAATTAAAGGACATTTTGGGATAAATCAGTGGAACTTTGGACTTTTATCAGTATTGATTTGGACATTTTATGTGTCAAACCTAGACGGGACTTCGCCGAGAGCGAAGAATTTGGACCCGAGCTAGAAGAGCAAAGATCATGCCGGGACCCGTGTGAAGAACAGAGTGGCGATCACCGGGCTTATCATCAGAGTGTTGAGAGGAAGACCTCGAGGTAGGGAACACCTTAACTCCTCGTTTAATTGCTTAGTATACATGTTAGGCTAATAAAATCGGAAAGGTCCTAGAAATGCCTATAGGATGCGAATAACTAGAATAGTTGTCTTTCGATTACTAATAACCGGATGTGTCTAGTGGTGAATGAATAGGATGCCAACCACTAGTGTAATTCGCTTTCAATACTTGGGAATTGTTTGTCTGGTAGAGGAGCCTTGGCAAAGCCCTCGGATTAGTTGCGTGT
Source organism: Erodium maritimum (assembly GCA_963921825.1). Lineage (NCBI taxonomy): Eukaryota > Viridiplantae > Streptophyta > Magnoliopsida > Geraniales > Geraniaceae > Erodium > Erodium maritimum. Next base: position 61,450,028 of record OY997594.1, read on the forward strand.
TAGGATCACATGCTTGGTTTTTGGTTGCTTAGTGGATAGGCTAAACAGAATTGCATATGTGAATGCTCGATTAAAGGTTTTTACGACTGGTTGATTAAACTCCCGCTTGACTGTTGATTGTAATTGAATGACTGCTTGTATTCCTTAAGTGGTTGCTTGGAGCATCGAGTATGACTGGTTGTACCGAGCGGTGCAATCAGGTGATCGATGCCCCGTTGGTTCGAGACTGGTAAGTGAACGGTAAGTTGTGATTGTGTGATTGGTGTGCTGTGGGTATGTGATTCGTGTACTGTGTGTTGTGGTGAATTGGTGATGTGTGAGTTATGTGTGACAATGAATTGGTGGTTGTTGGAATTGGATTGTTTCGTGTTTCGGTTTGAGTGCGTTATTCAATTATTAACTGTTTATTATCGAATTGCCCAAGTGTACGCTTCCTATGGGAGTAGTGCCTTGGTTCCCGAGGACATAAAATCCTTTGGAGACGTTTCTGAGAATCCCGATGATAAGCGCCCCGAAGGGTTGTTTCCGGTCGCCTCAATGTTATGCGTCTCCTCTGGATTTGAGGGAGAATCCGAGAGGACACATCATATGTGGATCGGAGGGTGGAGACTTCATGTGCCACGGCATTGGCTGGTTTACCTATTACCCGTGTTTGTTAAGATCTATCTTGTTGACTTTGCTGTTGACTTTATTGAGTTTAAGGTCCACCTTGTTATGTGTTTTCCCTACTAAGCGCAAGCTCACCCCTATGAGTTTATTGTTGTGTTTACAGGCTTGATTGAGGAGTAGAAGCTCGAGAGCTTCTCGGTGTGGGTGCACTGTAGAGACTTCGTTCTTATCACTTTTATGTTTTGAACAAACCTTGTGGAGGATTATTATTACACCCCTAGAGGGTTAATTGTCATGCCTCGAGTCCGGGCAAGAACCGGATTTGGGGCGTGACAAACTTTTCACTCATACGGACATCCATGAAAAAGAATGCTCTGTTAGGGTTTTGAGAGCTTGCCGCCGTCCACCTTCCATGGTTATAGCTATGACAATTGTCATAGCCTATGCCATGGTTCTTCTTCTCTCTTCTTCTCAACCGCCCCTTTTTACTTTCCCTTTGGATCCTGCGAAACTTTTTCCTGTTAGGGCTTCTTTCAAACCGTCCTTAGCCACAACGACGTTGGCCGTCTCCTGCGACCAACGAAGTACCTCCCGATCTGCTTAGGTCTCGCCTCTGCCCCAGGGGATTCTGTCTCTACAGCTGCCGTCCTTGATGTTGTTGTCGCCGTCCATGAAGCCACCACCACCCCTGTTGTTGTCACCGCCTCGGATGTTGTTGTCGTCTCTGATGCCGCAACCATCCCTAGAGACGCCCTAGGTGTTGCAGCAGCCGGCTCTGCCACAGTCGGCGCGCCCTTCTCCCTGGCCTCCACCGTCACAGCCGTCTCGTCCCCTTTCACGATTATGGCTCTGGCTAATCGAAAGGGTCTCGTTCATGTTGTTTGAGTTTGTCTTTGTATGATCACTGCCTACCGCATAGAGCATCATGGAATTCTCCAGGGAGGGGAGCATCAGGACTGACTCGACGATGCGTTGCCACACCCATCACTTTTACCGTCGAAGATCCCTCTGGATCTCCGGTACTTCTTACCTCTCCGCCTCTTTCACTTACCCTTGTGGCATCACAAAATATCGTTGTGTCGGTTATGATATTCATATTCTGTCCTTGCCCAAGGGGCACCAATTCAAAACTGTCGAGGACGGTTCTACTGTGAAAAGAATAGCGAACATTTTTAAATGTTTTTGCCCTGTTCTTCATGGTCAGAGAGTCTCTGATGCACTTTATTGTAATTACAAAAATTGATTAATGAAAATTTGTACCTTTCGCTTAAACAAAATATGTGTGACCTTTTAATATATATAATCAGGATTAAAATAAAGGAACAATATATGTTTCTTAAAATTTCCCTGAGCGAAAAATAAATCTATACTAGGATTTGTGTCCATTATCTAAGGTGTATGTTGTCGAAAAGTCACTAGTGCTGATTAATAATTGGGAACGAATGTTATTCGTTGCCTAGTATAACCTATCCGGCATCCACTGACGGATGCATCCGTCGACGTGGTCTCATAGACCAAGATTTTGACCAACGAACCAAAATATCCATTGGTAAGGACCAACCTTTAGCCGCTGATGGGATCCGTTACTAAAGAACTAAATCTTGCAGACGATAACATCTGTTGGCGAAGAACTTAACTTGCCAAACGAATGTTATATGTTGGTGAAAAACTTATCTTGTTATGTGAATGATATATGTGGTAGAAGAGGTACACCATTCCGACATATGGTATCCGTGGATGAAGAGGTTAACTTGCCATACAGATGTAATATGTGGGTGAAGAATTCAACCTACCAAACGGATGATATTCGTGGTTGTAGAGGTACACCTCACACACAAAGGTTATCCGTGCGTGAAGTATTATGCAAGTCGACGTATGCATCCGTAGATGAAGGCTGGTTTGTAAAAAATTTCCCGATGGATTGTATCCTTCAGGGAAATTAAATCCATAACAAAAACAATGTTTTGAAAATGTTGCACCAATCGTGTGTTGTATCTATCGGCCAATATTCTATAAATGAGGGCAGACAGAGACACGAGCCCTCATTCTCTTCTCTTCTTTTGACTTTCTCTCTGTCGCAACAGCGCCTTTCGTCGCTCCTTCTCCACCCCTCATCCTTCATCTTACGTTTGTTCCTCAGATCCTCAGGTAAGTAAATCTTCATGCACGATTTTTGTTCCTTTTTTCAAATTAAATCAACATGCATGTTTATTTTTTTTTTGTAAGAAATGATGTTGTTCTTGCATGTTCTTAAATCAACATTTACTTTGGATTCGGTTATTATAGATTTATATCTGTTGGTCAAGTCATCACTTTATCCACGGATAGAGTTACTTGGGAATCAGTTATATTATCCGTTGGGAAAGTGATCACCTTACCCACGGGTGTAACATTTGTTGGTAAAGTGTAATCACTTTGCCAACTAATGTAATATTGGTGCCGGCCATGTACATTTATGCAGTAGTGAGCTCTGAATGCAAGTGGCAATTAAAGTTTGGGTTTAGTAGCCACGAGTACTGGTTTGGTCATCAATCAATATTGGTTTGGTGATCAATCACCATGGATGATCCATGTAAGTGGTCCTTGTTCTTTTGCTTATGCATGGGTGTTAAGAAGATGTGGTTCGAAGTAGGTACACGAGAGAAAGGGTTTGGTCCATCAGTGATGGAGGTTGCAACGACTACCACGTCATACCGAGGGAAGCTGCCACATCGACTAGGGAGGAAGAAAGGAGGAGTTTCTTTTCTTTGGTGTGTGGTGGGTGAAATGTTTTCATCTTCACGATGGTGGTGGTTGTGGCTGCTTGTTCTCTCGGCGACGATCTCGTGCGAAGGAAAGGAATTGGATTGGAATATGGACGACGATTATTTGGCGATGAAGGTAGTGGGTTCCTGTTTGTCGCGCAAGTGTGAAGGCTCCTCTATACGGTGGTCATGAGTTCTCTTTGGTACACCCATAGTGGTGTTGTATGGGTCTCGCAGAACTATGGGACCCACGAGGGCCTTATGGTTCCCCATCCCGAAGTTCGTTATGTTGGTCGTGAATTGCAAGGGTGAGGCCGAGGAGCTTATCTACGATAGAGCGGGCCTCACCTTCTTTCCGTCGATTGGTTTGAGACTAGAGGTGTAAGGCGTTGAGGGCCTGAACACGGGACGACTTGGACGATAGTGGGGATTGGTCGAAGAGGATAGCGACACGGTCGCTGGTGGTACCTTCTCCATATGGGGTGGGGTGGTGGCGGCGGCGAAGGGATCTAATAGGCAATAGGGTTCCATCGCCTCAAGCAGAATCTCGGGTCTACAAAGGGTCAGGTTATGGTGGTTCCCTGGTAGGTTGGTTGGGGTACGGGTTGACTCTGAGAGGCAAGGGCATCGGCATACAAGAGGATGTGAAAGACTTAGGGGGGTCGTATGGGGGGAGATCCAAGACTTGGAGTCCTAGGACTCTACACACTCCGAGTAGGGAAACGAGTAGCGACGAGGGGAAATAAGCACTCTCGCCTCGCTCAATGAGGAGTTCGTGCTCAAGTGGGGGGTCATCCGGCAACATCGCCTCACTGGGCGTATGGTGGTAGTGGTCACACTTAGTTCTAGCACGATACTCTCTTACCTCCTCGGGGGTCAGCATTCTTGAGTTCTTGGAGCCCTATATTATCAGTTTAGGGAAGACGATACACGTTGGTACCTTGGGAGAGTATACAGTCCGCCGAGGCGCCACTGTGGAAATGGGTTAGCTCTGTCCTAACTTCCCGTTTGGATTCGCTGTATCGGTTTCTTTTGACGCTACCGCAGTATCCCCTTCTGAACATATTAGTGAAGCTCTTCGATATTTAAGCATTTATATTTAGTTATTAGTTTATTTTTCCATAGGGTCCTATGATATTAGAACCTTTTATTCAACACTTTGGGTTTTGGACTGTCGTGTTCACTTTGAATTGGATTTATTTATCCAACTAATATATGGTTACACATATAATTAAAAATAATGTTTCTTAACATGCTTTATTAATTTAATTTCTTTCACTATTTTATAATTCAATTTTTACAATTTTCATATTTATTAAAAGAGTTTTTTTCATGGGATGAAGTATCGTTTAGACAATATTTTAAACGATTATCGACAATCTGATTTTAATTTTTAGTTTAGGTGTTATTTGTTTACAAACCGTAATAACATCGTTTCATTGTCTTCGAATATGTTAAACTGAGAGCTTGTTTTCTACAGTGGTTTTATTAATAATATCTATGCTAATTTCATTCAAAAAACAAGATAAATATATCTTTATTGATATTCAAATACACTTCAATAAATTATTTTTCTTAATCTAATTTTATCTTCTCCCTTCACTTTTAAGTATTCAACAAATATCCCCAAGGTATTAGTGCCCCCAAAAAACCCTCTCTAGAGACTTCTCTCTCCCTTTGGCCAGGCCCCTTCTCCGATCCCCTTTTCCGGCGGTGACTACGGTGGCCATGGCCACCAAAGCCACCGCTGGTCCTCTTTTCCTCACATGTTCTTCCTACCTTGCCTCTTCCTTCTCAATCGCTTCTTCTCCCGTCCCTCGGCTCGTCCTCTTTCCTTCAGATCTACTATTTTCTTATCCTCTTTTGCTCCGGGTGGTGGCGATCTGACCTTTCTTGGTGTAGATCCAGCCTCGCCTGAGGGTTTTGAGGTAAGGGTTGAAGGTTTGGTGGGTCGCCGTTGGTTCTCGGCACGCCTTCTCCGCTGGCCCTGTTCGTCACGGATCTACGTCCTGGTGGTGGCTCCTTCCCCAGATCCGGTCGTGGGACTTCTTTCCCAGCCGGGATCGTCGCGGATTTGGGTGGTCCACCTCTTTGTCGGTGGTTTTGGCGGCGCGTGGACTTCCTGGCGAGTTCGTGGTCTTGGATCCGGTCATGCCTTCCTCTTCCAGGCGCTCTCATCTCCGGCCAGTTTCGGTGGTCCTTCCTCCTCCTTCTGTGGGACGCGCTTCTCGGCTCAGAGATCGTGAGGACAAGGTTGGATCTCGTCGTTCGTGGCGGCTGTAGGTTTGCTTCCCTTTTCTTGTCTGAAAGCTTCTTTTCCTTGTGTTTGGTCTCTCCTTCCCCGATCTTCTGGTTTCTCTTCTTCTCGACCAGTGTTAGTTCGAGCTCGTCGGTTCTTGTTTTGGCCGCCGGCGAGTTTATTGGGTTTTGTTTGCCTGTTTCTGAAGCCAGTTGATCGGGTGGGTAGGATCATTACGGGTTTAGGTTTTCTTCTCTTGCAAGGGTAAAGTTCTGGGTGGTGATTCAGATCAGTGCGACCTTCATCGTCCCTCGGGTGACTTCTTCCCAGCTATCTCGCCGGCGTTGCTGAGTTCAGCTCCGCCTCTTTCAAGACCTGAAGAGGTTCAGATCTGAAGAGGTTCAGGTAGGGTTCCGCTGTGCGGGTGTGGGACTTGGGCTTTGAGTTCAGGTTGGGCTCCGGTTCTGGGCTGAGGAGAGGTTAGTGGGCCTTTCATTCCTTTGGGCCGGCCTTGTCTTTCCTTTGGGCCCGGCGTAGATCTGCTTTGTGGGCCGGCCTCGTTCTTTCTTCTGGGCCGCTGCTGTCTCTTGGCCCAGTCTATTCAAGTTTCTCCTGTTTCATCGTTCTTACTTCGAGGTTCTCCCAACGACGCGATGTTCGTCGTGGTTTCTGTTGGACGTTGGTGCTGCTTCTGTTTGAGGTTTGATCTTCTACTCTTCTCTAATCGAATTGGGTCTTCCCTTCCCTTCGCTGTCCTTCTACTTGTTGTTTGGGCTGCTCGTTTTCCCTTCCACGGTGTGGATCGGGCTCACCGGCCTTGGTGTTGGCCGCCGGTGAGTTTTCAGGCTTTAAAGCCATCGAAAGCCCTTCAATTTATGTAGATAGGATTAGTGGGTTCCGGTGATTATTCACCGGAATGTCTCTGCCATTCTGGTGCTGGCCGGAGGCATTATAAAGACATTGGTTTCCAATTTTGGAATCTATGCTTCTTTGAGCTGGGATTGGATTTTCTCATTTTTGATTAGGTTAGAGGGGTGTGGATTTCTCTGTTGTTTGGTGGTTCTGGTTTTTTTGCCCCTGTGCGGGTTGTGGTTTGTTGTTCTTGTTGCCTTTGTTGTTGTTGTTGTTCCTGCGTGAACGTTTCTTGTTGCTTGTTGAGGTGTTGCTGTGGAATCCTTGTTGTAAGTTTCTTGTTGTACTCTCTGTTGATAGAGAAGTGTGGTTTGAGGATCCATTCGTCGATTTCTCGGGTGTTGTAATTTGTACTCTATTCTTCCTTCCAAAGAACGGTTTAAATTTAAATTTGCTTTGCCGATCAAAAAAAAAACAAATATCCCAATAATTCTGAATGATAAGAATTTTTAAGATCATAATTAAAAATTGATATATTTCTTTTATAAAGTCTAATTTATTTTTAGAAAAATTACAATTAAAAAATTGAATTATATTTTAAAAATATTTATCAAAATAATATGATATATATAAATATAAATATATATATATATAAAAAAAATTAAAATATGACTTCAATAATTAAAAAAATAGGATTACATATTTTTTTATATAAAATATATAGAATATGTAAAATAATATTTTATTCAATGTAATTATTTTATTAAAATCATATTTTATTTTGATAAATATTTTAAAAAAATATGTCAAATTTATAACTTTAAACATTATTTTATTCAATTTTACTAATTATTAAGAGTAGATTTTAATTTTTCTTTTTTAAAAAAATCTGACTCTTTTGATAATTTTTTTAATATATAAATAAAAAAACTAATGGTAATTTTAAAAATGATTTTAAACATAATTTAGCATTAAAAAAATATAATTTAATTTTGAAAAAAATATTTTTATTTCGATATACAAAATTATTATTATTAAGAAATATTAAGGCATTTCTTAAAAGTTTAAAAGTGAAGGAAGAAGATAGAATGAGATGGAAAAAAAAAGACTTGTGTGCATCTAGATTTTAGAAAGAGTGTATTTTTTCTTAATAGATGTGAAAAACATAGATATCGAATTATAAAGTATTGAAACATAATAAATCAATAGGTGTTATTAAAAACATATATTGTTCAAAATAGATAAATTATTTGTACGTTAATTCTCAACAGGTCAAAATGAAAAGCAGCTTTCATACTCATATAAAGATACAAATCAACTTTAATATATTTAGTAAAAGAGTTTACCATGAAAAAGGAAGTGATATCCTTGAGGATTTATTTTCCATCCAAATAGGTGAATTGAGTACAATAATTTGGGTGACAACACAAGAACACTCCCTTTATTTTGTCTACATGAGATCTTGTAAACTTTGGTTACTTACGTTACCTTAAGTAATAAATGAATCAAATTAATAACCTCCCATGAACATATAAGCCAATATATCTTATAGCAAGAAAAGTTGTCACTTATATTGTTTAGTTACCCTTTCAATCCAAAAATGAGTTGTATTTTATCATTTTGAATATATTAAAACTTGATCCTACAACTTTTTTTCCAAAAAAAAAGTTATGATGACAGAAAATTATAATAATTACCGATGTCCCTTCGCAGTACCCAAACAAAAAGATAGTAAGATCAAGAGAGCCACCAAACATAAATATATGGTCCAAATTTCACATCCTCGATACCTTAAGATAACACCAATTTCCCCATCAATTTATACTCGGGGCACCATATTGAATATTCCACATCACTTTTTATATTTCCATAAATTCCTCAAATACCCCTTAAGTTTTTACATTTGCACATTTCACCCCTTCCCTCTCATTCCTCTATATATACAGTACACATCAAATACATCTTCAAATAGAGAAAAAAAAGAGGAGTATTAAAACAAAGTAGAGAGAAAAATAAATGGGTTCGGTTCCTTACGTAGTAGAGGACTGCATGGGAGTGCTCCAAGTCCTCAGCGACGGCACGATCCACCGCCCCGACTCCATCAACTTCCCCTTCAATTTTCCTGCCACAGACGACGTCGTTTTCAAAGACCGTCTCTTCGACCCCACCCACGGCCTCTATCTCCGCCTCTACCGCCCCGTCTCCGCCACCAACCTCCCCGTCGTCTTCTACCTCCACGGCGGCGGCTTCTGCGTGGGCTCTCGCGACTGGCCCAACTGCCATAACTGCTGCCTCCGCCTGGCCTCCTCTCTCCGCGCCCTCGTCGTCGCCCCGGACTACCGCCTCGCGCCGGAGCACCGCCTCCCGGCCGCCATAGACGACGCCCTGCGGTCGGTCGAGTGGTTGAGGGATCAGGCGCTGTCACCGGAGGATGAATGGCTGAGAGGTGGGAGCGTTGACTTTGACCGTGTATTCGTTATGGGCGACTCGTCCGGGGGCAACATCGCGCACCACATGGCGGTTCGTATCGGGTCCGGGTCGGCCGAGACGGGGCCGGTTCGTGTACGAGGTTATGTGCTGTTGGCGCCCTTTTTTGGTGGGATCGAGAGGACCAAGTCAGAGGAGGGACCGAGCGAGGCTATCCTCAATTTGAACATACTAGACAGGTATTAATATTATGTGCTTTATTTTATTTTATTTATACGTTATCAGCGTTACATGTTCGTCTCATCAAATTAATTTCTTCAAATGTTAAAAAAAACATAAATTGCTTACCAGGAGAATAAAATTCAAATCCTGGTATATCATACTAAAATCTTCACCTTCAATCACATATATAGTTTCATGACTCACATGAAAAAAAAAATATTACTCCTTAGCAGTTAAGAGCTTGTATAGATAAAACCTAGTATAGCTTTGGTGCCCGTATTTTTTTTCTCTCTTCAAAAATTGGATTTTTTAAGGTTTTTCTCCCCAGACCTTTATGACTTTATTGTACTCTACTGTCGACCCACTCCCTCTTAGCCCAGTCTCCAACCACGATCCTTCTATGCTTTGAGACCTCTTGGAGGAAAGCTTGATCATCATCCAAGATTGAATCGTTACGATCTCTCTTGATGAGGATGACGGCGAGGTTATCTTATCCCAACGACAACAATCCCCACTACGGATGATCGCCATTTCTAGTACGCTTTGGCGAGCTGACTCTTCTACCTCAGACCCTACTATATATCAAACGATGCTCTATAGAGTTATGGTAGATACCTAGGATACCCCAGTCCTAGTGTGAAACCTATCGACAAAATATTATCGGGTTCTAATAATGTCACTCGAAGGCAACGCTTGTATGTTTATACTGTTATTGATTATCTTACGCTTGTAATATACAAAGACACAATTACTATGGTTATGAGCGTTGACACACATGTCATCGGTGGACTTTGGGATTTTGCTTAATATCATATACTTGGTAGTTCATACCTCGTTCTAGTGATAAATCTTATTATTTACTCAACAAAATACAAGATTTTGTATAGGTTGATAGTATAAAGGTTATCTTTATAACCTAATTATTGTCTTTATATTTGATTATAAGAACATACCGTGGAAGGAGAAAATACCGTCAAATTTAATATTAATTATAACGTGTCTTCAATTTATTAGTTAATATACATTCTTAATATAATTATTAGCTTAAGACATCTATACAATTATACATTCCTTATCAGTTTTGTGAAATGATAAGAGTCAACTATTTTTCATTCATTCATTCTTTTGGATGCATGCACGAATAGTTTTGTTCTATGTACATTCAGAAATGATGCCACGTGAAAATATGCATGTACATATATGCATATATTTTTCTTCTAAAAATATAGGTATTATGTGTGATGACGTTGGCTATATAATCTTTGAACAAGTCAGACACGTGACCAAATTAATCACTAAGTATATATGTGTCATCACATATATGGAACTATGTACGTGGTCGCACCTTGGAGGGAATTTCCGAGTGAAGCCAAATTAACTTTTAAGATAAGATTTGTTTTGTTAATATAATCATTATAAAGTAGAGAAATCTACCCGACACCACCTTTCTTACACAAAATCATATTTGCAGAACTATATTTGTATTTTAAGTTGACCCAAAATCATTCTTAATTCCGAAGATTTTTGCATGCGTGCATATCCGTTGTCAACATGTCAACATGTTGATGAGATAAACCCTGATAAGTTTATCATATCTCATCTCAAATCATAACACAAAAATAGTGCCCTCTTCGTCCGATATTTGTCTCATTATAGGATTTCAATAATCATCATTTACAGTATGCTTACCTCTTACGAAAATGAACAGGTTTAAGGATATTATCATTTTTTTTTAAAACAATTGACAAATTAAGTATCTTTTAAACCTAGTCTAACTGGATATGTAATTTGTTTCATAATTTTGATGTTACCCTCCCACGAATGTTGTTATTTTTTTTTTGAGGCAATAATGTCAGTTATTATATACCAATGAGAATATATAAATATAGCAGACAGTAACATGTTATAGAATTCAAACTGAAACAGTGCAACATAATGCGCATAAACAATACAACAAATGCGTATCTAAAGTTTAATAAATACATAATTATTTAGAGTCGGACCGAACACTTTCATATAAAAGGTTGAGTCTTGGCTATTGTAGTATCCCTTTAAAAACAATATAATGTCACGATATATGTGTAGAATTTCAACTTAGTTGGTAAAGATTAAATTTAGAATGATATTCAACATAAAAATAGTAATAGATAATAATGGATACCACATATATAACATATAAAGTTGACTTTTTAATTTATTAAACACAAACATGAATTGTTAAATTTTCATGTTGGGTAATATTTAATCTAAATCATTGTAATTTAATATTATGTCATATATATATATAGGATAACAATCAGATACAAACTTGTATCTTTCGTCAGAACGTAGAACTATCAATCTGGGCCCTTGGATCGTAGAATTAATGGCCCAGATTTAATGCATATCTTTTAATATCTTTTTAATTAATGCATATCTTGTAATTGATTTCATAATCAATCACCCCCCACCCCCCCTGAATTTCGGTGGCCATCCGATCTGGATAATCAATGGCCCAGATAAGTTCTACGTTCTGACCCGAAATAAGGTTTGTACTTGATTGTTCCCCTATATATATATATATATATATATAAGTCACGGTTTACATGAACTTTAAGATGGACATTATAATCAATCACGAAATGAATATATAAAGAAGATTTTTAAGAATACTTAGTTATAGATGCATTTGTAGAAAAAACTTTCTCCTTCCTAAGATCTTGGTAATTGAACATAAGAGGCTTGCATCTAGAACGTATCAGATTACCTATATACTCTTCATTAGTACGTGAGAAATCAAAGTTCACGTAGTTCGCCTCGTAAACTTTGATTTCTCTCTATTTTCTATACACTTCTTTAGGTGTTGTGAATTGTGTGTTTATGATTGAATAAGTCACATGTATTTATAGGTGGAAAAAAAGCCAAAATTCTTTATTAAGATTTCATTAAGCTTCAATCTTTAACGTTTATCAAAATAAAGGTTGATATTTAAAAAAAGAAACAATTTCTAGGTATACTATTCAAGTTGGCCAAATTTAGTTAACGGTGGGGGAGAATATGGAAGGGCGGTGGTGGAAAAAAAGCCAATATTCTTTATTAAGATTTCATTAAGCTTCAATCTTTAACGTCTATCAAAATAAAGGTTCATATTTAAAAAAAGAAACAATTTCTAGGTATACTATTCAAGTTGGCCAAATTTAGTTTACGGTGGGAGAGAATATGAAAGGGCGGTGGCTAAGGCTTGGTCTCTGCCGCCGCAAGTTTTTGATCTGGTGATACAATATCAAGATTGATTCATGGGTTTCGGCCATGGTTTGGTGCATGTGTTGTGGTGCTTCTATCCTTTTTCCATCATCAATGGTTGTGAGTGAACAAAACGTAGAACTCACCTTGGGGTTTACTGCGATTTCCATGGCGGCGGCGCAATCTCTACCACCAACGACCATGCGACAACGAGTGATGGATCAGAGACATGGACGGCGACAGCTCTTCACCTGGCGTCCTAGTTTTCATCCCCACACGCAGCGTCCTCATCTCCTCAGTCAACATCCCCGATTTTTGGTGAAATTGTAGTGGCTTAGGGTTAAGACCATGTGTTCTCCGCCACTCCGACGGTGGAACGAGGAACCTCCACGTAATCTAGGGTGAGAGGAGGAAAACGGCTCCAAGGGAATCCTCTGGTGAAGCCAAAAGGATTGACAGGGCGAGGTCAAGGGGTGGTGCAGTTGGGATGGACAAGGTCGGCGATGCAGGTCCGACACCGACGTACGTCAATCAATGGAGGCCGCGCAAGCAAATGGAACTGGGTATGGTTGCCGACCCGGATGAGCTACTCATGGGACCAGAAAACCAGACCCGACAGAACCGAATCCACTCTAATGGGCTGGTTTATGGAGGTGGGCCTGACCTTAGGGTCGGATGCGGCCATGGAGATGGGGATCGACCGGGTCGTGGGTCGGGTCTGGTAGATTCATCCACTTGTGGATCGGATCTAGTAGGCCCGCCCACTTGTGAGTTGGGTCTGGTAGGTCCACCCACTTGTAGGTCGGGTCTGATACGCCCAACCATTTTTGGGCCGAGCAGTCATGGAGGCCCTTTGAGATCTACTCGGTCCGTAGGAGAAAAACGTACTGTGGGCGGGGGGCGTCATCACCCTCGCCTCGCCAAATGAGTAAGAGAAGGTCCAGTGGGGGGGGGGGGGGGGGGGGGGGTCGGTCAGTATCACCGCCCCACTGGATGTAAGGTGGTAGAGGTTCTACCAAGATCCGATATGGTACTCTTCTACCATCTCGGAGGTCAGTAATCCAACGTTTTGGAGCCCTACCTTTATCATTTCAGGGAGGAAGACGCACGCTGACAACCGGGGGGGAGTATCCAGTCCGCCACAGTACTTTTCCGAAAATGTGTTTGCTATATCCTAGCTTCTAGTTCGGATTCGTTGTATCGATGTCAACAAACACTACTATAGTATCCCCTTCCGAATATCTTAGTAAAACGGTTCAGTGTCTTGAACTCTTTTATTTTGTGTTGAGCCCCTCAGTGTTAGGACCATCCTTTCGGTTATGTTATATTTATGTTTGGTAGTATATATGCTTATAAATATTTTTTATTTATAATATTACACTCATTATCCTTCAAAACAATGACGAGTCATTGAAATTTGAACCCATATAATTCTTTAAAAAAAGAAAATATTTGTTTTTACCGACCATGTAAGTTCTAACAGATTACATACATAGTTTATTACAAATTGTTACTCCAAAAGAATAATAATATTTGGTCAAATGAGTAATACAGATTCTGGAGGCTATCATTGCCAATCGCAGAAAATAGAGATCACTGGTACGCAAACCCATTTGGACCCAAGAGTCCCAACCTTGGGACAGTTCCAATGGAACCATTAATGGTGATAGTGGGTGGCAATGAGCTCATGAAGGACAGGATCGAGGACTACTCCACCAAGTTGAAGGTCCTAGGGAAGAAGGTCGAGTTGGTCGAGTTTCAAGGTCAGCAACATGGTTTCTTCACCAACGACCCTTACTCTAAAGTCTCCGACCAGTTACTCCAAAAGATCAACCAATTCATCCTTGAAAACTCCAATTAATTACCTATTTAATGTTATAGGCTTCAGCTTAGCTTGATTAGCTAGAGCACATTTTTGTTTCGATGATGTTAGTTAACTGTGTGTTTATTTTGGTTTGTTTTTCGGTTTTTTCATGGACGGTATGTTCGTGTGTTGTTGGAGCATTTTAAATCGAAATATATATACCATGTCGACTTAAACAACTTACAAATTAACTACATCTAATTGTCTTGAGCGAAAGTTGCAATATTATTAAACAAAATCCAATTACATTATTGTGCATCGAGGAACAGACTCCCCAACCACGATGAAAAGGACAGATTGGATGAACAATAGTTCTCTGATCCTTATAATACCATAACCATCACATGCGGTATTTAGATGCCGCATGGGCAAAGGCAGAATCCGAAGAGGGGGAAGGGGGTACCGGGGATCCCGAGGGACCTCAACAGCAATGGTGATGGTGGGAGGCAAAGCATCATCTTGGGACCCTTCCCTGGGCCTGACCCCGATGCTCATCTTGCCTCTCATTCCTCATGGTGAGGTTACTTTCCCTCCCTGACCTGATCGTCCCGAGGAGCTCCAACTGTTGATCTCTTGAGTGCTCCAGTACTCTCTCCAAGTCCAGAACAACCAAGAAGCCCGATAGCCTTTGCTCTCGAGCCCTCACAAGCTCCCTCATTCATCTGTCTAGAGGATGGTGGAAGGGCCACCAATGCCGAGATAACTAGAGACTGGGCATGGGCAACTCTGGTAGGACCTTGGGGCCCTAGACTGGAAGACATGGAGGTCCGAGGGGCCTTATTTAGAGCCAAGGGGCCTTCCGGGACGAAGCCCGATGGAGCAGACGAACGGCCACTCTCCCCCAATCTGTTGCATAGGTTTTGGCCCACTTCTCCCTCTAATACTCCAACAAGGATGAGTCAAACCTCGGGGAGCCTTTAACCGCCCACTTACATTCCTTCAAGACATGGCCGAGCGGGCCACAATTGTAGCAGAAGCTCAGAAGCTTTGAGTAGGTGAGTTCATATGGATCAGCTCAGGGAACTCGTTAAACCGAAGGACCAGTCCCCCTACGTAGTGGCCTCTCAAGGAGGTTCTAGAACCGGACTTTGACAGTGCCTCCCTAACACATGCCCCTCTGGTCACATTGGACATCCAAACACACTCCCAGCGCGTCCCCGATGGAAGTACCTATTTCTCGCGTCCGTACCAGGGGCGGTAGACCCCTTGCATGTGCCCAAAATTGCACTCGGTCGAGAATTGGCATCTCCTGAGCACACAGATCCAAGTCACCCAACAACAGGGTCCATCCATCAAAGCACCAAGGTTTGTTGCCTCGGACCCACGATCGAGCCTCATGGGACCGGAAGTAGAATCCAAATAGCCCCGACCCTAGTTCTTTGACTACGAGACCCTCAGCAGCCTTCCCCCACGCGTTGGTAGTGATACGTAGGAGTGTCTCCTTGAGGGGAGTCTTTGGGGACCACAGCCTCCCCAACATCCCCCGTTGTTGGCGGGAAATGGTCATCGACGTCGCCCGAGAGGACGGAACCACCACTTCGACCTCTTCGTCCTCTTCCAAAGAACAGGAAGATAACCCGTCCTGAAGACCCGCCAGGGAAGCTTGAAGATCCGAGACCAAGTCGGCCGGAGCAAATTCCTTTGTACCCAACTTCCTCGACCGATATTGCGTCATCCCTTTTAGAGTAATGAAACACGCCGGGATGATCGGGATCCTGTCCTGATCAGGAAGGCAACACCCTAACCCCAAAGCCATCACCGTCGTCCTAGGAAGCTCCTCCATGGGTGCCTTCCCCTTCGTCGGGTATCGCTGCACCGGCGGTACCCTACTAGGGCTAGAGCCTGAGGCACCAATAGCAGTAGTCACTACTAATGTGGATATAAATTGCATCGTATCTAGATGATTTTAGCACACATTCTTGAGATTTTAAGTCCCGAGATTGTATAATTTGGTCCATTTTTCTCTCTATGCTCGTAATTTGTCTCTAGGTGTGTGTTGTAGGTGCTTTGATTGAAAATGGGCTAAAATAGTCGAAAACCTGATTTTATGAGTTTAGGAAGCTGGCTGATCTTGCGAAAGGAATAACTTCTTCATAAAAAGTACGATTGCCTCATATTTTATGTCAAAACGAAGGGAATTTAGAGATCTACAACTTTTGTCAAGGGCCCAAGGCCGTTACAGCCCTCTATCAAGCCCACGCGAGGCTTTCCGAATTCCAGGCGGGTTTTCTACTTAGGGCATCCACAGTTGTGGGCGGGGAGCAATCGCCAACGAGGAGCTGGCTGGGAGCTGGCGGGGAGGGGCTGGCTGGGAGCTCAACGTCGGCTGGGAACAAAAATGTGAACAAAAAGGGGTATATAGCTTACTATAAGCCACCTAGCATTGTAGGGTACTTGCTGGGAGAGCTGACTATAAGCCAACAAAATTAATTTTTTAATCCTCCCCGCCGGCCACTCCCCGCCAGCAACCGGCGGTATAGCTGTGGATGCCCTTAAAAAAGGAAAATTTCCTATTCCAAATCCGAATTTGAGAAGGAAACAAGGGTCTTGAAGTCCTATATATAGGGGAGCACGGACTTGGAGAGGGAGAACTTGTATTAGACGTAATTTTAGAGAGATTGAGAGTTAGAGTTGGAGTTTTGGTGAGAGAAAAGTAATTAGGAGCAAGGACTGAAGCAACTTTGAGATTTTCATCATTGAATCGGTATTTTGTATCAACTTTACCTTCGAAATATGTTTTTCTCTTGTTCATCTTCTTCTTTGTGTTCTTCTTTCATCTCCATGAGTTAAATTTCCAATGATCTAGGTCTAGGGGAAACAATACGATGAATTAATTCAATGACTTCGTGTTTATTATGTGCAATTTGTGTTTAGATTATTGTTTGTATGATTTCAACTTAATGCTTCATTAAATTGATCACTTGATAGATGAGTAGGTTTTAGCATTCAACAATAGAGAGATGAGAATGGCTAGAAGACTAAGGATTATGCAACTCGGGTTTAAATCTAGTATATTGTAAAGTTAGGTTAACATGAGTGCAACAGCTATAGGCGTACAACCCCGAAAGTTTGAGTAGTTCATGAATCTTAATGCTTTATGTCTCTCTAGCTAGTGCTTTTCTCACATACTCGATCCCGTTGATCCGTCATCGTCAACGACTGATCAACCTCGGTGTACATTCCTCTACGTCACGATCGGCTCGTCTCCTTTCTCGATTCACGACATACCTCGTCTCCAATCGAGAATGGGTACGTGATGCATTTTATCTGATATCAATCTTCAACTCCACTGTGTTGCTTTGTGTTTGCTGGACCGTGTTATTGGGAGGTGAGTCTATCGCGTCGATTATGGCATGATGAGGCCTAGGAGTTGATCTTAATCGCCGACAGCTCAGGGACTTGGTCATCGGATCAAACTAGGCCTGCTCTTCTTTACTAAGACATACCATTCGGAGTCTCGTCATTCCCGATCAAGGTTGGCTTTATTGCGTTGGAATTTGCGGTTTCAAGGGGGAACTGACTTACCGAAAGTGGGAAGAATGGGAGGAATTATGTTGTTTTGGTCGGATCATTGTCGGGTAGAAGTGTAGGATGAAGAAGATTAGACCCACACTGATGATAATGTTTGGCTTGGACATGAACCGATATTTTGATTTACAGGAGTATATGGAGAACAAATAAGGGAGCATCAACATCGTACTTGGGAACTCCTCCGGCGACTCGATCAGGATACACGGACCCAAAACTGGGTTTTGATGGGTGACTTCAATAATATTTTCCACCCAACGAAGAAGAAAGGTGGTAGGTCGTACCCTATGCGTCTTATTCAGATTTTTCGGCACACTTTGACTGACATTAGGGTGGAAGACTTGCCTCTGGATGGATATCAGTTTACATGGACGAAGGGGAAGGATTTGCGGTCACATTGGAAGTTCGTATTGATCGGGGATTAATGTCTCTGTCACTCCGAGAACGTTTTATTCATGCCAGACTACGCAACGTTGGGTACACTACATGAGATCATATGCCGATAGTAGTTACGTTGACATAAGAGAAAAAAAGGGGCCCTGTGGAGAGGCAATTTCGTTTTGAGAACGGATGGATTGAGAATCCAGAATGTGGGTGCATAATTCAACAATAATGGGGCCAGCCGAGGGTTCGCCTTATTAAGGTCTATATTCAGGATATTGGTCGGTCCTTGGACGTGTGAGGCCTAACGGTCTACCGGTAAACCTTCAATACAATCTGTAAATGCCAACGTACCCTAGTTGAGTTGAACAAGTGTAGAGATCGATCTGGTATCCGATTGTGATTGGCCATCCAAAAGAAATATGAACATGCTCTATCTTGTCAGGAAAGCTTATGGAAATAAATGGTGAAGTAACATTGGCTGGTGGATGGGGACAGGAACACTAAAATTTTCTATGCTACAACAACAAAGAGGCAATAGATAAATATTGTTCGAACTTTAAAAACTGATGTAGGGACAAAGGTGACCTAGGATACATGCATGCAAGTCATGCTTATCCACTATTTTGAGCAGATTTTCACAGTTGGACCTGAATGGATGTTGGAACTCCCCTCCACCATTCCCTAGATGATCATGACCGATCATAATCCAAAGCTAGGTATAGAAGTCATGAATGATGAAGTTCGGGTAGCCATATTTCAAAGGGGGCCAAATAAGGCCCTGGGGCTGGACGACCTTAATTCATTATTCTATTAACACTATTGGTCGGTCCTCAATCGGAAGGTGATAGCGTTTATTCGAGAGGTAGTGGAAATGTGTACAATTGATTGGGATGTCAATAAAATGACACAAGTTCTCGTCCCAAAGAACTAAAAATCGAGAAGGATAGTGGGCCTCCGCCCTATAACGCTTTGTAATGTGATATTCAGGGTGTTCTCTAAGGTCCTTACAAACAAACTGTAACCCGTCCTAGACCCTAGTATCTCGGTCAATCAGAGTGCATCTGTGCTAGGCAGAGCAATTCAGGATAATGTGTTTATTTCCTATGAAGTTATCCGCTCTTTTCACCGTAGAATACACGGACCAAATGAGTTCATGGCTCTGAAGCTCAATATGAGCAAGGCCTACAATTGTGTGGAGTGATTCTTCATATTGTCCATGATGAGAACGTTTGGATTTGGACCTCGATGGTGAAGTCTGGTTCTTACCTATATGCAGTCTATTCAGTATACCGTTACCTCATGGGACGTCAGACCAAACCTTTCACAACAGGTCGGGGGATACGATAAATGGACCCTTTATCCCCCCTACTTGCATCTGTTATGTATGGAAGGTTTATCTCACATATTCGCTTAGGAATAAAGGGAGAGAAATATACATGAGGTGCCGGGGGCTAGAGGTGCGCTAGTTATTTCCCATATTTTTTTGTTGATAACTATTATATCTTCTCCCGAGAAGATAGAAAGGAGGCTAAACATCTATATAGCATCCTTCATACATTGGGGAGTTATCGAGTCAGGTTATCAACAAGCAAAATGTTCTGTTTTCTTTAACACCAACACCACCCCAACCGATAGCGTTGTTTGCTACGCCACTCTGGGTATTCAGGATATCTCACGGGCTTCTACTTAACTAAGGGTTCTGAATATAATGGGACAGAACCGGGGACATAGTCTTTAGTTTGTCTGTGATCAGCTATTGGCCAAGATTGAAGCTTGGGATGGACAGTTGATATCAGTGGGTGGTAAGGAAGTTAGGATTGAATCTATACTACAATCCTTACTTTTATACGCCATGAGTGTCTTCCTCCTCCCGCATTCGACAATAACGACAATTCATGTGACATTGGCTTGGTATTAGTGGGAAGGGACACCACGAGCCACAACGCCTATTATTTGGCAGGACTAGGCTAAGTTATGTCAGTCTAAGGAGGTATGGGGTACGGGGTTTCAGAATATGCACGATATGAACCTCATACTCCTCGCAATGATAGGTTGGAAATTCCTCTCAAATCTCAATAGCTTGGTGCCCTGTGTCTTTAAGGGTAGATATTTTCGGACGAGGGACTTCCTTACAACAAAATCCGGTTTCAATCTGAGCCATCTATGGTCTGGGGTTCGAGCAACACTAGCTCTATTATGGGAAGGTCTATGTAAGAGGATTGGGGATGAAAAGACTATAAGAGTCGAAGGCATACCATGACTGATGAGAGACATCCCCTCCATCCCGGAGGATACCCTGAGTGACCCAGACAAATTGGTTCAGGAGCTCCTATTAGAGGGCGGTGGTTGGGACATCACCAAACAGAAGGACCTCCTCCCTCCACCTATGGTTGTCGAGGTCCTCCAAGTCTTGGCCCCCAAAATCCCTAGCTCGGATACATGGTATTGGACATGTAATACCAATTGTATGTATAGCTGTTGAGAAGGGTACAAACTCCTAATTAGCCTCAATAGACGTTGGGTGCCCACTTCAGGGGCCTCAGTCTGGACATCTATGTGGGACCTTGATGTTCAACCATGAATTAAGGTCTTTCTCTAGAGGGCACTGTCGGGCACCTTGTAGGTTGCGGTAAACTTCCGGAAAAAATATATCCCCATTTCAAAGGAGTGTCTAGTGTGTCAAAATGAAAAAGAGACTACAACCCACCATTGATTCATTGTCGTTTGCCAAAGAGGTCTGAACCATGCTCAGGTACAAGTCCCCATCTCCATGGATTTGTCTTTTCATGACTGGTTGACCCTAGTTTTGAACCCCCCGGACATGCTCTTGTAAAGCCGGATAACTATTATTGCGTGAGAGCTATGGAAGGCCAGGAATGGTATTGTTTGGGAGCAGAACCTACAATCAATAGTAGCCCTTGATGCCATTGTACGGAGTCACGTGTATAGCTGGAGAGAGGCCCATGATAGAGTATAGAGACCCCCGGCCCCACCCAAGACCCCTCCTATTAAGGGCTAGAGCCCACCCCTACCATAATGACTATCCTTGAATATGAATGGGGTTGTATTTACAGATATGCACCGATTGGGCAGGGGTATGATCTACCGGGATGAGAAGGTTTGTATTCTGGAGGGTAGAAGTGGTACTTTGTTAGGAAATCACGGCCCATAGATGACAGAAGCATTGATGATTCAGAAGGCACTGATATGGATACAAGACTCTGGGCGATCTAAGGTGATTATTCGGAGTGATGCTCAATTTGTGGTGAGATTAACTTAGGGGGACACCCCTTCTCACCGGTGGGACGCATTCTAGAAGATTGCTACTTCATTTTACTTTCTCTCGAGGATGTTCAACTGGAGTTTATTTCTAGAACCGCAAACAAAAATATTCGATGGTTAGCAAAATGACACATTTTGTATCTGTTCTAACGTGATCTGGCTTCACAACTCGAGATACACTATTATGTATTTTAAGACTATTCAAATAATATGTACAAATCTCCACGTTCAAAAATAAAATTGTATAAGTTTGAAATTTTAAACCTCAGTGGATAAGAACAGATCCTCTCATGGTCACTACGTTCGGGTGATATATTTTATTAGGTCACTACTTTTAGGTGATATATTTTATTAGTAAACTAATATGGTGAAGCACATCCTACTTATTCTGTATATGTCAGAACACGTAACCAAATCTTAGATAGGATTATATTATTGAAGATTCATAACACGTGCATAGTCGTAGTGCTTATCCCTTATATTTATTTCATTAAAATATAATGGCTAATTCGTATCCTATTGTTTGTTTCATAGTTGTTACGGTTGAGACAAGTGTCTTTACATCTCTGTTGAACGATCAACATTTAAAACAAGTCATTGCGGGACTGAGTTGATAAGCTTTGCTAATTTTTTTATATAAAAAAAGAGTATATGATTATAACCATGAACATGTTGAATAATAATAACCATAAAACAGAAATATACAAGGTCATGTCCCCCTATTAAACAATAGCCATGTTTTTCTAGCTCTTAAACAATATATCTAGAAGATTTACAGACATTGTCTTGCCTTGTACTGAAAGCTACACACGCATGTGTATAAACAAAAGAAAACCTAGCCTCACCATTTCATAATCTTCAACGGATCCGGCTTATGTGAGGAAATGGTTCCGGACTGGCTTTAGGCATAGGTTTAGCCACTTCCGGTGTCCCAAATACATTCCAAAACCTCAAGGTTTCATCTCCAGCAGCAGATGCCACTGTACATCCATCCGGGCTCTGAAAAATTCGATAACAAACATAAATATTTCATATCAAACAAAGACAAACATGTTCAGACGAAAGACCATTGAGTTCAAACTAGTATATACCTGAGCCATGTACAGAACTCTGGAGGTATGGCCAGTGAGCTCTGCCATCTTCACCATTGAAGGGTACTTCCAAAGAGTGAGCTGATTCTGAGTGAACCCATGAGAGCTAAGCAGCTCACGCTCGTTCTTGTTCCATAGCAAGGCACAAACTTGTGAGCCTGTGTTTACTGAGTTCAAGCAGGCACCGGTGTGGGTGTTCCAGAACTTAATGCACCGATCAGCACCACCTCCTCCAGATGCCAGCAAGTTACTCTGGAATGGACACCAAGCAAGGGCTTTCACTGCAGCAGTGTGGCCTTCAATCTGGTGAAGCCACTGGCTTGTTGAGTTTGATGATCTGTCCCATATGTGAAGAAGATTGTCATTTCCTCCACTTGCCAATTGTTGCCCTGATGCTGACCATTTCAGCCCACAAACTTCTAGGCGGTGGCCTCTGTAAGTTTCAACAATGTGTGATCTTACCCTAACATCGTTGTTGACGATTCTACCATCCATTCCTCCTGTTGTGAGTATGTGATTGTTCCAAGCCAATGAACCAACACGCAGCTGGTGACCACCCGACAGTGTTCTTAGCTGAAAAAGGTAGCAGAACATTTATCAGAAATCACCATAAAATTAAACTCCCAATTCACAAAAACACAGACACAACATTTGAGAGAGAGAGAGAGGGTATTAGTACTAACCAGTCTATTAGCAGTAGAATCCCACAACTGCACTTCAGAATTGTTCAAACCAACAGCAACGTGACGCCCATCAGGGGCCCAACTGACACTGGTAACAGGGCCTTGTTCGTCATCAATGGTGGCAAGTTCCGAACTTGAACCATTGGATGCATCCCACAAATATACAGTTCCCCCAAGAGCAATAGCAAGAACGTTGCTGCTTCCCCAATCCAGCAAATTCAAGTAGTAATCATCCACAATATCAGGTGCATCCAGTGTCCTATCACACGTCTGTAGAAACTATATAATTAGAACTCTACATTCCCCACTAAAAAAACTATAATAAACATGACAGAACAATGGAAGACTGAGAACAGAATATAAACTTTTAAAACCATTACCAATGTGCAAAGTTATCTTACCCAAATTAATACTATTTTACATGGTTATATGCTAAAATATGTATTTTCCCTACATCACTAGATCAAAACACTGAATTATTGACATATACCTGAGGAATGATTCGGCGGGGCTTGGTGGGTTTTGATTGAAGAGATGATGGAAACAAGTGCTGAGGTATAGGCTCAACTGGGGTGAGTGGCTTATTCTTGAAGGCCAATATTCGAGTCCGGTTCATGTTGAAGGCCTCAGCCAAATGCTTCTGATAAGCTTCCCTAGCTGGAGAGCAGAAAGAGGGGTTTTCTTTATCCTTCCTTCCCTCTGTCAGCATGTAATGTGCATAGTCAAAGTCCATTGCCGAGCGATTTGGTATGAATCTATCTAACTGCAAGAAACCAGATAAAAAAAATCCCATTAGGATCAATCACTGATCTAGAAAATTTCCACAATTCTAGCCTTAGACAAAACTAAATAAAATGAAATTAACTTTGGATTTTTCCATCTGGGTAATGGGTTGGGTAAGAAATACATCAAATCAGATACAGAAAAAAAAACCCTAATTTCAACGTGCAATCAACCCCGCATAAACAAATGAAAGATGAAAAATCAGCATCTAAGGGTAAATCAGGGTGCAAAAGTAGACAAAAACATTCAATTTTGTGAAACCCTCTTACATTTTCCTTGGACTTTTTTCTGTAGAGAAACTGTTCCTGCAGCGGAAGCCGAGATTGGGTCTTGTGTAAAGAGTTCACGGATCCTGAATCCATATTGTTAGTGCGAGAGGAACTCTGGAGAGGACATGGAAAATCGTTGAGGAAGAAGAAACAAACCCTGCAAAACCCCACAAAATCAGATCAAACAGAAAGCGAAAACAGTAGAAGAATTGAACCAGAAGGAAGAAATTCTGAGAGGATGTAGAAAATCCTTTAGATCGCAGATCAATAGTAAGCTTCGCAGGTTGATTATCTCAGACAAGCTCGAGAGAGATCTGTGCAAGTGCCAGTGAATCGAGACAGAGAATTATTGAAACTGAGAACGATTCTGACCTTAGGGCTTTTTATGGATGTTGGAACGTTTTGGTGAAAGGAGCCGTTGAAATGTAGTTTGACGATTATGCCCTTATTAAACTATTCAATCCTGGGTGGTTCTTGGTAATTTAGCACGATTAAGCAATTCATGGGTCGGTTCGGGTGGTCTTTTCCCGCCGGTTTGGCTCCGAGGATTCGGTTCCTTTCCTAATATTTATTTATCGTATTTTGTATAAAGAGAGGAAAGGTCAAGTATTTGTGTAATAAATTAATATAAACCATTAAAACTAAAATTATAAATTAATCCTACTACTTTACAAAAGAAGCTAATTTCAGTTTCTCTAGTGATATATTTGGTAATAATTAATTCATATGTAAGAATGTATTTAATGTGTCCTCTGCTCCGTGTGTTGCGGAGTGTTAGGAAAAGTTAGTTTTCTTTGTCGCCGACTATAGGAAGTGCGGTGTTTGGCTGGTCCATGGATCGGATTCGAGACGGTGTTGATGGTGTGGCCATCAATAAGGAAGACGATGATACTTTGGTTATCAGGGAAGAAGTTCTCAAAGGAGGAGGGGTTGGGTACCAAATTGCGCTGGCAGAAAAGGTAAGGATTCGTGAAACCTGTTGTTGCAACCTTGTATCCTGAACGAACTGTATAGAAATCTTTCCTTTCTGGGGCCTAGAGCCAGCAAGTTGTACCCTGTGATCTAGTTCTCAGGATACCTTTTATTTGCCAAACATTAACAAGCAACAAAACCTATCACTCAGAGAGAGAATCAAGGTGGTTTTGGAGATGTAATTAATGATAATCTAACAAGTTTTGACTCTCATTTACTGAACAATTTATGTTGGGTAAAGAGAGTGGCAAACCAGACAGCTCATAAGCTTTCCAAGTTAGCGGCGGAGATTATAAATACTCAACAATGAAGGATTGTCTGTCCTACCTTCGTATTAAACTTAAGGTATAGGCTTCTATTTTAATAATATAACTTCACACCACTTTATTTCAAAAAAAAAGTATTTTAAAAGAAAAAAAAGTATGGATGAATCTTACTTTTGTTCAGAATACAAACCTAATACTCTCTCAAACGTCAAGTTCTCATAATCGGGAAACATCTCCTAACAAAGAATTGGATTTTAATACGATTGGGTAAAAAAACTTCGGGGCAGGAGCAGAGCATAATGGAGCGGCGGCTAGGGCTTCCCTCTCCGCCACCATTGGTGCATCACAAAATCACAGGTGATCCTTTGGTTTTGTCCATCATGATTGCTCTGTATGGTGTTCTATGGCTTGGGTGTTTGTTCAATGGAATCAAGCAGGTGTCGTTCATGAACATACACAGCGTGGACCTTTTAGGTTTACAGCGAACTCATCACATGGCAGCTGCGGCGGCAAAGCTAGCCAGCAGCAACCATGCGACGACGTGCGGTGGGTCGACGACAAGGACGACGAGGGCTTCTCCTATGCCACCTCAGGTCTCGCCCCCATGTGAAGCAATCTCATCTTCTCGATCGTCGCCTCCGTTTCCAGATGGAGTTGCAACACCGAAGGGACGAGATATGGTTTTCTCCGCCAATAAGGCGGTGGAACGTGGAGCCTCCACGAACCCTCGGGCAAACGGGGGTCTATGGCATCAATTTCCGTGCCACCGACGACAGCCTCAATCCTCTACCCCTCTGATCCCACCACATCCTCGGACGTCTCTTCCATCTTTGTCGGATAGCCTCTTCTGGAAAAGGGTATTCGGGGAGCTCGGGAGCTTCGAGCGGGGTTGGTTTTGGCCAAACAAAAGGGAGGTGAGACACCATTCCGTGGAGGAGGAGGTGGAGGAATCCGGTGAAGCTTCCGTGGGGAGGCGGCAGCTAGGGAAAGACTCGATTAGGGTTTCGAGCATGGGTCCGAATGCTATGGGCCCTCAGCACGGGCTTGCGGGTCGAGGCCCTCTAGAGGTGGGTTTAAGGAGGGATCCGACACCGTCACTATCTGGAAACAAGAGCGTACTAAGGGGCGGAGGACCCCGAGGAGGATGAAGACTCGGTGGCGTCTAATGAGGCGCCATCTGTAGCGGCGGGGGGATTCAAGCACCCTCGCCTCCAGGATTGAGTACTCATGTGGCCAGGGAGGGTTTGGTCGGCTGTACCTTCTCCCTGGTGTATAGGTGGCATTGGTATCACCAACAGCTGATGAATTACTTCTCTACCACTTCGGGGTCAGCAATCCCGCGTTCAGGAGCCCTACCATTATCATTCAAGGGAGGACGACGCACGCTGACATACCGGGGGAGTAATTGGTCCACCGTTGTTCGTTTATCCTCTGATCTGCTCGATCAGTTTCTTCTGGTTGGAGTATACTGTATCGGTGTCCTCGGATGCTACCGCAGTCCCGCCACCCCGACCGCAATTATGCCTAAGAGCACATTTAAGTATTCTGCACTTGTTTTTCCAATTATGTTAGTTTGGTTTATGTACGGTGAATCCTACGTTTGTGGTCACCAAGTTATTTTACTTTAATAATATCTCCATTTCCTCAATAAAAAAATTCAAAAAAAAAGTATTTAATGCATTAATGTTTAGAATAAAATTAAACTAATATAAAAAGAAACCTTTGAACACGTCTTCAGGGATCATGATCGTCTCTGCTGCCCTAGCGCCGCAGCGGCTTTTGGCGAAGCAGAGAGGGAACATGGCCATGGTCAAGGCCATGATCCCCGGTAAATGTACTCTTACTAGATTACCTCTTGATGTAGCCGCCTCTCTGTTTCTTCTCAGGCGAACAGATCTAGGGCTTGGCTGGTTGGAGGCGATGACGTTCTCGGCGACGTGTCTCTCCAGCACCTCCGGTGCTCCTCCTCTGTGGGTCGATCCGGAGGTGGACGTGATGTTTGCGGTTGGTACTGAAACAGGCACGGGCTTCGGGGACGCAGGCGTGATGCCGGGACGGGGGAACGACGTGGATCGTCCTGATCGGACGCTCGTGATGGGATTGGCGGCGGAAACGGGCGTGATCCCGATATCGTCCGATGGTGGGGGAAGGCCGGGGATAATGGATCTCTGTTGTCGGCGTTGTCGTTGACGGCGAGGGATGGACTGAAGCCGGGACTGGTGGTCTCGTCGATTCTGCGGCCGGAAGAGGAGGCCCGTGGTGGGGACGGGCGAACCAGGGCGGGGGACACGCTGGGACAAGCGCCGCGGGTGGCGGCGGTGGTGCCGGTGGTGGGGATCTCTTCGGAGACGGATGTGACGGCGGAGGAGACGGCGGCGACTCTTGCTTGGAGGCGAAGCAAGGGTAAGGGGTCGTGGCAAGAGGACCCTGTTGAAAACCCTACTGGGCCTGACATGGGCCTAGGGGATGGGCTAGATCGGGCAATTCCGTCTGACTGGGTGCAGACGGAGAGGAGGCCGACACTATCTGGGAAGAAATGCCTAGAAAGGGAGGAGGATCAGCTCGAGTCAGAGGTCTCGACAGCGTCTGATGGGGAGTCACAGGCAGCAACGGCGGGGGGCGTCAAGCACCCCCGCCTGAAGGAATGAGTCTGAGGTGGCCCGGGGAGGGGCGGGTCAACTTTGGCCCCTTCCCAGCGGATGGATAGCGACGGCACCATCATCAGTTGATATTTGTCTCCCCTGCCAGTCCGGAGTCAGCAATCCCGCGTTCAGGAGCCCTACCATTATCATTCAAGGGAGGACGACGCACGATGACACACCGGGGGAGATGTAGGTCCACCAGTATTCCCCAAAACTTGGTTGGCTCGCCTCGTCCCATGTTGGAAGAAGATTGTTGTATCGGTGTCACCAGACGCTACCGCAGATTTCCCCTTCGTCCATCAAACCCATTACCAGGAGCCGATTTTATTGCTTTCAGTTCATTTCAATTTGTTAGTTGGATGTTATGTAGGTGGGGTACTTTTCAGTACCTACCAAACTCGTTTCTTATGATTTATTTATAAACTGCAATATGTACTCAAAAAAAAAAACTAATATAAAAAGATAAAAAATGATTATGTTTTGATTTAATGAAGATGTCATGATTGAGAAAACGACAAGTCGGAGATGGAGAGATTAGAGGTCTAATTTTCAGTTTACCCAAATTATCTGTCGAGCCAGCAATTGACAGGTGCGAGAGACTAAACATATTCCGATTAACACACAAATACAAAATCTAGGGTTTCCAAATCCCCCTCTTTCTCTCCCTTTTTCTTTTCCTCCAACCAGCAATTCATTCGTTCCGATTCCCTTACCATTCTCCGCCACTGCGCACGCCCGATTTCAATTTCTCTCCTTCGTTCTCCGATGGTAGCTGGCCCTGAATTTTCTCTGGGAATTCTTTTTTCCCGGGAAAATTCGCCTCATTGGGTTGCTAGCTATCCTTTCGTCCCTTTCTCCTTCCACGGTAAAGGTAACACAACCTCTCTCTCCGTCCTCTCTGGAACCTTGTGTGTGCGATTTGAGCTTTTTCCTCCAAATGTGGCTACTTGATTTATTTTGATTTGAGAAAAAAACGAATGTCTCTGTCACATTTAGGTGTTGTCCTGTGTTTGTTTTGATTGATGCATTGTCAGTGGGTAATGGTTTCTGGATTTGTTCGATCTATAGGTTTACTAACGTTTGATTTATGGTGTCTGTTTTTTTTGTTAATCCAGGAGTTTTGTTTTGCCAATGATTTGTTGATCTTTGGGGAATGGTTGCTGGTGGTTGGAATCAGGAAGGAAGAATTGCCATTGAAGTATCCAAATTCAAGGAGAGAGGATTTGGAAGCTCTAATGTTTTTATGAACTCTAGTTTCATGATTTGTTGTTGTAGGTAGATTATTTTCTGTTGATATTGAGTTCTGTTTTTTCTTTCTATTTTTCGAGTTTTGATGCAAATTGGTTTATGGATTCTGAATCGAATTCACCACCGAGTGTGGTAAAATGCCGCAAATGCGGCTGTAGCTGTTCTTCTTTGATGAGTAGCTCTTCAGGAGGGGCTTGGCTAAGATCTGTGAAACGCAAGCACGATGAATTTGAGAAGGGAAACCGATTCTTTGTTCCTGGTTTTGAGATTTACAATGTTGCAAGAGTCCAAATTGAGTCCGAATGTGCTACATTGCGCGATACAGTTAGTAGTCAACAGCAGTCAATACAGAATTTGCAACTTGAATTGGAAGAGGAGAGGAATGCTTCTTCATCTGCTGCAAATGAGGCCATGTCAATGATACTAAGGTTGCAGAGGGAGAAAGCTGAAGTCCAGATGGAGGCTAGGCAATTCAAGCGTTATGCAGAGGAGAAATCTACTCATGATCAGCAAGAGCTTTCATCAATGGAGGACTTATTGTATAAGAGAGAGCAGGCAATTCAGTCTCTGACATGTGAAATGCAGGCTTATAAGCACAGGATGCTGAGTTATGGGCTTGGTGAATCAGAGGTAGATGGAGAAGCAAGTGGCCATAACCAGAGCAATCTTGACAATTTTGGTGCTCAAGATGAACACCCAATCTTTGATTATCCACCTTTAAGATGTAACACTGGCAATCGTTTTGAGGTTGATAATGATGCTGTTGACATTGAGAAGCATGCATTTGGTGAGACACCTCGAGACCATTTGAAGAATTTGGAATATAGGATCTCTCAAATGGAGAAATCTCCCAACAAGAATCAGTTGGATGGGGACTTCTCTAGTGGAAAGAACATTATGGAGACGGTGTTAGTTGGACATTCTCCTAGGTGGGCCAGACTTTCGGGTCGGTTTTCCTCTGATAGCGTGATAATTAAAGATATTGCTTCAGATGTTGCTGCTGAATCTCCTATGCGCTGCAGCAGCATCAAGAAAACGGATTACTTCCCATATCCTGAAGATTATAATCCAAGAAAGTTGGATTATGTATCAGAAGGTGATGATGACATGATGAATGATAGAATTTACACAATTGATTCTATCCATACCGGGGCTAACTATAATACTAAAGAACCTAAGTCTGGAGTTGGGATTTGTGAAGATTATATGAACACCCCAAAAGAATCATTCAATCGGATTGATGACCCTGCTGATGTCAAGAAGCTGTATGTGAGACTTCAGGCACTTGAAGCTGATAGGGAATCAATGAGGCATGCAATTATGTCAATGCGGACTGATAAAGCACAGCTTGTTCTGCTGAAAGAAATCGCCCAACAATTGTGCAAGGACATGACACCTGAAAATCGCATGCCAGTGAAAAGGTCACCTGTTATCAAAACCTTTTCCTTCATGTCAGTTTTTAAGGTAAACTTTGGTGCTTTATTTGTCTACTAATGTCATTTGCATAGCTGCCATTTTAATAGTATACGCCATGCAATCTTTAGCTTATGTGGTGCATTATTGTTAGGTGTCTTTTCAGAGTTCTTCATATACCTTAAATACCTAGATTTACATTTTGATTATCGTGTAAGATGTTCCCCTCCCTTTTTCTGCAAAATAGTTTCACTTAAATATGTACAGTAACTTGAGGTAATAAAATTATAATCATCGAAACTATTAAGCTTTATCTTCTATATTTGATGTTTGTGACCTTTGCTTTGTGTTTATTCATGGACCAAGTTGAGGTAATAAAATCAATTGAAAGCAAATTCCTTTCTTTTAAGCCAAAATGTTGCTGCATAGGGAGCTCCTCTGAGCAAGATATTTATGTCTGCCTTCAATCCTCTTGCATCAGATTTCTATATGAACTCAAGCATGCGTTGCTGCTGTAGCTGTTAACCTGTTTCTTTTGTGTTCTCTTCAGTGGGTCGCGTCCTTTGTTTTCTGGAGAAAGAAAGGCCGTCGAAGCAAGTAAGTTAATGCATTTGAACTAATGAAAATCTATATATCCAACACATTCAGAAATTTCTTCATCAATTCATTTAGCATTTTCAAGTTCTGCATAGTTCAATAAACATAGGGCTTTTATCAGTGGTCTTCTTGATTGGTAATAGGTGATTGATCTATTTGGCTATATTCATAATGTAATTTGCAGGTATTTTTTTGAGCTATCAGCCAAAAATGTGGGCTTGTTGATGCTTCTCGACAACAGCCCTGAGATGAAGCAGTGGAGATGCCTTGCAAGTACACAAGTCTGAGATTGATTTCCAAACATCTGAATGGAGTTGAAGCCGTGATCATACATGTTGTATCCTTGGTTGGCTCGTTTTCTGGATTTTTTTTATTGCTGCGGAACTGGGTTTTTTGTGCAGTTTTCGTTTGGATGAATTTTCCTTCTCCTCGCTCATCAGTAAAAAAAAATCATGAATTACAGTAAATAGCCATGTTTTCTTCTTCGTGTAGTAGTTTGTTCGAATTCAACTTAAGGTGTCATCTTGACCTTCCTTGTATGGTTAAGATTTTTGTATGATTCTCCTCTAATTATGCAGTCCCTTTACCTTTTATTCTGTTGCTATCAGTTACATTCTCAATAGATGGGTGGGTGATTATAAAAGAAAAAGGTGACTTAAATCTTGAGCATTTAACATTAAGATCTTGATTGTCCAAATGATCTAACACATGGGGTGTGGTCTGGTGATCGGAGTTCAAATCGTGATAGGAGTATTACCAATAACATTTCAACATTAAAATAATAAATAGATAAACTAAAAGAAAAATAGTAATAATGTCCTTCATAATTTAGTATAGTTTGTCCTTGATTCGGCTGGAGAGAATTTTATCAGGACATGTAATATTTACTGCATCACTTCAATAACGAATGGAAACATGTGATTTCTTGCCATTTAGTTATTTTCCTAATATACCCCATTTAGAGGGAAGTGTGTTAACAATATTTTATAATATCATCAGGTAATGAGCAAATGAAATCTGTTTATTAAGACAAGACCATTTGGGCATGGAATGCATCTTCTATCTTTTTTTTGTTTCTATTTAATAAGCACAAGATTTTATTAATAAGACTTAAACGAGAAACTAAAGGAAGAGGTGCTACAATTAAAATGGGATCAACCTTTAAATGACAATAAGATTAGCCTGGTCCCAAAAACCGAGGTTCAGATGCAACCTAAAAAACAAAGACTACCCAAGAGAACAAAAACAACACAAAAACAAGCACAATACCACCGCACCTACGAGACCAAGAAATCATGCCCAACAAAATGGAAACACTGACACAACTAGGCCAATCAACAACTGAATCTGTCTTTGTCGTTGTCGGTCACAATAACATCATCATCATCTTCCGAGCTAAGACTTTCCGGTTCTACAAAGGGAAATTCGAGCTCAATAGAGTTGGATATCGAATCCCATGTAGAGAAATGCTTTTCCGACCAAGATTGATTCGAAAGTCTCAAGCTAAATACTTATCCCTTCTCCCTAAACGAACTCTAAAATGCCTGATAAATTGTAAGGGTCAGAGAATTCTTTTCTTATTTTCCTTAAGCCTCCTAGAGTTGCTCTTAACAGTCAGTAACTTATCTCTCACGTCTCCATCACATAAGTAATTTGTGACCATCAAAAAATTCGACTCATATAGCCCTATGAAAAGGCTAGCAACCGGATTCCAAGCCTAATAAGATCGAGATTAACTTGAAGCGCATCCAGAATCACCTTCGTGGACACGGACTACTAGTCCACCAAACCAAGTAGAGAGCCTGAGGCTTTCAACATATCAACCGCTGCCACATCCAAGTCAGATGCACCTTGGGCCGAAGAATAATGGGTCTCGGATGGCACATCCCCGCATGTAAATTTGGCAACGACCTCCGTCCCAAGTATCGCAATTGACCTAATAGATTTCGAAACTAAATCGCGGGAATCTAGCATTGGAGATCCCACGCCGATCACAACCTTCTGCGACGACGATGACCCATTCTGGCCACCCAGTTCCACCAAAAACAACACACAATCAAGCCTCAGCATGGACCTATGTACCTTTGCAGCAGAGACCTCCCAAACACGGATTGGGAAGCTCTCTTAACCCAATTTCAGCATTAAACTTGTCTTAGACTCTTAGGCATGGCTGACTCGTCCACTTGACCAATTAGGCGGTTGCCTAAGGCCTCCAACAAAAGATAGGCCCCATTTTTCTAAAAAAATATTTTAGGCCTTCCAATTTATTTATTTATTGGTTCATGAAAACTAATTTTGGGCTTGCTAAGACAACCCCTTTATCAGTATAATACTCATTAGATTTTATTTCCTATTTCTCTAGGGTTTCACCGTTTCTACTTCTTCGGGTACTCAATCAATGCTTTATGGTTCTGCACTTCTCCTTCTCTCCGTTAAGTTTATCTATTTTCCAAATATGGTACGCACAATCCTTTCTTTTTCCTAGATGATTAATTGTTTCTTTTTTATTTCAAATAAACATGCATCAAAATTTGTATAAGTATGGTGGAATTTTTAGTTTGATTCACCCCAACTTGCTATTCTATTCTAGTTTATTCTTTCTTTACTTAAACATATTCTTCTTTTTAATTTTCACTACGCTTTCTGGTCCATTTTTATAGAGAACAAACATGACAAAACTAGAAGGAAGAACATGCAATTGTTGTTGGTATATATTGTTTTTAAATGTGCTGCTATGAAAATATAACGTTGGTGACAAGTAAGAGCTTGTATGAGTTCGAACATATTGTCAATTATTATATTACCAATTTTCAATCTGTATGATAGGGATAATAAATGTCTATACCAAGGAACTAACATTCAACCAAGCTTGGATAAGGAGGATGGAAATTTGTTATAGAAAAGATTGTTGAACTATAGTGAGATGTAATATTTGATGTAAGATTAGTTTGACTGTTCCTTTTTTATCATGTACTTAGATTGATTTTTAGAGGAAGACTTGTTTTTTTTAACGAAGGGAGAAATTGTATTACTTGAAATCGATTACATTATCCTGCATCGGGGAACATGCTCCCCGACCATCAGAAGGCCAGTATTCACGAACAATTGTTCTCTGATTCTTATACTATCATAACCGTCACCAACGATATTGTGATGCCTCGAGGGCAAAGAGATAAGACAGTGAGGGGAAGCGAGGTACCGGAGATCCTGAGGGACCTCAATTGTAATGCTGATGGTGGGAGGCAAAACATCGTCTGAGGACCCCTCCTAGGGCCAGTCCCCGATTCTTAAGCGGTGCATCATCCCTCTCGCGCAGGGTTTCTTCCCCACCCGTATTATGGCTCCCCATAAAGGAGCTGACACCATCCTCGTCCGTGCACCATCAACGGCACTCCCAAAAATAATGGGCGTGGAACTTCAACATATCGCGCCCCTGGATGCGCGCGTCCTCCACCTCCTAACTCCCCACGCCCCCGGACTAGGCGACCAACCCCCAAATTAGCAAAGGGTCGATCACCACCCGACTCATGCCGAATCTTTGCGTGTACAAAATTCTGAGGGTTTGGAGCGAACCCCCTCGGAGGCTTGTCGCGGGTGGCCGGCTGGAGCCCCAAGTAGGAGAATGTGGTCCCGAGTTAGGTCTCGGATCCAATGTCACACATGCACCTCGTCCTCTAGAAAGCCCCTCCTTAGGTCTCGTATCCAATGTTAGTGGGCTGGAACTAGTTCACCCCAAATACCAATCATTGCCGCACCGTCTTCAGATTCCCATTCAGAGAAGCGCCTTCTCCTCGGTCCTTAGTCCCCCGAACAACTCCAGATGCAGCCCCTCCGGAGGACAACAAGTCCCTCGGCTGCCGCCGTGTCTAGCTTCTTGTCGGGGTGTCCATGGATACCGGGACCGCCTCCCTCGGGGCAGAAACGGTCGGCCACCGACCTCAGGGTCATGCCCTAGAGCAACTCCTCTGTAGGACATCCAAGCCCTACTCATCCTTCGCAACCATCCTTGAAAAAAACCCTAGAGGATACGTCCACCACACTCCGGCGCCACCCATGTCTACCATGGGCCAGGCGTCGGGTTCTAGCCGTCGCCGTCATGTGTGTGAAGACCTCCGAGTACTCCACTACAATCTGGACCGTTGCCGCCCTAGACATCACCAGAAAAAGGTCATGGTGAACCCAGGGAAGCAAACTAGGGTTTGGCTTAACGGGAGCCAACCAATAGCATGGAGTAGAAGGCAAACGTGCCCACCGCCACATAATTCCAGGACGAAACTCGCCACGCGGAGGAGGAGGCGGACCCAACCCAACCGTCGAGAGCCGTGATGGGGAGGAAGATGTCATGGATCCCAGGACTAAGACTGGCGAGACAGGGGAGGAGGAGGGAGAAAAGGTTAGTGGTGGTGACCACCCCCATCGGTTCTTATCCCCCGTACCAAGCGTGGTCTACGAGGGGATTGACCTGATGGGACGGGGAAACACGGGGATAGCCTTCTCGATAGGAGCAACATCGAGTGGCGGAATCCCTAGCGGCACAGCGGCGACATTGTCATGAAAGAGCACCGTAGCGGCAGGGTTAGGACTAGGTTGAGTGTCTCAAGGAGCGAGAAAGAAAAAATAAGAAAAGAAAAAAATATGTTATTTTATTTTATTTATTATTAGGAAAGCTTGCTATTTTTCCACTATTTAAGTGTATTTTTATTATCATATTAATAAATTTATCATGGTATCGTTTTTTTGTATTTATTCTTACAAAAACACCATATTTTAAATTTTTGTCTAAGACTTCGATATGCTTAAAGACGGCCCTGACTCTATGTGATGCACTTCATGGACCATCACAAAAGCTCTGTTGTAAAATTCCTTTTCTTCTACCTTTTGGTAACATAATAAATGTTTATTCTATTCTAGTGTTGTTAGTAGTTTATGAGCTAAACCTAACAACCACATTTACAACAAATGATGCAAATGGTCGTGTATATTATACAGTATAATAAATCTCCAATTCCATGTAAATATAATACTTTATGACCAAGTATATTTTCATATATTTTTTTGTGACGTAATGGATCTTTATTCGAATCCAAAATCAAGAGACTATTAGGGTATTGAGTGGATAATCATTATCGTTGTCAAAACGCTTCAATCATTTGTCAATATATGTAGATTGATGGATCAAAATACTGTAAAACAAATATGTATGATCTACCGGCCGAGACAATGTTGTCTTCTCCAATCTTTCATCTCAAATTCTTTCTTCAAATATTCTATCGTTTTAGTGATCTTTTTTGTATGTCTCAATCAGATTCATATCATACCATAGATGTACATTATTATGATAACAAACCCTGAATATCTTCTTAACGAATACACGTACGTGAGTCTCTAGTGCACTCCAATTGAAGCTGCACCTCGTCTCTAGTAAACTCCACAACTCCCATACTCAACTAAATCAACCACATAAACAACCATTACACACTACATAGTATATATAGAGACTGAATTGAATCAAAAGCAACGACACGTACAGAGACGAGTTCGAGTTCGTTACCTTTTCCGATCAAATCTAGGGCTTCCAATCTGATGCAAACAGAGAATGAAAATGGAAATTCTGTAAAAAAAAAAAAATCAGTTTCCGTTTTGAACATTTTCGATTTCCCGCCTGTTTCCAACGTTGTTAACATTATCGATAACGTCCGTTAGATTGATGAAATGCTTACAAGTGATGGACACGTGCATGAGACATGTAACATTTGAAATGAAATAAATAAAAATCGGTAGGATTCAAACAAAATACTTAATTCCAAGGAAATATATCAAAATTTACGCTCCAAAATCGAGCCTCTTTCACATGCATGCACGATCAATCGAAGGTGATATGCATGGTTTAAGGAGTGATTATGAAATAATTGAATGATTTATTTCTGGAATCTGAGCACGGCCTGCCTCTGGTGAAGATGACGAACCAGATTTGTCGATTCTTCTTCTCCACTTACTCTCTAGGTCAATTTTCTCACTCCATTTTTCATTCACGATCTGTCATTTCTCATTCCAAGTTTCTCTTAGTGTTATGAGTCATATCTTTATTGGGTCGTTAGTATTGGGGTAAGAAGTATTTGGGCTTTTATCTATCTTACTGGGCTTTGTTAATGGCTGCCCAAGTCTTATGTCTTTGTTAATGTTACTAGTCTCATGTATACAAAAGGAGAAATGTGAATGAAAAGAGGCAGGCATAGCCTCATATTTGATATATATATCTCTCTCTATATCTCATTCTCTCTGTATCTCATTCTCTTCTTCTTCTCCATCTCTCTTCATTTCTCTAACACACAAAAACCCTAATTTCTTCCCCCTTTTCTCATACACTCTATTTTTGAGTGTATCATTGGTATCAGAGCCACTTTCTAGGCTATGGGTGAATTTTTTTCCCTCAATTGCAACAACTATGATGACACAACACGATGTTCTGGAAATTAAGGGTATTGTAGCAGCTATACAAGGAAAGGTACGAGAAATGTCTTCCATCATTCATACTTTTGCTTCTCCAACACTCATTCCATGTCCACCGATCGTTGCTACAAGTTCGGGTGAAGAATTTTTTTTGAAACCAAAATGTGTTTCGGTTGATTCTGAGGATGGGATTGAAGTTGCAACTCAGGAAGTGGGTTTATTCAACCAGCCATCTACACAAGTTTCAGATGTCTATCGTATGCTTAACCTGGAAGGAGATTTTTATGACGCCCACAAAGTGTTCGATGAAATGCCAATATCACAAGAGATGAACCACATTCAGGTATGCTCAGGTGCATTCGAATTCCAATTCTTAATTCCACCTGTAGATGCTTTTGGAGTGATTTCTTGGCCTACTGGAGTTGACACATCCCTCATGGCCGAACCTAAAATTATATTTGCTATGAAGAGTTTTATTTATGATACATATTCTGAAATGAAGGGCTCGGGGTCAGTAGGTATTATTGGGTTTACAGTTGAGAAATTGTGTTTTGGTGCCATTTACTTCCACAAGGTTGTTGCTGCAAAATTTGAAGTTGAAGTAGTGAATCATGATACTTTTGAGGGTTACAGTGAAGAAGAAGAGGGTATTGAGGTATATGTTTCTATGGGAAATTCTGTCTTGAAGACTATATCGTCCACTTGTTAAGCTATTACTCTTGTTTGGTGGGAAGAAACATTAAATTTTAGCATTGATGATTATGGTGGATTAGACATGGAAGGATTCTTTAGGGAATTTGAAATTACTAATATTTATGTGCTGTCAAGGTTATTAGTCATGGAAGCTAGTCTTACTGGATATAAGAAATCACTGGAAGCATTGTGTTTTTATATCGGCATGGATGCTTCTACTTTTCTAGATCTATATTCACAATTGCAAGGCTTCAAGATCATATTAATCGTTGTTTATGATGTTGCTTTTGTTGGGTGGGAAGTCATTGGTTTTGAGCTTGTGGGCAGCCCAATGAGTGAAGAGGCTAGATTTGAGATAACAAGTATGCTCGTGGGGATTATGAAGGTTTGGTTTATGAGCATTGGGTGTTCGAAGTGGTCGTGCTTGAATCATGTGATGTTTGAGGCAACACCTTTTGAAGCCTTAATGGCTTGTAAGTTGCCTGATGTTTTTGGCCAAGTTTTGGGGTCATGCAACTCATTTCTCGCTACTCAGGAGGTATGGAAGCCAATTTATTATGTTCTTTCTCCGAGAGTTATTTTTGGATTATGCTTACCTAGACTTACTACTACTCCAAACATGAAAATGAATTCCCTGCTGGAAATTCTAGAAGAAATGTTGGAAGCTAGTTTATTATTAAAGGGTCGAGAAGATAACAATTGGATGTTACATATTATGATGATTTTTGGAGTCCTTGCCTCATTACAAAACTTGACTTGAGAAGCTTTTCTGGAGGCGCACGTGTTAATTGTAGTCCCAAAAATTAAAAGGGCAACTTGGAAGAAAAGACTTGATTGGTTTCAAGCTTGGGGGATTAGATCATTCAAAACAGAAATTTGGAGTTTGGCTAGAAGGGACAAGAAACTATCTGGTAGTATCCATAAATATATTTTGATGGAATGTTTGGTTCATATTGTTAGGAGAATACATATGGGTCCTTGGTTGGTGCAAAAAAATGTCCACAAACGAATTGGCAGCAAGTTATTCAATTTTGACTACGTTTTTCCAACAACATCTCAACAAAGGAAATACTCAATTGTTGATCAATAAGCTTTACAAGTTATTGGTCATCATTGTCATGACCAAGGGAAATGGTGAACCTGACCTAAAGATTGGGCTTGTGGAATTTTGGATGTTTGTGAACTTGGTTGATAAAGCTGAAGAAATTTTGACGGCAATGTTCGAGGTTCCTTTAAATACTATTTGTGTTATGTCTCCTGCTATCACCTCGTGCATATATCAATCCTCAAAGTGGATCCACATGGGCTACAATATTATCGACATCGATGGTAGGGGTATGGTCCCATTGTATGTGACAACAAATGTGGCATCTCTCAAGAAGCTACCGAAACCAAATACTTGTGTTGCTGATTCTTGTGATGAAGAGGTATATTGTGCTGGTACTTTCTCAAATGCTTCGTTTTGTTTTTATTATGAGCATGTTATGTTACCAATTATGGGGTTCAAAAGTAAATTAAGAAGGGTAACTCGAAGTGGGGTGGTGCCTTCATATGATTATGGTCCTTTCAAAATTACAATTCCTATTGGTGTTCATTGGTACACATCACTGGTTATATCTGAAAATTTCTTGGTGTATTGCCTTGAAAGAGATGATGCCCGTTATGTTACTTAAGGTGGGGGCAAGATGAAAAGTACCTTTGTTGTGTATTTGGAGTCATGGGATGATGAGTTTCGAGGGGGACAAGTTGTTTTACTAAATGAGGGAAGTTCTTTAAGGTTGGGAATGGAAGCCATAGTATTGTATGAGTTTGCTCAAATATATGGTGGTGGGGACAACCATGATTCAATTTCAGACCAATGCAATTTTGCTACCTATGAGGCAGATAAACTATTATGGATAAGACTTCTTGTGTCACATTCTGCATGTGATAATGTCATAGAAAAAGGTAGCTCAACAATTCTTGATTTTCAGTCATAATCTGGAGCACTTATTTTGTTATCAGGTAATCATGAATTTTTCCCTACAATATCTGGTGGAAATATTATGATTTTTGGATCAATGGATGGTACTCTCAAGGATGTAGAACTTCTCCTTATACACAGACAA
Organism: Erodium maritimum; assembly: GCA_963921825.1. Taxonomy (NCBI): domain Eukaryota; kingdom Viridiplantae; phylum Streptophyta; class Magnoliopsida; order Geraniales; family Geraniaceae; genus Erodium; species Erodium maritimum. The sequence goes on from OY997594.1 coordinate 61,490,616, forward strand.
TATATGTGTGGTCAGATTATTGCAAGTGATATTTGTTATTCACTTAGATGCCATCTTGTCCTATATTGTATTGAGGTTCGACTGAATCCTCTTAAGGTGCAATGTGTTCAGCAACACGTAGAGCATGAGATATTGTGCAGGGGTGAAAATGGAGAAGCTGATAGTGGATTTGTGGTTCTTGAGGTTTTTGTTCATGATGCATTGTTCTCTATCATCCATGAGCAGAATCAGATTCTTGAGGACAAGAATCATTTGAAGGAGAGGGTAATGTTATGAGTCATATTTGTATTGGGTCGTTAGTACTGTGCTAAGAAGTATTTGGGCTTTTATCTATCTTACTGGGCTTTGTTAATGGCTGCCCAAGTGTTATGTCTTTGTTAATGTTACTAGTCTCATGTATACAAAAGGAGAAACGTGAATGAAAAGAGGCAGGCATAACCTCATATTTGATATATATATATATATATATATCTATATATCTCATTCTCTCTGTATCTCATTCTCTTCTTCTTCTCCATCTCTCTTCATTTCTCTAACACACAAAAACCCTAATTTCTTCCCCCTTTTCTCATACACTCTATTTTTGAGTGTATCACTTAGATTTTGCATCGATGATTTCGGGGGATGGAAAATTAGGGTTTGATTGGGCGACAGTGATGGATTTGGGTCCACTGATTCTGGAAAATTGTTAATTCCTGCTTCAGATGGCTTATTATTCACGGAGCTGGATTGGTTAGTTGCTTTAAATGACATATAAATTCAACCCAAGTGTAAGAGGAAAGTGACTCTATGGGGCAGTATTTCTCAAATGTTTATTAACATTTCTCAGTTGATGGGAATGGGGGTAATAATTGTTATTTAGTTTTGACAATTTCTTTACAAATAAGGGACTAATATTTATTTTTTCCATGATGAAATAGTATAGAAAAAATCCGTTCAATATGTTGTTTATGGTATATCCTTCAGAGTTTCACATAAATTTTAGGATTGGATCTTGTCATGTTTTGGGTACACTAGAAATATTATACATGCAACAGATGGTTTACGGATCACTTTTGGAGGACTGATGTGAATTTTGTCCTCCAATTCTAATGTAACTCAAGACTGTCTAACTCAATGTAAGTTTTTTCCAGGCCCAGTGGTTGGTGATGTGTTGAAACAAAGGAGTTTGATCTGGTGTCTTACATGTTGATAAATCCAATGTATAGTGTTGATAAACCCAGTGTATAGTGTTGATAAAAATTATCAGACTTAATTTTTTTTTTAAAAAATCAACCCCGAAAATATTTTTTTTTTCGTACTTCAAAATATATTCATGACTGATCTTGATAGAAAGCCCTTGAAAAACAAAACTAATGGCGCAAGTTTGAAGCCAATCGGAGTTCAAACGAAGCGGGAAAAATTAAATTAGTGAATTGGTAAAAAAATAAACATATGATGATTTTACTAAAAAACACTTACCCCTTACTAAAAAGTGCTGTTTTTTTGCAGTCAACAAATCAATTGCATCTCATCCATCCATTCTTAAAATGAATGGCTTGGATGGTTCACACAGTTTTTACGTTAAGAAGTGGTTTCTATTTGATTTTTCCTCCATTTTGGTAACATAATAAATGTTTATCCTATGCTAATGTTGTTAGTAGTCTCTGAGCTAAACCTAACAACCACATTTACAACAAATGACGCAAATGGTCGTGTATATATCATACAAGTATAATAAATCTCCAGTTCCATGTAAATATAATACTTTATGACCAAATATATTTTCATATATTTTGTTTGTGACGTAATGGATCTTTATTTGAATCCAAAATCAAGAGACTATTAGGGTATTGAGTGGATAATCATTATCGCTGTCAAAACGCTTCAATCATTTGTCAATATATGTAGATTGATGGATCAAAATACTGTAAAACAAATATGTATGATCTATTGGCCGAGACAATGTTGTCTTCTCCAATCTTTCATCTCAAATTCTTTCTTCAAATATTTTACCGTTTTAATGATCTTTTTTATATGTCTTAATCAGATTCATACTATACAATAAATGTACATTATTAAGATAAAAAACCCTGAATTTTTTCTTAACGAATACACGTGCGTGAGTCTCTAGTACACTCCAATTGAAGTTGCACCTCGTCTCTAGTACACTCCACAACTCCTATACTCAACTAAATCAACCACATAAACAACCATTACACACTACAGAGTAGAGTCGTAGAGACTGAATTGAATCAAAAGCAACAACATGTTACCTTTTCCGATCAAATCTAGGGCTTCCAATCTGATGCAAACAGAGAGTGAAAATGGAAATTCTGCAAAAAAATCAGTTTCCGTTTTGAACATTTTCTATTTCCCGCCTGTTTCCAACGCCGTTAACATTATCGATAACGTCCGTTAGATTGATGAAATGCTTACAGGTGACGGACACGTGCATGAGACATGTAACATTTGAAATGAAATAAATAAAAATCGGTAGGATTCAAACAAAATACTTAATTCCAAGGATTAATATCTGAGAGGATGGGGGGCATGGTAGGTATTTGGGGCTACCTTCTGTTATAGGACGATCAAAACGAGAAGTTTTCAATGGGGTGGTGGACAGAGTTCGTAAAAAACTCCAACTATGGAAGGTAAAACGTTTCTCCATGGGTGGTCGGGAAGTGCTTATAAAGGCTGTAGTTCAAGCTATTCCTACTTTTTCTATGAGCATTTTTAAGCTTCCGGAATCGACAATTTCTACAATTAATAGTCTGGCCTCAAGATTCTTTTGGGGCGGGGATGATGAACGAAAACCGTTTTATTGGAAGGCTTGGCCTGCAGTCTGTACCCCAAAGGCACTGGGTGGTCTGGGTTTTAAGGATCTTTGCTGTTTCAATAAGGCTTTGGTGGGGAAACAATTTTGGCGTCTTTTATCTTCCCCTGATTGTCTGATGGCTAGAGTGATATTGAATAAGTATTGCAGTTCGGATTCTTTGTGGAAAGTTTCTCTGAAAGGATGCCCCTCGGAGTTCTGGATGAGTATTCTTTGGTGCCGGGGTTTGGTCAAGGAGGGTGCTGTAATCCAGCCTGGCCATGGTATGGATGTAAAAGTCTTTTCAGACCCTTGGCTTCCTCATACGCCAAACCATCTCCCGATAACTACCCCAAGCCAGCCTCATTTGGCTCTTACTATTGCTGATATTCTAAATGACTCGGGTGGCTGGGACTTTACTCATATTGACGACATTCTGTGGCCTGTCGATTCTTGTCAAATTCGTGGCATTCCCCGCCCACGTGTACAAGGTTCAGCAAGGTGGCGTTGGGATTCTCATAAATCTGGTTCCTATACAGTTCGATCTGCCTATCGTTTAGCTACGGAAAAAGGACTCCTACATTCCTCAAACTCAAACCAAAACTCTTGGTGGGTTTGGTTTTGGGATTATCAGCCCCTGCAAAACTCAAGTTATTTGGATGGAGGTTATGGAATAATCTACTTCCCACATCAACAAATCTAAAGAAGCGTGAGATCGATATGTTGGAGTTCTGTCGTGTTTGTGGGATGAAAGTGGAATCAGAGTTCCATGCTTTGATTAAATGTGGTTTGGCGAGTAAAATTTGGGATGCCTCTGAGATCTCTTTGAATTGTTTCAATGTGGCCCTCCATAATGGTAATTCTCTGATATATTTTGCAAGGGAATCTTTATCTTCTGAATCTTTCTTACTCTGGCTTGGTATTTGCTATAATGTTTGGTGTGAGTGTAATAAAGTGTTGTTTGGGGGTACTGTTAGACAAGCCGATCAAGTTGTATACAAAGCATAAACTGGCTAGAAAGTTTTAAACTAACCCGACAAGAACTCCTTCTAAATTTTCCTGCACCACGACTTCAGAATCCTACTAGTTGGTGTCCTCCTCCGGTTGGAATGCTGAAATTGAACATCGATGCAGCCGTGAGAAGCTCCGGAATGGGAATTGGAGTTATAATACGAGATTGGAACGGGAATATGATAGCGGGTTGCATGCATTACCTGGTTGGACCTTTCACTCCGGAGGGTGCTGAACTTTATCTCTTAACCATGGCCTCTCTTTCTGTAGATCAAAGAGGTTGAGAATTAATGTTGCAGAGTCTGATTCTGTTGGAGCAATCCATATGTGCAAGAACCAGGAAATTGGGGGATTTTATGGAGATGTTGTGGCTGACATTCTATCTCTTCTAGCAGAGGTGCCATCCTTAAATTTGAATTGGGTGAAGAGAGATGGAAATCAAGTGGCTCACAATCTTGCAAAAATGGTTGTAGTTGACGAACTCTCTCTCTTGGAATGAAGTTGGCCCATCTTGTATATACTCTCTATTATCCAGAGACTTCTAAATAATAAAGTATTGTGTTTTCAAAAAAAAAAAAAAAATCCAAGGAAATATATCAAAATTTACGCTCCAAAATCGAGCCTATTTCACATGCATGCACGATCAATCAAAGGTGATATGCATGGTTTAAGGAGTGATTATGAAATAATTGAATGATTTATTTCTGGAATCTGAGCACGGCCTGCCTCTGGTGAAGATGATGAACAGATTTGTCGATTCTTCTTCTCCACTTACTCTCTAGGTCAATTTTCTCACTCCATTTTTCATTCATGATCTGTCATTTCTCTTTCCAAGTTTCTCTTAGATTTTGCATCGATGATTTTGGGGGTTGGCAAATTAGGGTTTGATTGGGCGATAGTGATGGATTTGGGTCCACTGATTTTGGAAAATTGTTGATTCCTGCTTCAGATGGCTTATTATTCACGGAGCTGGATTGGTTAGTTGCTTTAAATGACATATAAATTCAACCCAAGTGTAAGAGGAAAGTGACTCTATGGGGCAGTATTTCTCAAATGTTTATTAACATTTCTCAGTTGATGGGAATGGGGGTAATAATTGTTATTTAGTTTTGACAATTTCTTTACGAATAAGGGACTAATATTTATTTTTTCCATGATGAAATAGTATAGAACAAATCCGTTCAATATGTTGTTTATGGTATATCCTTCAGAGTTTCACATAAATTTTAGGATTGGATCTTGTCATGTTTTGGGTACACTAGAAATATTATACATGCAACAGATGGTTTACGGATCACTTTTGGAGGACTGATGTGAATTTTGTCCTCCAATTCTAATGCAACTCAAGACTGTCTAACTCAATGTAAGTTTTTTCCAGGCCTAGTGGTCGGTGATGTGTTGAAACAAAGGAGTTTGATCTGGTGCCTAACATGTTGATATATAGCTGCTATTCGGGAACGATGCAGAGATGCATGTATGTACCTATCCCCCACATTACTCTGTTTGACTAGGAAAAGCGATTGATTACTCTGTTTTGAGAAGAGACTTGGAAAGGCGATTGAAGAAGTCGCTACTCTTGAAATAAATTACTGGTCCCTCCCCAGGCTGGGTTTTCTTCAATTTGATGTTAATGTGATTGGGAGATACCAATTTGGATTATGATCATTAGGAGATGAAATTTTTTTGTATTGGATTCTGCAATTCTATGGGAAATTGTTTCGGCAAATCACCGGAGAATTCTCCACCTGGCGGGGAAAGTAATGCTGCCGCCGCCCCTGCCGCTGACAACAATACCCCAACTTATGAGCCTCCTGAACCCGTCCCTAAACCTGGAACTGAGTCTAGTGCTGGTACTGCTCAGGTGAAGCCTCTAGACCGTATTCCCCAACCTGCCACTGAGTCTAAGGCCGGTGATAGTAAGGCAAAGCCTCCTGGTCCTGTCTCCAAACCCAGTAGTGAGGCTGAAGCTGGTGCTACTAAAGTAAAGCCTCCTGGTCCTGTCTCCAAACCCAGTAGTGAGTCTGAAGTTGGTGGTGCTAAAGCAAAGCCTCCTAATCCTGTTCCTAAACCTGGTAATGGATCTCATGCCGGTGGTGGTACTATCCCCAAACCTGGCACTAAGTCTGATGTTGCTGCTACTGCCCCCAAACCTAGTACTAGTGCTACTCAGGCCAACCCTCCTGATATGCCCAAACAAGACACTCAGGCAAAGCCCGTTGATCCTCTCCGCAAGCCTCCCAATGAGTTTGCTACCCAACCCCAACCTCGAACACCACCTAAGTCATCACAACCCCAACCTCGAACACCAACCAAGTCACAACCCCAACCTCATACACCAACTAAATCAGAGCCCCAACCTCAAACACCAACCAAGTCACATCCACCCCAAACTCAGACACCAACCAAATCAGAGCCCCAACCTCAAACACCAACCAAGTCACATCCACCCCAACCTCAAATGCCAACTAAGTCAGAGCTTCAACCTCAGACACCAACTAAGTCAGAGCCCCAACCTCAAACACCAACTGAATCACATCCCCCTAAACCTCAAACGCCAACTAAGTCAGAGCATCAACCTCAGACACCTACTAAGTCAGAGCCCCAACCTCAAACGCCAACTAAATCAGATCCCCAACCTCAAACACCAACCGAATCGCATCCCCCCAAACCTCAAACGCCAACTAAGTCAGAGCCTCAACCCCAGACACCAATTAAGCCAGAGCCCCAACCTCAAACGCCAACTAAGTCCGATCCCCAATCTCAAACACGGCCGTCTTCTCAACCACAAACTAAGTCAGAGCTCGAAAGTGAGGTCCAGTCATATTCACTTCCCCCGCCTGGAGCTCAGTCTTATTCGCTGCCTATGCCTGAAGAAGCCTCTTATTCACTACCCCCTCCTGGAGCTCCGTCTTATTCGCTGCCTCCACCTGGAGCTCCATCTTATTCACTACCACCACCTGGAGCACCTTCGCCAGAGCCTCCATGTTATTCTCTACCTCCCCTTGGAGCTCAGCCTTTGCTACCTTTGCCTGGAGAACAATCTCATGCGTTGCCTATGCCTGAGATTCAGTCTTATTCTCTACCTCTTCCCGAGACTCTTCAGGTCAAGGCTGATTCGGCTTGTATACCAGAAGAGCCCATCAGGCCAGGCGGGGTGGAGCAGCCTGAGGCTGCTGTACAGAACAAACCAGCCCCTTTCAAAAGGTTGGCAAGCGTAGGCCTTGAGACAGACTCAGTGTTGGGCAGGAAGACAAAGAATGTGGAGGAAGTGTACATGTTTGGGGACAGGCTAGGGCAAGGGCAGTTCGGGACTACCTACGCGTGTATGGAGAAAATGACAGGAAAGGACTTTGCTTGCAAAACAATTGACAAGGGGAGGTTGATAACAGATGAGGATGTGGAGGATGTGAGGAGGGAGAATCAGATAATGCACCATTTGGCAGGGCACCCGAATGTGATACAGATCATGGGTGCTTATGAGGATGCTGAAGGAGTGCATCTTATAATGGAGCTCTGTGAAGGCGGGGAGCTTTTCGATAGGATTATCGAAAGGGGGCATTACACAGAGAGGAAGGCAGCTGAGCTTGCAAGGGTCATAGTTGGTGTCGTCGAAACTTGTCACTCTTTGGGTGTTATCCACAGAGATTTGAAGCCAGAAAATTTTCTCTTTGCCAATCAACAAGAGGATGCACCACTTAAAGCAATAGATTTTGGGCTCTCGGTGTTCTTTAGACCAGGTGCAGTTTTCATTCTTGATTTTCTTATGGCATTGCATTAGATATATGAGTTTAGATGGCACTTACTATCCTTATTAATCCACGTTATATCTTCTTAATGACAGAAATATAAGTCAAATATAACCCACTACACTCAAATCAAACTGAAATATAAGGAAAAGTTAAGGCAAGAAAGAGACATTTTACAGTGTAATATCTCCCCAGATCATTATTGATAGAACTTTTATGCAGATCCTTTTGTTCTTCACCCTGCCAAATTATGATATTGATTTGAATGTTAATCCTTTATGGCCCGAGACCTAATAGTAACTCATCCATTCAGGTGATACATTCCATGATGTGGTTGGCAGTCCTTATTATGTGGCCCCAGAAGTTTTGAAGAAACATTATGGTCCTGAATGTGATGTTTGGAGTGCAGGAGTTATTATTTATATTTTACTATGCGGGGTTCCCCCATTCTGGGATGGTAAGAGTCTGACAGTTACTTCGTTTTTTATTTAATCATAGAAGATCCTCTAGTTTCTATTTTGGTGTATAGTAGTAGTTTCATAACAATTATAGGAACATATCAATTTGATCTGATATTTTGGTATGCTATGTTTTGATTTTGATCAGAAACGGAACAAGGAATCTTTGATCAGGTTTTATCAGGGGACATTGACTTCGTATCAGATCCTTGGCCTAGTATATCCGATAGTGGAAAAGATCTGGTTCAAAAAATGCTTGAAAGAGACACCAATAAGCGCCCAACAGCCCTTGAAGTTCTTCGTGAGTAAACATGTTTCTTTCATCTGATTTTGTATCATTTTCTCAGTGATGCAACTCATAACCAATTCATCTACACATGCTGTTATGTTCCAAATTAAACATAACAGCATGTGTAAACCATTGGTACAAATATTCCATGCCCTAGGCTATTTAATTGAGCGATAATGCTTGCTCTTCAGATACATTTTAAACAGTTTTCTTATGTTGAATTCTTGTTTCTGTTCGGTTTAAATAATAAAAGAATATACGAAGCAGCCATCCTAGCATATCGAAAATGCATTATTTTGACGTGCATGGATGAGTCTTAATTCTTTGCAATGAACATATAAAGGTGTGAGAATCCGATGTAGATCATTTGTGATTAAAACATGAGTAATTTATTTGAGGCTAAACAAAGGGGAACAAATTGGTTTGCTTTTTGCCTTCCTATAATCATTAAAAATCCACCAACTCTGTTTTTGCTCTCTTGCAGGTCACCCTTGGGTTTCAATTGATGGTGAGGCTCCTGATAAACCTCTTGATTCAGTAGTTATGAATCGCATGGAGCAATTTTCGACGATGACCAAGCTCAAGAAATTAGCCATTAGAGTAAGTAGCTTCTTTATTGGCAAATGCTATGTAGGTAGCATTTCAGAAATAGTATGAGATATAGCTTTCCACGTCTTGCAGCCTTCAATTAGTTAACTATTTTTTTTTCCATTTGGGGGTTGGTTGAAAGAGAGTTGTGATGGTTCTTGCTATTTGATTTATGATCTTAAAAATTCCAGTGTATAACTCCAAGAGTTCATGCTTTCTTTCTGTAGGTCATAGCCGAGCTTCTTTCCGAAGATGAAATTACTGGCTTGAAAGAAATGTTCAAGATGATGGACACTGATGGCAGTGGACACATCACTCTTGAGGAATTAAAGTCTGGATTGGAAAAGGTCGGTGCCAAGATCAAAGATTCAGAACTTAAGGGGTTGATGCAAGCTGTAAGTACTAGTAACAAATTCAATTTCATGTTGAGATAAGGCTTCTAGTTGATAATGGTGCATACTTAGAGGTAACTGATTAAGATGTCTAAAAGTATTCCTAAGAGTTATATAACTGGGCAGTCAAGTATGAGATAAGGCTTGTAATTGAACTGGCCCTTTAATATGTTTCAAAACAAAGCTTTTGGGATTTAAATCTCTAATAAGTACTGAAGTTTTCACTATTTTTCCAATTACATTATGTTGTTGACTACAGATCTGATTAATCTTTCATATCTGTTCCTAAAAATGAAAATAAAACATTTACAGGCAGATATTAACAATAGCGGTGCCATAGACTATGGCGAATTTTTAGCTGCAATGCTCCACTTGAACAAGGTCCAGAAGCAGAATCATTTGTATGCAGCTTTCTCATACTTAGACAAAGATGGGAGCGGGTACATCACCAAGGATGAAATCCAAGAGGCCTGCCAAAGTTTCGGTCTTCAAAATCTGAAACTAGACGATATGATACGTGAAGTTGACCAAGATAATGTAAATAAATTGCTTTTCGTATCCAGTTTCCTTTTGTATGTAGAGGAAGAAAAACTTCTTATCGTATGATTTCATATCTTTCTTCGAAACTTTTCAGGATGGAAGCATAGACTACAACGAGTTTGTGGCTATGATGCAAGATACTGGCTTTGGCAAAAGGAAATGAAAAACTATTCCAAGGTAATATAGTAACAATTTTATTACCTGATACTTTAGACAAACCATATTGTTGTAAAAAAATCTCGTGGGATGTAGGAAAGAGGCGGAGAATGTTTTGTTCTTGTACTTACCATTCATTTTTGTGGTAAGCATGCCCTTCCACATGGGATTAAATGGCTTTTTCCCAGGCCGGGAAACTATGTTCAGGAACGTACAAATATATGTTATATGTTATATAACTCAATTTTGTTCATACTCATCCATGGCAAGGAATGCCCACTTTGGTTTGAAAAAAATATACATGACCCGAGTTTCGTAGCAGTTTAAATCTGTAAGTTATTTGTTGGCTGATTGTGTTATCCCTTTCTTACATGGTTTATGTTTGTGGATTGAACTGATTTGTTAACTAAACGCATATGCATAAGGTTACTGAACAGAATGTTACAATTACATGTTAGGCTATGAGATCAATACTAGCCTTTGTTCACTGCATGTATATTGTATAAGCATATCAGTGTGTGTGTTTTTTATCAGAAATTCCTACTCTACCCCTACTCCCACCCATGTCCCCAATACAGATGACTCGTTAAGATTCAAATTCTAGACCTCTTGTTAAGCAGTGCTTGTATGGACCAGATGATATAAATGTTTATGTTACATGTTGGCTATGAAACCGACATGTTTCTCGTTCTTTGTACCCGGATGGTGATGCAGAGGAAGGGAGTGTCCTATGCAGAGGGGTACTCTCCCAGTGCTGTAAATATCAGAAGCAGAGTCTTCTCTGTTTCTGGCTCTATAGATAGAATGGTCCCTTCCCTTGAATATGCATGTGCGTTTCAAAGGTGAAGGGCTATTTTTGTTTGTTTGTATATTCTCTTTAGCTTGTGCTCCAAGGAAAGCCACATTACACATACATGTACACCAAAATCATAATTGGTACTGCACTTTGTGAGGTCGCTACTGTACTGACAAGTTTGTGTCAAGTGAGGGACCTACACGAAACGGGAATTACAAGCATACTATAATTTGTATCTAGCGTTATGATTTAAATCCAGATCATATTCGTATTTAAGGATATGAGAGCGAACCTCGCTTTCATCTTTTCGATATTATGATTAAGCTTGTATGCTTTCTTCTTCATCTTTTTGGCAGCTCTTGACATGGTGCACAAAGCACATGATACTTGATTCAACTCCCATCTGTTTCCTGTTCTTTTCCTAATTTCTTCCAAAAAGGACCTCAAGTTGTTATTATTACGCCCAACTTTTGATTCAACTCTCACTTTCAGGCCTTCCTTTTCTGTAGAAAAACAGGTGTGTTACTGTTAGTGCGGCTCTCTCCTTAAAATGGTTCCGCACCATTTCATCCCTTGCCACGTCATCCTCTCAAAATATCTACTCTCATATGTCGTGTAATCTTAGGCCTTTTCTTTGTTTAAATTTCAAACTAATTGGTCTGATAATTGTCTTCGGATTCATCCCTATTTGTTAGGGATGAACGAGTTGAATCCTAGTGTTATATTTGATTTTATGGTTGATTGCAGACAACTATATTATGTATGATTTACGCTTTTAAATGAAACTGTCTTTTGACCATTATCATTTCCCACTTAGAATATGTATGTGAATAATATTAATACATAATATAGTTTTTAGAAATAAACTAGATTTTATAATAAAAGAATGTCTGATTCTCTTTTTTAATCGATTCAAACTCAAACAAGTTCATATAATTAGCTTGAGTTTGGCATGAAAATAGTATTGAAATTCAAATTGGATTCTACTCATATAATTTTTGTAAATATTCAAGAAAATACGAAACTATTTTACTCAAATTCAACTCGAGTTCCGTTCATTCATGACAAATAGAATATATAATTGATAGCGAACTTGCTTGTGACTGTCGAGTTTGGAAAGGTTGCACTTGAACTCGAGTCGTTCACTAAACGATCTTTATCTGGAATTCATTGCGAGCTTGACTATAACAAACTCTAATTATATATTTAATGAATCAAACTCAAGTGACCCGTTAAAGACTATAATCGCTTATTTCTTTTTGGTTTACGTAATATACTACTCGTGTGATAGATTATGATTTAACCAAATCATCCTTGAAAATTGATATCATGTTTTGTAAGCTGATATTTGACAGTTGTGCTAAACATATCAAGCTCGGAGTGTATTCTTTCTCCGATTAGGGGGATTATCGAGGATTGCAAGCAACTCTTGAGAGAGAAGTGTCGGGCTTGCGGGTGAGGCACGTTCGTCGAGAGGCTAACAAAGTAGCACATGAACCGACTAGAAATGCACATGTTTGGGCTTATTTCTATTAGAATTGTAATGTTTTGTCATGACTTATTGCAGTTGTTGTGCTTGTTTTTTTTATCGGCAAAGCATATTAAAATTTTCATAAATCCTCTTTTGAGGTGAAAAAGGAACACAAGATCTAGCTACAAACCTTCAAAAAGAAAACTCCAAGACGCTTAAAGTCGCCTTATAAAGGAATACAACAATACGACAACCAAGATCTAAACCACGAACACATCAAGAATCCCTCACAGAAACTAAGGGAACATAGCTAAGGAAGGAGCGAAAAATGAAGGCCTAACTACCGGATATTACAACCATGAATACTCACTAGTTTTCTTCAAAAAAAACAAATACTAAAATACGATAATTAAAATGTAAACTTACGAGCAACTTACAGCCATATCTCATTTGTTAAATCAATTCACAAGAGAGAGAAAATCCGAACCATAAATTTCAACCATGTTACATAATTTTTGAAAGAAAACGATGTTAAAGTCTCGTACTATGTTGATAAAGGAATGACGATATGAGAGAGTAGTGGACCAATATACATGCTTTCACTTTGGACATGTGGAATACACATAATACATATGTAGGAATCAGAGTCGGAGTCAGAATCAGAATATGTATATGTATAGAGAGAGAGAGAGTCGAGAAAATAGCAACATTTGTAAAAGTGGACACCCTATAATGCAAGGTATGATGATACTAACTTGTACTGTGCTGTGATGTTGGAAGAATAGCTTGATGACACCATGCGTGCAGATCTTTTCTCTGTCTTACAGTCACAAAAGTCAACGACTTCAGATTGATCATCCACCCAACTCTATTCCATTATTCTTCCCACTCCAATCCACCGCTTAATCACGCTTGCTTATAATTAATTACCTGACTTTTACCTGAGTCGTCCTCCTTTATCTTTTTTTTATTCAAATTTGGATTTGGATGTTCATAAAGTAGGGGAAACCCTGTTTCCTAATCCTTGAGCTTTGTTTTTCAATTCCTAACCTAAATTTACTTTTGGTGACATTTCTCAACTGTTACCTTTCGATTTTTTGCAGAAAATATCGTTTACCGTTTATTTTGACGATTCCGTTAGTTTTTTTGCCACAGGTCACTTCATCGTGCCGACACGTGGCCGACACGTAAGCAAAAACTAACGGAATCGTCAGTTTTGACGATTTTTGATACTTTTTGCAAAAAATTGAAAGGTGACAGTTGGGAAATGTCACCTAAGGTAAACCTAGGTTAGGAATTGAAAAACAAAGCTCAAATGGGGTTAGGAAATAGGGTTACCCCCAAAAAGTAATATCAAATTCTAATGGACGATCATGTATTGTTACTAAAGCGGATCAATTAGGGTTTGTGCACGTGTGTTTTGTTCGTCTATGAACTCCTGAGTCTCAAATAACCAATGAATTCTGTTAGTGTTTTTCGAAACCGTTAGTTCAGGTGGTCGTGCCTTTTAGATGACATTGATCCTCCCAGCATAGGTTTGATGCACATTCCTATCGTATGGGCGACGATCTTTCTCATCAATAATTTTGGGTGTGTGGCCTTCCAATCTCGACTTCCTTGAACCTCCGGATGCCTACAACATGGCCTTTCCCGTCTCTCCATTTGACTCGGGGTGAGACCTGGGTCGTGTTTCAGGATCCATCGCCCTTGAATCTCTCTCAACCGACCCCAATGCCTCAGTGCTAACGTCGGGTAGATCCTGGCTCCCAGTCGATCCCGAATCCAGTTCCTTTCCCACCATCATAGTCCCTGATCAACCCTTGTCATCTCTGAAGCTGTCAGCGACGTGTCTATCTCCTTGGCCTCCACTGATGCACCATCCTCGATCTTTCTCTCGATTTTGGACCAGGCTAATCAGTTGGGTCTGTTTTACTTTATCTGTTTTCTATTTTGTAGGGTTAATGACTAGTGAGCAGAGATTTAGAGACTTTACCTAGAAGGAACCATGATTCAAGGATATCCTCCCGTTACTACTAATGAGTTCAAGTTCGATCGCACTCCTCACGACGAAAGAGTACTTGAAAAGTAGAGATCAAACAGCGTTTAAGCATCATTTTGAGCGGTTCTCCTCAATTTATCAGGTTAAAAAAACTTTAAGCTTCTTCAAAAAGAGAGGCTAATTCTCGAATTTGTTAAAAAAAACTGTGAATAAAACTTCTTACTTCGTTCTATGTCTATTCTTCAGTAGTCATGGTATCTTTTTCTCTGAGACACATCGTTTTTACTGCTTTCTTAGATCATCAATAAAAATACAACTTTTTCTATAAAAAGAAATGAACTATGGAGTATCCAGCTTGTATGGAGAATTCCAGTCGTATAACAACCCACAAACATAAGTTATATGCATGACAATGGAGAAGAAAACTCATGTGCATACGATACGTGAGGAAGAATTTTGAAAATATAGTACAGCCGAAAAACATAAGTTATATGCAGGACAATGATGAAGAAAACGCATGTGCATATGATACGTGCGGAAGAGTTTTGAAAATATAAACTCACATTTAAAAAAAATGAGAATGAAAATTAAGGACGATCACAAAAACTTACGTTGACTTATGTTGTCTTACAAAAACTTAAGATGAATCTTTTTTTTTGTTGTAAAAACTTATGGTAGATTATTTTTCGTCTAAAAGTTTGTTATCGATAACGGAAATTAGTCATGTGATAATCACATGATATCAACTCTTTTTATGAAAATGACAGTTTTACCCCTTATATTTTATGTGTTTCATTATTAATTTGTAATTGTCATCTACATGTATTATGCAGTGTGGAACTCTTATTTATATCCTTTTATGAAGGTACTTTCGACTTTTTGTAGAAAGAATTAACCTCATTTGTGGATTTGCAGTAATTCACCTTAAAATTATTACAAAACACATATAGTTAACCACATTTTTTTCAATTATCCAGAAAAATACTTATGAATAATTAATTATTAATGATGACATTTTATTTGTGAATAATATAAGTAACATACGTTTAACATAATATACACCATCGATTTTAATTTATTATTATTTATAATAAGAAGAGTACTTCTGACATATTTTGCTTCTCATTTTGTTTTTATTTTTTTTATTTTAAATGTTGTTGCTTCCCTTTTAATGACGTTTTAGATCTTTATTTAAAAAATAATTTTTTTTGAAACGAGTATATTGGGTATTGTATTACTGTAAAAGGTAACCCTTACAAGTTAGGGCATAGCTGTCCAGGATTCCAAATATTTGTCTCAATCAACCGTAGTCCACCAGGCGCTCATGGATCCGTAAAAAATTCTGCTTTTGCCCGCAGATCTGAAACTCAAGAGTTCCCCTTACCGACATTTTAAAACAAAGAAAACCCAAAGTCCTAAGACAATCTAACCAAATACCTAACTGAACTATGAAAACGATAAATAACATAAGTAATTGGAAGTAGACTAGTGCTTTGAGTGCGGCTTTCCCGAGACTCCCCAACACTGGTGGTCCCGGTTCTGTGGGTATAGGTCTTAGACGTGCCTTCCCACCCCCGCCGGGTCCTATCATTCTTCCCGTGGAGGGTCTGAACCCTCCATCTACAGTTCTCGATCGTGCTCTAGCAAGATCTCCTTAGGACTTTCTTCCAGACTGTTGACTTCTTCAGGTACGCCATCCTCACTTGGTTGTAATGTGTGTGGGTACTCCGCCGGTTCCTTTGACTCCCCTGACTCCTGTCCAGCATAGATGGCGTAGTACTCATCCCCCGGTAGGGTTTGATGAGGATGAGGCATGCATTCCCATGCTAGTTCCCTTTTTTCCAATTCTGTTTTTCCGGGGCCGGGGACCGATTGGCGGGTTGTACTTCAGAAAGCTTCCGAGGTACACAGGCAGATGGTCCTAGGTATAGCGGCGGGTTGAAGCCCTAGAAACTGCCGGATGGCGTATCAGTTTCCCATGTGGTCGCGACGCCCCCTCCCCGCCTCGATCATGGCGATCTTTGAGGTCGGCCATGCCTGAGGTGCGGGGTTATCGTTCCTGGTTCCTTGGTCGAGTCCGGCTTGGGGGTTTGCCGGTGTTGTGGTGTCTTCCACCGGATCGATTATGGTCACAGTCCTTGACCTCGGAAGTCTCGGAGTCTGTCGCTTGGACGTCAGCGTTGGTGGTGCAGAAACCCTAATGGAGTTCCAGCGGCCATGTGGGACCTAGAAAGAGGGTGGCGGTGGTCGTGCGTACCCGGGATCAAGTTCTCGTCCACCAGGACGAACTCCAAGCAGGCCCGGGAGGTTATACATGTCATCCATGTCAGTGATGAGTGGAGTCATTGGATAGGGCGGGTGATCGTGCATCCGATATGATTCGTACATATGCCATGGTGGCACCGGATGAGGGTACCAGGGCGGGCCACGCAGCGGATCAGAGAGGGAATGGTGGTGTAGGACATGGTGGCGGGAGAGAGGTCGCTGCGGCTGCCAACCCATATTCTAGTTGGAGGGAGGGCGACGATGAGGCGGGCCGGATGGTCGCATGAGGGGGTAGGGGATCCAAGGGTGATCAGGTTGCATGTTGAAGCCGGAGAGGAGAGCCAGAGAGGCGTGCTGTAGTGACGCCGCCGACGACGAGAGCTCATCTCCGTAGGAGTCAAAGTAGTAGCCCTAAAAGGGTTTGGGAGAACGCTTTAATCGAAATCCACTTCATAAATATTTAAAAAAGAATTTGATGTTATGGTATGAGATGTTTATAAATGGAAGGCTGTAACCTAATAATAGTAATTAAAATATAACTTATTTTTAATCACCACTTACGTCCAAGGTTGTAAAAAACGTTAGGCGCTAGTCAGGTGGAAAGGGGTCCTAGGCGCTAAGTGGGGATTAATCGGAAATTAATCGGGGATTAATCGGATTATTATTTTATTATATATTATCAAATTTATATTATATTATATAAAAATATTAATAATATCAAACATTAAATATATTTACAAAGCATAAACATTCTATTAAACTAAAAAATATCATATGATTATTAAAAGAAGATCAATAAATATGATTCTATCAAACTCAATTAGCACAGACTTGTACACTTTATATGTTTAGAAAATAATAAACAAAAAAGATTAATAGCGTGAATCAAACTCAAGATGTAACACTTAAACAAAGTGTTCTTTACCAACTAAACTAGCATAATTTTAAGGTCTCACTTACTTTGAAAAAGATTGGAAACTATTTTTTTTAATTACAAATCTGGCCCGACGTCTGACCCACCCGGTCAATTAATCGGTCAGGCGACGATTAATCGGCCATATTCCCTCCAAACGACCTGTAACACTATGGGAGGATAAATCGATCGACAGAGCCCATTTCAATACCTAGGCGAGGCCTAGACATCTTCGGATGGAGATTTTTACATCACTGCTTACGTCTACTCGAAACGAAACTGAAAAAAAGAAATGGACTTGTTTTCGTGTAAAACTCAATATGCACGTATGGTTGACGTTGTGGAACAAATAATATCCGTAAGATAAGCTGTGATTATTCGTTTAGGAAACTTTACAGACCAAGACCCTAAAGTCTCGTGCCTAACGTGGCATCCCGAACAGGAAAGGGAAGACAGCAAAAGATTTGTCAGGTGCGTGATTCTCGGGGCTTACGTGTAGCCACCCCGAAGCCGACAACTGGCATGACCCGCGTGCTAAAGTAATGTGCGGGTTGTGGTGACTCACCAGTCATCAATTTCAGTTCGTACGGTCTGATTCTTCACGGGACCTACACGTGTCCGTCTCTATAATTATACGGCTCGGACTAAAATTGCTAGTAGTTTAGTAGTGACTACACTATTGGGAATTAATAAGTGTCACTCTTGGCTCTGTGTCCCTATCAGCGGCACCGTCCACTTCATGTTTTGCCTTTTTTTTATATATAGAAAAAAATGTAATTTTATTAATTATCCAAGAGGCAGTATAAACGAAGTGTTTTAGTGAAATGACTTTTCAATCATTGAAGAATAGATATAGAACCAACTCAGAAGTTTTGTTCACGGATTATGCATACTATAGTCCAAACGAGGAGTGCACAAAGAAACTCTCTCTAAACCTTAGGAAAAACTTCTTTGTCCCAACATCCGAAAGTCATGGTTGTGAGTTAGGGCCATGGTTTTTACCATGACCTATGTGATGATTATGCTCATCTCCCCTACACATCCTTTCCTTTGCACCTTCCCTAGGGATCCTGCGAAGGTTTTCTCTGTTAGAGTTCCGCTCGAGCCGCCTCTAGCCACCGCGGCGTTGTCATTATTCCGCCACCAACACAGCGTCTCCCCAACTGTTTCAGTCCCTCCTCTGCAACTCCGGGGGTTTTCGCTTCTGAGGCCTCCGTACCTGGTGCTTCCGCCGCTATCTGTGAAGCCGCTGTCGTCCCTGGGTTCGTCGCCGCCTCTGATGTCGCCACTATCTATGATGTCGTCGTCGTCTCTAGAGTCGTCCCTGAAGCCGCAACCGCAGCCGGCGCGCCCATCTCCCTAGCCTCTTCCGTCACAACCACCTCGAGCCCTTTCACGGTTATGGATCTAGCTAATTGAGCGGGTCCTTTTTACTTTATCAGAGCTTGTCTTTGCGAATTCAATGCCCAGTGAACAGAGAATCATGGATTTTTTCAGGGAGGGAACCCCGATTCATGTATTGCCTCCCACTATTACTGTTGAGTTCCTTGACCAATTTTCGGAGCAGGAATTCTAGTATCACATTCTCAACCTCCGTCTTCCTTCCTTGCCTATACGGCATCCTAGCTAAGTATTAGCTGGCTCATCCAATACCGTCAGGGACGGTTATAGTATGAAAAGAACTGTGACACCCTTGTGTCTTTTGTCTGTTCTTCGTGGTCAGAGATTTATTCTTAATGCACTCGGATGTATTTGAATTTAAATTAATGAATTGTACCTTTCGCTAAAAAAAAGTTTTGTTCACAGTTTTTTTTTTAAAAATTTCGAGAATTAGTCTCTATTTTTTAAGAAGCTTAAAGAAACTTAAGCTAATAAACTGAGGAGAACCGCTCAAATTGGTGTCTAACTACTGCTCGATCCTTGCTTTTCAAAGACTCTTTTCGTCGTGAGGAGTGCAACCGAACTTAAACTCATCAGTAGTAACAAGAGGATGTACGTGAATCAGAGTTCCCTCCGGGTAAAAGTTCCTGAATCTCATGCTCACTAGTCATTAACTCTATAAAATAGAAAACAGATAAAGTAAAACGGACCCAATCGATTAGCCTGATCTAGAATCGAGAGAGAGGTCGAGGAGGGTGCATCAGTGGAGGCCAAGGAGATAGGTGCGCCGGTGGCGGCTTCAGAGACGGTAGGGGTTGATCAGGGAATAGTGATGGTGAAGACGGAGAATTCACCAGCGATAGTGATTGAAAACTCGGTTGGATCGAGGACGGAGAGGAAACATTCAGGAGCAGTGGTAAAGAGGATCGTCGCCATTGAGACAGACCAAGAGGACCGGATCTGTGCTGAAAGAATTGGCACTGTCTATGAAGGGCGGCCACGTTCGCTAGCGATTTCGAGGAAACACTAGCAGAGCTCATGTCGATTACTTCATGTTTTAGTTTATGTTTAATATAAAAAATATGTACTTAAATTTTAGTGTCGAATAGATCAATATCCTAAACTTTTGTTTTGTATACATAGATGTGTTAAAAAAATTACATTATATTGTCTATTATGTAGAATGAAAATAACGTAAAGAGAATTATTTTTTAAAATTCTAATTTTTTCCTTCGATTAAAAAAATAATCATGTACAATGTAAATAAAAATGATGTATGTTAAATTATGAGCTTGTCTCTCTCTATAATTTGGTAGTCGGTCTTAGGTACATTTCGGATCACCTTCATTTCTCCTCCTCCACGCTTCAAGCTCTCACCACCACATGCTAATTCTCACTTTCTTTACTGTTTTCTCCCATTGGATCCACTGTTTCTATATACCTCTTCTCCTCTACCGTCTTCCAAGGTTTCCACATATCTGCCCCGTCTTAATACACCGACAATAATAGCTCCTCCAACATGACGATTGGTCCCAATCCACCTGCTACCTTCCAGGCGATCTAGCTCCCCGAGACACACCTTCCTGTTAGGCCGCCACCAACGTTGTCTCCCCCGCCTCCAAAGCCACTACCTCAGCCGCCACCAACGCCTCCGTTTCCACCAACGCCTCAATCGCCAATAGCTCTTCCAACACCAGCTCGTCTACTACCCGCGCCGCCTCCACCTCCTATAGTGCCTCAGATGGAGCCCGCCTACTACCTTGTTTGTATCCTCTTCCGCCTCATGTGCTACATCCTACGCCGCCTCCACCACTCTGTACAAGGGTGCTCCATCTCCATCCGCTGGATCAAGAATCTTCT
This sequence comes from Erodium maritimum, assembly GCA_963921825.1. Classification (NCBI taxonomy): domain Eukaryota; kingdom Viridiplantae; phylum Streptophyta; class Magnoliopsida; order Geraniales; family Geraniaceae; genus Erodium; species Erodium maritimum. The sequence continues at coordinate 61,511,274 of OY997594.1, forward strand.
ATAGGTACAAACTCGGTGCACCAACCCTAGCTATTGGATCGGGAGTATGACACCCCCGAGGTGTGTGTGGGAAAACACATCTCGCCATATCCGACATTCTGCCTCCCCCCCCCCCCCCGTTTCTTGGTGTTCTCTTTGGATGTTCGGTAAGATATCCCGATCAGATCGAGGTAGGAAATGAACCTCGGGGCACTCCCGTCCGCCACTACAACCGTCATAGTCTACTAGTCAACTGCCCCTGATTCGCTGGGTTTATTATTATAGGATTGGCGTCTGTTACCCATGGGTCACGACTCCAATCTCTCTCTTTTATTTCATTTTATTTCAATGTTTTTCCTCATAGTCTTAATATCGCTTTTTAATTTAGTGTATTTATTTCGATTATTTTATCAATAAAATATCGCCTTATGATATAAAAATGTACAATATAAATAAAGATAAAAAAAATGTACAATATAAATAAAGATCCGCTTTATGGGAAGATATCTAGACCACAGTAAATAATTGTTTCAACAATTTTGGTTCAAAAAATTGTTCAACCATTTCAAACACAATAGTTTGTGCAGCTAATTAATAGTGAGATATTTGGAAAATCATGGAATGATATTTTATTTTACTCTACTACTATACTTTTTTTAAGAAACGAGTATTGTTGGATTTTATATATCACTCGGTAAAGACATACAAATGATCCTTCACAACTTACAATCATTGATCGTACAAGCAAAACGATAAATATTACAGACTCTAGACAAGCTAGACCATAATCTTACTGACCCTTAATTAAAACCTGCAACGCAACAAATTGCGTCCAGAACGTGCAACTATACCGTGCACGCCAAACGTGCAACAAAGTGCACACCATAAATGCCACATAACGGACACACCAAAGTACAACCGTTCAACACAAACGTGCAACTGATGCACACCAATCTGCAACAAAGTGCATTTATTTGGCCCGAAAAGGCCACAACCAAACAAAACCTAACAGAAAGTGTAATAAATGTGGGAGACTAAGGGTCACCCATTAATGGTCCTAGAAGTCTAAGAGTCACCCATTAATGATCCTACCATTAATGGGGTAAATGAGGAGTCATGTAATTGTGTATATATATATATATATATATATATCTAGTTCGATGTATATTCAGATTAAGCGGAATAAGAACAACTTCTTATTTCTTCATGGTATCAGTGTTGTGGTTATCAGCTCTGAGGGATTAGGGAATTTAGGGTGAACCTCTATTGGTGCCCCGGTGTGCACTGCCACTGCCCAGGTGTGCATGTTGATGCTTTTTCGTCAATACTCTTTTCTCACCTCCTATCCCGTAAGATAAAGGATCTCCTGGGTTGTCTATATCTGAAATTTGAGACCCATCCCACCACAACCGGAATCTCACTTGCCTAGAGAAGTTAAGGAGTTTTTGAAGTTGTTCGTATCCTTTTACAAGGCTCCAGTGTTATTTTTCTCTCACACCCGGCGAGTGAAGCATCAGTAGGGTAAAACCGGCCGTCCGGTGGTTTCTGGATTTTTTTCGCCGCCGCCCACAGCCGCGCGTGGGGCCACGCGCCGCCGGCCGCCGCCGCCACGCACCCAGTGAAAGACAGTGGTTCTGTTTCCTTGCTTCAGCCAGCCTGGTTCGGGTATTTTCCATCTACTGTTATTCGATTCTACTCTTTACTTCTTTGAATGGCCAAAGAGAATAAAAATACTATTATGATGGAAAGTATTCCCATAATGTCCCGAATAACCGATCACAAATTGACTGGACCCAATTATCTGGGTTGGTCAAAGAGTGTTCGTATTTATTTACGGAGTATTTCAAAGGATGATCACCTTTCTAATGACCCCCTGTTGATGACGAAGCTAAGAAAGAATGGGTGCGTGATGATGCACGCTTGTTCCTTCAAATCAGGAACTCTATTGATCCGGAGGTGGTTAGTTTGGTTAACCACTGTGAGTATGTTAAAGAGATGATGGAATATTTAGACTTTGTTTATTCTGGGAAATGGAATGTTGGTCATATTTATGATGTTTGTCATGGCTTTTATCGTACTGAGAAAGGAGGAAAATCTCTACAAACCTATTTCATGCACTTCAAGAAGACTTATGATAAACTAAATGCAGTAATTCCTTTCAGCACAAATGTTAAGGTTCAATAGACACATCGGGAACAAATGGCGATAATGAGCTTTCTTGAAGGACTTGGCTCTCAGTTTGAGTCGGCCAAATCTCAAATCCTTTCTAGCACAGAGCTAACCTCGTTGGTCGAGGTGTTTAGCAAAGTTCTTCGTACAGATACCCAGAAAGGAGAAGTGTCATCTACCCTTGAGGTTCACAACGCTCTTATTGGTCATTCACGCGGTCCTCTCATTTCTCGCCCTTATGGGAGAGGTGCTCATAGGGGAAGTGGACGAGCAAGTAATCTTGGTCGTTGGAGTAGTCGAAATCAAGAGACAGGGGGAGTTATATGCTTCTATTGTAATGAACCAGGACATATCAAGAGATCGTGCCCAAAGTTGATCCCACGATCATCTGCCAATGTTGCTGCTTCTTCTTCTAATCAGACTATCAATATCTCTGCAGCCGAGTATGACCGTCTTTTCCAGTACCAAGATACATCCTCGCACTCATCGCACTCTGTCACCTCTGCCACTGAGTCAGGTAATCTACCTAAGTGCCTCGTTTCGTCCCAATCCCCCTCTCAATGGGTCCTTGATTATGGTGCCACATATCACATGATAGGTAACCCTAAATTACTTGACACTTTTGAGCCTCGTACTTCATGTTCTTCTATAAGCTTAGCTGATGGTTCTTAGTGCCCTGTTCTCGGGTCTGGGCGGTCCACCTCACACCATTCATTTCCTTACCTTTGGTCTTAAGCTTACCTAGATTCTCTTTTAATTTGATGTCCATCAATAAAGTTACCCGTGCCCTAAATTGTTGTGTCTCATTTTATCCTGATCATTTCCTATTTCAGGATCTTTTGACGAAGCGGATTATATGTAAACGACATGAGTCAGGGAGGCTTTACATCATGAATACCGAGAAACCCGCACCAACAGTCGCTTGTTCAGCCTCCTTAATCTTACTTGAAGCCCATTGTCGTTCTGGCCATCCATCTCTTCCAACTTTGAAGACGTTGTATCCCCAATTTGAGAAGGTACAATCTTTCGATTGTGAAGCATGTCGGTTTGCTAAACATCATCGTCTCCCCTCTACTCCTCGAGTCAAGAAAAGAGTCAGCTCTCCTTTTGAATCAGTTCATTTTGATGTTTGGGGTCCATCACCTGTAGTGTCTAAAATTGGGGTTCGGTATTTTGTTTCTTTTGTGGATGATTTTTCTCGAACTACATGGCTTTATTTCATGAAAAATCGTTCTGAGTTATTTTCTCATTTTACTGCCTTTTGTGCTGAAATAGAAACTCAGTTTGGTTCTAATGTTTGTATTTTGAGAAGTGATAATGCCAAAGAATACTTTTCTGAGCCATTCACTAATTACATGGCCCAGAATGGTATCCTTCATGAATCATCTTGTGTAGATATCCCATCTCAAAATGGGGTTGCTGAAAGAAAGAATAGACATCTTCTTGAAGCTGCAAGAGTCCTTTTGTTTCAGACTCATGTACCAAAATATTTTTGGGCTGACGCTGTCTCAACTGCATGTTTTCTCATCAATCGTATGCCTTCATCTGTCCTTCAAGGTGACATCTCGTATCAAGTCTTATTTCCCACCAAACCTCTTTTTCATATTACTCCTCGTATCTTTGGGAGTATATGTTTTGTTCGTGATGTTTGTCCTAATCGTACGAAACTGGATCCTAAGTCTGTTAAATGTGTTTTCTTGGGGTATTCCCGGTTATAGAAAGGATATCGTTGTTATTGTCCTGATCTTCATCGATACCTTGTCTCTATTGATGTCACTTTATGGAACATTTTCCTTTCTTTTATTCGGAAATTCCTCACACTCTAAGACAGGGGGAGACCGATGACTTGTTAATTTACCACATCTCTCATCGAGAACCGATTGTACCAGCGCCTCCTGTTTTACAGCCCACCACCACGCCGACACCATCTGTTATTCCGGACCCTCCACCACCATTGCATATCCGTTACATTTATTCCCGTCGACAAGCACCTCCCGCTGCATGTCCGGAGCCAAGTTCCTCCTCGCCACCAGATCCTGACAACCTCCCCATCGCCCTCCGCAAAGATAAACGACAATGTACGTATCCTATCTCTTCCTTTGTGTCATATGATCATTTTTATCCTTCATCATGTTCCTTCATAGCCTCTATTGATTCGGTCCCAATTCCTAAAACTGTTCATGAGGCACTATCCCATCCTGGCTGGCGTTCAGCGATGATAGAAGAAACGAGTGCACTGGATGCGAATGATACTTGGCAGTTGATCCAATTGCCTCCCGGGAAAAAGGCTATTGGTTGTAAGTGGGTGTTTGCTATTAAATTTAACTATGATGGCTCTGTAGCCCGCCTTAAGGCTCGACTCGTGGCCAAAGGATTTGCTCAAACTTATGGAGTGGATTACTCTGATACATTCTCCCCTGTGGCTAAGCTGACCTCTTTGCGATTTTTTATCTCTTTGGCAGCCGCTTATGATTAGCCTTTATACAAACTGGATATCAAAAATGCTTTCTTGCACGGGGACTTGCATGATGAAGGCTATATGGAGCAACCTCCTGGTTTTGTTGCGCAGGGGGAGTGTGGACTGGCATGTCACCTTCGGAAATCATTATATGGTGTTAAAAAGAGTCCTCGAGCTTGGTTTGGAAAGTTTAGCCAAGAAGTTGGAAATTTTGGAATAAACAAAAGCAAGTCCGATCATTATGTGTTTTACAGGAAATCTCCAGCAAGTGTTATTATTCTAGTTGTATATGTGGATGTCATTGTTATCACTGGTAGCGGTAACTTGGGAATATCTTCTCTGAAGTATTTTCTCCACAGCCAGTTTAATACCAAAGACTTGAGAGTCTTGAAGTACTTTCTGGGAGTAGAAGTATCAAGAAACAATAAGGGCATATTCTTATCTTAGAGAAAATATGTGCTGGATTTGTTATAAGAAACTAGGAAGCTAAGAGTCAAGCCATGTTATACTCCATTACCTCAAAATATGCAACTCGTGAAAGAAGGTGAACTATTTGAGAATCCAGAAAGATACAGAAGAATTGTGGGGAAACTGAATTACCTTACAGTAACTCGGCCTGATATTGCATACTCATTAAGCATTGTAAGTCAGTTTATGTCCTCCCCTACTATTGAACATTGGACTGCTCTTGAACATATTCTAGCATATCTAAAAGGAGCACCAGGACGTGGTTTACTCTACCAGAACCACAATCATACTCATATAGAATATTTCATAGATGTAGATTGGACAGGATCCAAGATTGATCGACGATCCACGTCAGGATACTGTGTATTTGTGGGAGGAAATTTAGCCTCATGGAAAAGTAAGAAACAAAATGTTGTCTCACTTTCTAGTGCAGAATCAGAGTATAGAGCCATGACTCAATCGGTTGCTGAGATAATGTGGATCTATCAACTACTCTTAGAACTCGGTCTCAAAGTCTCCATGCCAGCAAAATTATGGTGTGATATTCAAGCTGCTATTCATATTGCCTCAAATCCCGTATTTCATGAACGAACCAAGCATATTGAGATTGATTGTCATTTCGTCCGTGAAAAGCTTCAGCAGAATTTGATTACTACCGCGTATGTAAAAACCAGAGAACAATTAGAAGATATGTTCACCAAATCACTTCCGGGTACTCGGGTTGATTATGTTTGTAACAAGCTGGACATGATTAACATCTATGCATCATCTTGAGAGGGAGTGTAATAAATGTGGGAGATTAAGGGTCACCCATTAATGGTCCTAGAAGTATAAGAGTCACCCATTAATGATCCTATCATTAATGGGGTAATCGAGGAGTCATGTAATTGTGTATATATATATATATCTAGTTTTATGTATATTCAGATTAAGAGGAATAAGAACAACTTCTTTTTTTTTTGATCAGCGAGGTTTTATAAATCCACAATTTCCAAAGGGATGAAAAAGGGAAGCTGCACAAATGCAGTCGAAGTACAGAATCAGCTCAAGAACAGAGCATGGAACCAAACAAACAAAATACAAAGAAAGCGCAGAAACCAAGGATTGCGCAGAGAAACAAACAAAGTACCAACTGAAAAACAAATGAGACAGCAAAACCAAAATAAGAACGATAAAGAGGTTACTGGAAAACACTGAAAATCAGCAAGGCCACCAGGCAACAGAAGGGATCAAGAGTTAGGATCTCCTTGGTCGGACTCTCCACCCATATCCTCAACGAAAGCATGCTAGTTTTCCTTGCTTACCCTTGTAGAATTCAAGTGATCTCTCAGCAGATGATCATTCCCTTTAGTTTTGAACCTCATTTCCTTGACTGTTTTAATAGCCAAAGCAAATGCATCAGTATCATCTGATTGACGGACTAACAAGTCATCCGAGGCAGAATGAAGACCAACTTGAGAGAGCTGACGTTTTTTCAATTTCTTCCCACCTTTTTTCTTTTTTTTGGGGGAATCTTGGAATGTCAGAAAAAGTTTTTTCAGAATCCTCAACTTGATTTCCAAACCCCGAATCAGGCACAACCAAAACTTGCTCAAAAGAAACAGAATTTTCACCCGTCACTACTAGTTCTTTAGAGTTTCTTGGAGCCGCAGAATTGTCACCCAGAGTCTCTTCGAATCAGTGGAAATAACATGGGGAGAGTGGTGTGAAGATTCTTCCTCATGATTGCCCACATGACCAGAGTGATCAACAGAGCGAGCAGACAGAGAGGCAAATACATTCGCTTTCGAGCCAAGCAATGGAGGGACTAACACATAGTCCAGTTCGGAGATGGAAATTCTGAAAGAATCTTCATCCAAAGTAAAGTTGATATCTTCCATGATCGGTTTAGCAGAACTACAATGGACTAATACAAGACCCCTGCTAAAGGACAAACCTGAACTGGTTTCAAGGTGCACAAGGAGTGAACTTCCGAATCTGCCTGCTATATCTTCAAAATTGCCCATACTCCAACCTTGAATTGGCATCCCTTAGATGTAGAGCCACTTATAAACTCCACCTTTAAGCAGAAGATTTTCCTTACCATGAACCATGGTGACCCAAGAAGAAAGCCAAGCCCAGTCCTCTGCGATCATTTTAGCAGTAAAAGCGTCATCTGCACAATTGATCATCATCACCCTATTTCCCAAATCTCGAACCTGTATATCCAGAACACCTTGAGAGAAAATTTCTTGCTGAATTATAGCTGCACTTCTAATGCAATTACTAACACCCATCCACGCATTAGAAGCTAATGCCCGGAGAGATACAACTTCAGCATCTTTTACAGAGACTTTAGGGGCACCCATATGTCTTTTCCTGTTTAACAAGGACCTCAGATCTTCATTAATCACAGCAGATTCAACAACAAGATTATGTTTGCCATAGAAAGCAAACTTATCTCTAGCTTGCGCCGCATATAAAACCAAACCTCCTAGTTTCGAACCATTAAACATCTCCACTGCTCTTTCTAAGACAACTGGATCTTGGAAAATCACAAAGAAGAAGAATTTACAGGACCTATTTGGCGCAAGGGGCAGCTGCAAATCTTCCACCACACCAGCTGCACTGAAGATCGAGATGAGCCCCTTCCTCTCGGACGACTCGGGTATGTTGAGGACGAACATCTTTCTGGGATTCAGAAAAGCATCCTTCGACATACCCCCACCAAGGTTGTTAGGAGTACCATTGGAGGAAGCCATCGGACTGAGAGAAAACACCGAATACAAAAACCGCCAGCAGCAAACTAAACACCAAAACAACTTCTCCCAACTTCAAAGGAAACAGGAGCAGAGAAATAAACAAATCACTGTATCTGCAGGAGCAATCGCACCATGCTGCTGTGGCGAGAAAGAAGCAAGGCCGGAAGCTAAACCGGCGTCAGTTCTATGGGTGCAGAACCCCGACACCGCCCGGACACGGAGGTACCTGACGGTCTCAACCACAGAGACTCGACCGGCCAAAACCGGAGCACCCTGTAACACAGGCGGTCGACGCGAGCAGCAGGAAATCCTCTGGCGACGACGTTCACAAACGGCGAATCACTGTCGTTCTCCAACCAACTGAAACTCCACCGGCGAGCAACGAAGCCCTGCCGTTCTCCCCCACTGCGTCTCGACTGGCCTAAACGGATTTCTTATTTCTTCAAGAACATAATTTTTTTGGGAAAAGTTACCATATCTCTTGGGATCCAAACACGTCGACCATCTCGATATTCCTCTATCTGACTTTGATCACCGGTATTCGAAGAAACAACGTTGGAGAATCTAAGACCCACACAAAATACTCCGACTCTCTTTCCACAACGCCCCTTCCACACTTAGAGTATAAATCTGATGTTGCCTCAACGGACTCTGGCATATACCTTTAGTGTAATATTTGACGACATGTAAATATTGAGTTTTTTTTTTGTTTTCAAACTTTTAATTGTGAAATGCTAATGTTTTTTTGAGCATATGACAAGAAATTTTATTGATAATTAAAAAAATATGTAAAGATTACAGATATTAGATCTGATCAGAGTACGAAACATAGTCTAGGGTCTGATAAACAAGATTTGAAACGCTAACCCTATAACAAGATTACTACATTTAAAAGCAGTTTTTTGAGTGACAAGAGATTATTTTCCTAACTCGATTTGGAAAAAATCTCATGGTGACTAATAGGGGGGTTGAGGGGATAATGAGCATCTAAGGACAACACCAGGAAAATGGGGAAACAGGAGGTCGAGCTGACATCGACTTTGACATGGCGAGATATGCGTCCCCACACACACCTTATTGTTTGAGAACTCTCAATCCAAAGATGGGGTAGAGGCACCAATTTGTCAGCCGCTTCTACCGACGAGCTTAGTTGTTGGTTCCACCCTCCCTAACTCCGATCAGGGATGTCAGGATCTCGATCCAGCGGATGGTAATGAGGCGTCTCTGTACGAAGTCTTTACCCGATCGGATGCGCCATAGTCATGACACTTGGTTGGGCCTCCGTTGATTGTGAATTGTTGGCATGCGGTTCAGAAAACAGACATTCGACAGAGGCAACGCGTGAGGAGGAGGCGACAACTGTGATGGAAGAGGAGGAGGTGGCGGCAGCGGCTCTGGTGGAAGAGGAGGAGGTGGCGGCGGTGGCTCTGGTGGAAGAGGAGGAGGTGGCGTCAGCTCTGATGCATAGGAGGGGGAGGTGATGGCTATATGGGTAGATGCAAAGGCAAGGGGAGAGCCATCAGTGTAATAACCACTCCCGGTCAACGCCAGTCAAACCTGCGAAAAACAGGAAAATTTAAATTTTTTAAGACAAACACTTAATTGAACCTAAAATGACCCCGAGGGTCATACCGGACTTAAGACGACCCCGATATCGACCAAAGTGAGTTCCGGGGGACTCAGGGAAACTTTCTGATCGTTTTGGGAAATGTTGACTTTTCGCTGGAAATGTTATGAAATCCGTTGTGATGAAATAACATCGCTTCTTCAAAGATGACAGTAACTTAAAAGAAGTTCATAATAAATATTTTAACGGATCAATAATAGTAAAAATGGGAATAATCAATATCTTGCCAACCACTCGCTTTCTCAAGCCTCCGATCCATGGATAGATTCTGGGATCACCTCGGTTCCCACATTCCGATCCACCAGAGTATCCATATCATATCATATTTTCCCTCGGTCCAGAGGAAGCACATGCGTCGGGGCACCGGAAACAATCCCAAATGGGCGCTTATCATCGGGATTCCCAGAAATGCCTCCAAAGGACCATATGTCATAGGGGACCAAGTAGTGCACCCACTGGGATGCAGTTCCTTGGGGTGAAACCATAAGTAATCCTTTCCCCGCAGGGTAAAATGTCCAATTGCCCGCAGGCCCAATAACCAATGCCCCGCATGGTCCAATAACCGAATGCCCGCAGGCCCAATAATCAATGCCCCGCAGGGTCCAATAACCAAATGAATATCCCGCAGGATCTGCCAATACTCAACTCTCATAATATCCAGTAACCAATACACTCAGGCTCTAAACTCAGTCCATATCTCACTGTATCTGTTCAACTCCAACCACCACAACGGCACCGGATTACCCCCCCCCCCCCCCCCCCCCCCCCGGTGTAGTACCGGACCAAGCAAACAAACAGACAAACCAATAAACGAGCATACATTCAAGAATAAGAATAAAGGAACCAGCATTTCATTCATCCATCAAGCAGCACACATCGGAACACACTTTCATCACAACTCAGACAACCAATACCATTTCATACTTACTGTACACTTACCTGTCACCAACCATCGGTACATCGATCACCTGATTGTACCCCTTTGGCACAACCAGTCATACTCGATCATCCGTTCAACCAACAATTATATCAACATAAACACTCAATCAACCAAGTATGCATTCGACCAATCAATCATCATGTGAACGAACAAATAGGCATTTGATAAGACAAGCTAATCTAGTTTCATTAGACTCTTAAGTAAACCCGACAACAATCAATTAAGCATGTGAACCTAGCACGCAACTAATCCGAGAGCTCTTCGCAGCCTCTCTACCAGTAAATCAAGTTCCCAAGTATTGAAAGCACACTTCACTAATTGTCATCGTCCTAAGCATGCATACTAGACTCATCCATTTATTAGTAATTGAAAAACGATTATTCTAGTTATTCGCATCCTATAGGCAATTCTAAGACTTTTCCGATTTTATTATCCTAATCATGCATTCTAAGCGGTAATTAAGTAATTAAGACTTTCCCTACCTCGTGGTCTTCCTCTAATAAAACTCTGATGAAAAGCTCGAGTGATCAAAACCCCGTTCTTCACACGGCTCCGGCGTGATCTTCAATCTTCTAGCTCGGGTCCAAGCCCTTGATCTCGGGCGAAGTCCCGTCTAGGTTTGACAAATAAAACGTCTAATCAGAATCAGTAAAGGTCCAAGGGTCCACTGATTTAACCAAAAAGTCCTTTAAAATCTCACCTTGAATTAAAATAAATCAATTTATTAAATCTAATTTTAAAAGTATTTTCTCTGAACCGGGTTGACCCGGATCCGACCCGGATCCAAGCCCAAACCCGGACCCAGATCCGGTTCTGTCCAAGACCCGACCCGGCCTAGAGTCCGGCCCGAGTTCCAGTCCTGATCCACATCCAGCCTGGGTTGCCCGGCCCAAGCCCGTCTTCACTTCTGGGCCACGTCCCGTCCTTGTTTCTGAACCGGCCCAAGGGCCCAAATTTCGTTCTGACCGAGCCAGCTCGAGCACGACGGCGACATCACATCTCCGGCGTCTTCGAGACTACTCCGATGAGTTCCCCAGCTCCGACAGGGCGACGGTGGTGGTGGGGAGGCCCGGAGAAGAGGCGGCCGTGAATGCGAGAGCGTCAGGAAGACGAGACGACGGCCACCGCGCGGTCCAACGTCACGCGTTTCAGATCTGGCGGGACGAGGGTTTCGCCGGCGTCGGTTTTGGTCGAATCCGACCCAAACTCTCGTCAAAACTCACGATTTGCAGAAGAGGACGGTCGGAGGAGAAGTACCCGGCCGTGACGAAGGCTCACCGTCCTGATTTCGGCCGTTGCAGGCGTGGGTATGCTCGGACGAAAAACGGCGGCGACGATTTACTTTGGTCCAGCGAAGAAGAAAGGGGAGGGCGAGGGTTTTCTGGGTTGGGTTTTCACGGTGAGGGACAGAGGAAGGTGAAGCGTGAGGGGTGGAGGTCGTCGGAGGGGAGAGGACGCCGGCGATGGCTCCGGCATCGCGAGGAGGGCGAGTGCGCGAGAGAGAGGAAGCTCGTCTTCTCGGTTTGCGTGCGCAAATCTGGCACCGAAACGACGCGGTTCGTCCCTTTTATTGCTAGGGTTTTCGACGTTTGGGCCGACCAATGTGGGCCGCGCGCGTGGGGATTGGGCTGTGGATGGCTCGGCCCAAAATGTTGATCTGCCCTGATCCAACTTCTAGTCCAGCCCTCTATGTTTTTATTTTATTTTATTTCTCTCCTCAAAATTCACTCGGTGCAAAAATCCACCTCGACGTTTCCTATTCCAAATAACACCCTTTTGAAAGAGCGGAGTTTTACAATGAGAGCCCGTGTTTTATTGTTGGTGTCTTGGGTGGCCATGAGAGCCCGTGTTTATTGTTGGAGTCTTGGGTGGCCATGAGTGCCCGTGGGGTGGTTGAGCCCGTGAGTTACTATTGGTGTGTCTTGGGTGGCCATGAGTGCCCGTGGGGGTTGTTGAACCCGTGTTTTACCGTTGGTGTTTTGGGTGCCCGTGAGTGCCCGTGGGGTTGTTGAACCCGAGTCTTGACTGTTGATGTGTCGTGGGTGGCCATGAGTGTCGTGGAGTGTTGGACTGGTGTTGTTTCTGTTTGTTGAGCTTTGGCTGTGATTGTGGTTACCTGAGGTTGGGGGCCCGCTACATGAAACGGGGGTCCTCGAGCACATGCGTCTGCATGTTCAGATGGGGTAGGGGGCCCGCCCGACAAGAAAGGGGTCCTGGCCGCGCGTGTGTGGTTTGGGGTTGTGAGTGTGACAGGTCGACAGCCTGATCCGACTTTGTGTCGAGGAAAATGCAACAGGTCGACCGCCTGGCCTGAATGGGATCGGTAAAGAGCGTGAGGGAGATTACTGAGCAGCTGATATGCGATCCTTTGTGATCTTGTTTGGTGTGCGATCCTTTGTGATCTTGTTTGGTGTGCGATCCTTTGTGATCTTGGGTGTTGCGTGGTGGTCTTTTGAGTCCTTGGAAGAGGTCGTAATCGTTGTGTTGGGTCTACATTACGAGTCAGAATGTTGAGTCTGTTGAGGAAAGTAACGGGTTGTGTGTCAGTTGAGTACTTGAGTTTGGGGATTGTATTCCCGGTGTTGGGTTTGGTTTTGGTGTTACCGGCATTGTCTGCTAAGTATGCTGTAGTCAGTCTGTTATCCGTGGTGGTGAGCGAACGCTCACCCCTAGCTGCTTTTCCTACAGGTACTGATCACAGGACGGACTAGGTGAGCTCTCGAAGCTTGAGGAGCTAGGAGCGGAGTTCGGGTTTTATCTTTTGAGTCTAGTGACGGATACCTTGTACTTTGTCCAATTGTTGGGACGTTTTTGAGTTGTAAATATTATTTTGATTAACTAATTGGTAATTTCAAAGTGTTTATTCAAAACAGGTTTCAAATGTTTTATGATTTTAAATGTTCGCGTCCCGAGTTCGGTTTATTGAAATTGGGGCATGACAATCGGGATCCGTGACTGGTCACTTGGTGGTGGTGGTGGCAGTGAGGAGCGTTGTGGTGGGTAAAGATCTGCATCCATGAGAAAGGTCCCGATTGGATGGGTGAAAAAGGGATGACGCTTGGAAAGGTCGACGACGAGGTCGGTGAGGCCAATCAGTGGCAAGACCAAGGTGGTCGACGATGAGGTCGGACGACGGCGAGGCCATTGAGGCTTGTGAATTAAGGCCAACTGAGGCATATCTCCCTCCAGCCTATATCGTTCTACATTCAAGAGAACGTGCGACATAGAAGGGGTCGAGAACAGAGATCGATCGGTGGAGCAAAGGCGTGCGAGAGAGACGAAAAGCATGCCACCGAGTTCGACGCACTATAAAACTACCAACAATCGGTAAAAAAGGAGCGGTCAGATAGATCCGACGAGAAATAGAAGCGTGTGAGGACGACGAAGGATGATCTGGCGACGCTCCATGGAAGGTGATTGGTGGTAAGAATAGAACTGAGCCTGACGCTGGTGACCAGAGAACCGAATTTGATGCCGAAGACGTGGAATCTACAACAACCAAACATAAGACAGCCAGACAAAGAGAATATTACGACTAGGGTTAACTTTTTTTTAGCGAAAGGTTCAATTCATTAATTTAAATTTCAAATATATCTGATTGCATCAGGAATAAATCCCTGACCTCGAAGAACAGACAAAAGACACAATGGTGTCGTAGTTCTTTTCATACTATAACCGTCCATAACGGTATTGGGTGGGTCAGCTAACACTAAGCTGGGATGTCGTATAGGCAAGGAAGGAAGACGGAGGTTGAGAAGGTCATACTGGAATTCTTTCTCTAAAATTTGGCCAAGGACTTCAACAATAATAGTGGGAGGCAATACATGAATTGGGGTTCCCTCCTTGGAAAAATCCATGATTCTCTGTTCACTAGGCATTACACTTGCAAAGACAAGCTCAAATAAAGTAAAAAGGACCTACTCAATTAGCCAGATCCATAACTGTGAAAGGGTCGAGGCGATTGTGGCGGTGGAGGCCAGGGAGAAGGGCGCGCCGGATGCAGCTGCGGCTTTAGGGACGACTCTAAAGACGACGACAACATCAGAGGCGGAGACGACCTCAGAGACGGCGGCAGCTTCACAAACGACAACGACAACATTAGGGACAACGACCTCAGAGGCAGAAATCCCCGTAGTTGCAGAGGAAGGACCGAAACAGGTCGGGAGACGCTACGTTGGTGAAAAAAGAAGGTCAAAGTCACGGTGGCTAGAGGCGGCTCGAACGAAACACTAATAAAAAAAACCTTTGCAGGATCCGTAAGCCCTAGTAAAAACCATGACCATACCATGATTTTTGGGTGTTGTGGCAGAGAGCTTCTCCTAAGGTATGAAGAGAGAGGTGAATATTAAAGATGAGTTGTCGTTAGAGTTAACAGTTAATACATAATAATCCTAGCCGCCGCCTCTTGTGATCTCCGTTTCCTGTCGGCGACGCCATGGTCTCCGGCCATGGACGTCGCCGGTAGGTCCTCTTGGTTCTTCGGCTCTGTTCCCCCCCCCCCTCCCCCCCTCTCGTACCCCCGTACCCCCGTTTCCCTCTCTCTCCTCTCAAGGCCGGGCCGGTGCCGAACTCTTGAGTTCCGGTGTCTGTGTCCGTCTCCGACTGATGCTGTTTTTGGTACCAACGGACTCACAAGGTGGGTCTGAGCAGCGGTGGTGGGCAGCTCCGGCGACTCGTCACGTTGCAGATCCGGCCTGAATGGTTACCTTTAGCGGGGATCTGGAGCTCACGTTTTCCGGATTCCTCGGGTCAAGGTCTCTTGTCTGACGGTGACGACTCTGATTCGGTTAGGTTTTTTCTTTCGTTTTATATAGTTTTTTAATAACTGCACTTGGTGCAGATTTGGTGTGCACTAGTTGCACGTTTGGGTGTGTCCGTTTGTGGCACGGTTCGGTGTGCACGTTGGTGCACTTTTGACGTGCACGTGGTTGCACGTTCTAGGGCGTCTTATGTGCGTTCTAGTAGGGAGTTTCGGTAATATTATTTATAGGCTTGTTAGTTTGGAGTCTGTAATTTTATCGTTTGCTTGTGCGCTTTCATCAGATTGTACGTATATCGTTGATTGATATATAAAATTGTTGCCTCCCGCTTTTCGTCAAAAAAAAAAACTTAATAATCAATAATATACTTTTCTTTTATAATAAAACACAAATGCACTATAAAGACCAAAAATATTGGAAAGAGAACCTCAAACCAAAACAAATAAAGAAGGTTTAAAGTTATTGACTATAATCAAAATCAATACGATTGTTTAAATTTGATCTTGTTATTTCTTATCTAGGAATATTAGGCTCTTCAATTATATCAACCAAAATATGTTAGTTTTATGTTTTATACAAATAAATAAATAAAATTAATCAAATGGACCTCGAGGCTCAACACAATGGCATAGAGAAACAGTACAACAAAAAATTAAAACCAAAAGATTGACCCTAAGACCTTCCATAATAGGAATTGAACAAATCGATTTATTTTCGATCTAATTAAAAGGAGCTTTAAGGAAAAGGTGACAGTTAAACCAAGAAAATGAGTCTAATTGTTTTGGGGTCATAGTAGGATTAGACCGATACGATCTAATCCCTATCCAATTGAAATTAATTTTAAAAACAACGAAAGAAGACCCGACCCGACTCATATTCTTATTTCCCGAAATGATCGAATGAAATTACTACGCAAGTACGATCTAGTTGCTATCTTCTTGGACTGTGAGTAATGGGTCTGGGGGTGTAATGTGACAACACAACTTCAAATTTCATTATCAATATTACATAGTAAAATATGGCAAGTGACGTGGAAGCGGTAGTGTCATTGCTCCAAGAACATAACAAGTAATGTCACGTGAACATGTCATAGATATGGTAACGTGACGATACTTGCTATGTTCCAGGAGTAATGACACTACCGCGCTCATGTCACTTGCCATTTTTGATTATGGAAAACTAAGGCAAAATTTGAACTCGTGTCGTCACATTACACCTCCAAAAACTATTACAAGTTGTTCATCATCCGTTGCGAACCTTCATGTACTGCCTGATTGTGTTTCTAGCCATTACGGCCTACGACCCGATCTAGTAGGATGGTCTCGCACGAAGATCCACCAGTGCTGCCATACGAACTGGTGTTCATATTTATCGGCATACACCTCCTTTACAAGATCCATGAGCTGGTCGTCAAACCAACCGGGTTGGTAAATGCAATTCCGCTGCGACCAACACACGTTGAACCACTTTACCTTCCAGGTGATGCGGTCCAGTGATATTTTTTCAGTTGTTAGCGGACCGCTCAGTCTTTGGGGTTTGCCGGGTGACGCCCTGAGAATTAACTCACAAAAAGGGCACGATAAGCCCACCGGTCATCAAGTAGTATTTCGATTCAAGTCTGGTTATCGTACCCAATGGAGCAATGAAACAGTCATTCGATTTAAAATCCTTTTGGTAATCTGTTTCTGAAAAGAGTTGGGTTTGGTTTCGAAAATGTAAATGACAAGTTGAAATTCAAGGAAAAAGAAATTAAAGTCGAGTAAGAGACAAAACAGCAGGTGTTTGTGAAATTCAGGGAAAAAGTGATATATGACTTTTTACGGGGTTACAATATGACTAATAATTCGCATGCATTCGTATTTACATGTGCAGACAAGGTTGGTTTAAAGGAAACGAAAATTCTCTCAATTAATCCTAAACATCTTTCGATCGAATTAAGACCCTATTATAATCTAACCGCCTAGTTACTTTTAATCTAGGCGTAGAGAGACAAAGCATTACGATTCGTGAATTCCTCAAGCTTTTGGGATTGTAATCCTATAGCTATTACACTCGTGTTAACCTAACTTTATTAGACACTAGATTTAAACCCGAGTTGCATAATACTTAGTCCTTTTAACGATCCTCATCTCTCGATTGTTGAATGTAAAAACCTAAATATCTATCAAGTGATCAAGTTGACAAAGCATTAATGTAAATTATGAAAACAGTAACCTAAACACAAATCGCACAAAAAAAATACGAAATCTCTTGAACTATTTCGTCATATTGTTTCCCCTAGCCCTAGATCAATGGAAATTTAGCTCATGATAGAGAAGAGAAACAAGAAAAAATATGAAGAACTACTATATATAAACATATTTCAATGAGTTTGATGCACAATACCCAAATCAAAGGTTCTCCAATCTACTTCTCTTACACTCTCTTCTTCCAAGCTCTAAGCTCTCACTTTCCCAAGGTCTTCCTTCTTCAAGCTTCACAAATATCTTGTCTTCAATCTTCTAGCCCTTCTAACTTGTCCCAATTCAAGATTATCCCATTTTTAAACCTAATCTTTCAGTTATACAGGGCCAAAAACGAGTCTCAAACAAAACTGAAACGAAGAAGGAAATTTGGGCTTTTGCGTGTATCGCGGACAATGTGTCGGTTTCGCATACGGGTCCGTGACTGACTCCGTCACGGCTCTGGGTCGTTTCCCGCATGCGAGCAGAGCGCTTTGGCTCGAATTTCAGCAATGGGCCGCGGTTCCATGCTGGCTCCGCATGCGGGTCCGTGACGGACTCCATGCCGTCTTTGGTTTTTGGTTCGTATTAGAGCAATGCTTCATAATTCCTCCTTTTTGGTGGATTTTTATTTCTATTCCGCTTCATGGCCTGATAACTATTAAACATATTGAAAGCACGCCAAACATAAGAGAGTGAGATCGAAACAAGGCTAATATTACACATAAAATCCCATAAGTGTGGCACTTTTAGTGTTAAGATGCGACCGCATCACCGGGTTACATGGTTGAGCTCTCCCCGTATGTTATCCCAAAAGGCATCATTATGTTAGTCACCTCCTTGTTCCACCATTTTGAGTCATGTGCATGCCAATGTAACCTCCTCGAGTCGACTCCACTTTCGGTACATATATAGCATCCTTGGAGGATTTACGTTAAGTCTTACATACAAAAATATCGACGGAATTTGCGTTCCCAATACGGGCTGCCCATGATATGGGGGTGTTGAGCTCGAGCCCAGCTCCATGGTCGAGCTAGCGACGCTGGAGTTGTAGGCCATTGGTGGAGAAACGTTGCGGGTGTTGATATGGCAGTTGGAAAATGCCGGTGATGCAATGGAAGTTACAGAAACAACAGTGATGAAATGGTAGTTAGAGAAACACCGGGTAGAGAAACGACCGGTAAAGAGAAGACGAAATGGCAATTAAGGAGAAGGCGGGTGGCCTGAGCTTGTTGGAGAAATGGGGGTGGCCGAAGCTTGTCGGAGAAACGCCGGTAGCGTTATCTTGTTGGAGCATCGTTGGTGGAGAAACAGATGACAAAGATTCGTGTATGCGTTGAGAAGACGAAGCGTTGGTACCGGAATTCAAAGCCGAAATGCTGGCCATGCATCGTCCCAAGACTCGTTGGGCCCAGATTCGGCTGGGCCTTAATTCGTCGAATAGACCTGTGACAGAGTTTGCAAATTCATCGACGTCAAATTTGTGCTTTTGCAAATTCGACGTAGACAAAACTCTATCGAAAACGATTCGACGTTGTTTCCCTTCAAATCGTACGATTCAACGGGCCCTAAGACGTTGTTTCGACGCCATTGTGGAAGGTCTAACAGGACTAAAACTCCTATTAATGTATAGGTAGTTTAGAACACGGGTCTAACTTTTCAAAATGTTCTCTTAATACATGACATCTATGAACTAATGCATCACAAATATAAATAACTAAATACCGATCACCAAATATTAAGGATTATTACAAAGATTTATTATCATCTTAATGTAGTTATCCCTATCATCTTCACATAGTTATCTATATCATCATCTCAACATAGTTATCTTTATCATATGTCAGTTATCTATAGCATGTTAGACTTGTATTTATCTTTAAGAGGCTATATAAAGACCTTTGTACATTAGATTATTAGACACCATGATTGAGTACAAGTATATAATTCCTCTCAAGTCTCTACTTTCAAGTCTTACCTCTTAAATCTAGCATGGTATTGATTTTTTCAATTCTAGATTTTAATTATCCGTTGTTGTTTTGTATCAATTATGCACTATAATGGTGATATTGAATTTAACAAGGAAAGTGCCAATGAAGCTCATAAAGGTGTGGAGTCTTCGTCTCCATAATATTTACACCCTTCCTCGAACATAGATCGAATTATCTCCCTGGTAGTGCTTTGTGGGAATAATTACAATCAATATGCTTGATCGGTCCGCAATGCTTTCAAAGGAAACAAAAAACTTGGGTTTATTGATAGCTCACTTTAGCCACCCAAGTCAACAGAATCTACGACGTATTCTTCATGGATACAAGTGAATTCTATGCTCGGGGCTTGGTTACACAACACCCTCGATGCATCCATTTATTCTACTATCCATAATACTGATGATTTTAGGGATATATGGGAAGATATTTAAGAGCGTTTCTCGGTTGGAAACAGACCCTGAATCCATGAATTAGTGAGTCAATTGACTCGTCTTGAATAAGATGACCACTTAGTGGTCGACTATTATGGAAAGTTACGAATAATTTGGGATGAATTAACTTGTTATTCATCCCTTATATGTACATGTATCTGTAAGTGTGGTCTGAAGGGTGCGTTGGTGAAGGACAGGGAAGATCAGAAGGTTCATCAATTATTAATTGGTCTTGACTCGTCCATACAAAGTATGGTCTTTTCTCAGATTTTGATGCAAGAACCACTTTCCTCATTGAACACGACATTTTCCAAGACATTGACTAAGCAACGCCACCATTCATTTATTCATCAAGGTGAAAGAGGTTGTGGGGTTCGCAGTGCAAGGAAATGCTCGTGGACATGATACAACGTCTACCATGGAGGGTAACAAGTCTCGCTTCACTAGCACATGCCCTAATTGTAACAAAGTCGGGCATCATAAAGACAACTGCTTCCAGCTTCTAGGATCTCCTGATTGGTGGAAATTTGACAATAGTGCAGCGGCCATAGGTGGCGACAAGTACACCCGTGGTGGTAGGAGCAATGGTCGTGGTCGTGGGAATGTAGCCAATGTCGTTGATCAATCTTCTAGCGACACATTAGGCCAACGCATTGGCACACTTGATCGTAATAGGGTGCAACTATCGGATCCACAATGGCATTAGTTGTTGATTATGTTGAAACCCTCTCAACTCAATGATGCTACTCCTACGCATGATGGTAAGTATAAGACACGCCAATGGATAATTGACAGTGGTTGTTCAAACCATATGACCAGAAATATCTCTTTACTTCAAAGTTTATACGCTATTTCTCCATCATCGGTTGGGTTACCAAATGGAAGTCGAATGACGACAGTTAAGGAAGGCACAATCGTCTTGAGTGAAGATTTGAT
Source organism: Erodium maritimum (assembly GCA_963921825.1). Classification (NCBI taxonomy): domain Eukaryota; kingdom Viridiplantae; phylum Streptophyta; class Magnoliopsida; order Geraniales; family Geraniaceae; genus Erodium; species Erodium maritimum. The sequence continues at coordinate 61,531,996 of OY997594.1, forward strand.
TTTGAAGGATGTGTTATATGTTCCTAATGTTAACATTAATCTCATTTCAGTTTCACAATTACTTGCTACCTTGAGCTACTTTATTACAATAACTGATAAGCTATGTATCATACATGACCGCAATTCAAGGACCCTAATTGGAGCAGGTGAACAATGTGACAAAGTATATTGGTTTAATACCACGAGGCGTATTCAGGCTAATCAAACTACTATGCTTGGACAACATGAACAATGGCATCGTCGGCTTGGTCATCATTCCCAAAAAGTGGTGTCTCTTTTCCCTTTTATTTCTTGCGATAAAGCTTATAGTAGGGACAATGAATTTTGTGACTCTAAGGAACCTTGCGGTATTTGTTTAATTTCCCATCAAACTATAAGTGTTTTCCCGATTAGTGAAAATAAAATAATTGACTTGTTTGAGATGATTCACTGTGATATATTTAGGGTGGTTACAAAGTTTCTTCTTGTTGTGGTGCATACTACTTTCTCACAATTGTGGTTGATTTTTCAAGAGCGGTTTGGGTGTATATAATGAGCGCTAAGATTGAGGTTGGGCATATTATCAAGGATTTTTGTTCTATAGTGCACACCCAGTTTCATAAACGGGCTAGCATTCTAAGAAGTGACAATAATCATGAATTTACTTGTTTACGATATTTTTATGCTGATAATGGAATGTTGCATCAAACATCGTGTGTTGATATGCCTCAAAAAAATGTTAGGGTAGAACGTAAGCATCGACCTTTACTTAATGTGTCTTTTGCTTTACGTTTCCAGGCTAAGCTACCTTAGAGTTTTTAGGGATAATGTGTCTTGACAGCTACTTATGTGATCAATATGACTCCTTCTCGTGTGTTAAATAGAAAGTCTCCTTATAAGGTATTGTTTGGAAAATCCCTGAATTACTCTCTTATCCGCGTTTTTGGTAGCTTGTGTTATGCTAATTATCGTCCTTGAGTGAAGGATAAGTTTGGTCCTCTCTCTCATAAATTTATATTTGTTGGATATCCATTTGGGGAAAGGGGTTAAAGGCTTTATGACTCAGAAAAGAAGGTCTATTTTGTATCTCGAGATGTCATTTTTGTTGAAAATAATTTTCTTTTTAACGACATGAATGCCCTAGTGACGATTAATGGAGTTGGTATCAATTAATTGTTTCATCGTCAACCACATAATGTTTTTGATAAGAATGATGGAGTAGTGAATAAAGGGGGATTTGAGGGACGTGAGGTTGGAGCGGACAACCATAGTCCTCATTCTATTACCCAACAGTCATCCTAGCCAGCTGAAGAACCCTCTACACTCATATTACAACAACCACATATTACTCTTCCATCCACTCCATTAAATGGCTATATCACCAACACAATTCAAACCATTACTCATTTCACTAGTTTATCTTTTCCACAATGGTCCTTAGGTACGCCGTTTCCCATAGCTTATTATGTTAATTGTGATAAATTTTCCGTGCAATATAGGAATTTTTTGGCGGTAGTCACCACTTGGGTTGAACCCAAATACTACTCTAAAGCAACCAAACACCCATGATGGCTCTCTTATTCGATTCATATGTTGGATCAATTTATGTGTTCTTCTATGATCACTCATTGGGAAGCAGCACTTCGCGTCCTTAGATACCTAAATGGGTGCCCTGGCCAAGGAATTTTGTTGAATTGTCGGTGTAAGTTGCAGATATATGGATTTTGTGATAGTGATTGGGCAAGTTGTCCTACTACACGTCGATCTTTAACTGGCTATTTTGTGCTTTTTGGGATTCTCAGGTATCTTGGAAAACAAAGAAGCAACCCACAGTTTCCCGATCTTCCGCCGAGGTAGAATATCGTTCCGTGGCTACGACTATTTGCGAGTTGAAATGGTTGAAGTCTATTTTATGTTGTCTTGGTGTACGACATGATCTACCTATGCACCTGTATTTTGATATTTATGTGGTTTTACATATTGCATCAAATCCAGTCTTTCATGAACGTACGAAACATATTGACATGGACTGTCATTTTATTTGAGATGAGCTTAAGGCTGGTAATATTGCTACGTCATACATACGAACAGATGATCAATTGACTGATATCTTTACAAAGGCTCTTGGAAAATCACAGTTTTTGGTACTTCTCCATATGTTAGGCATTCGAGATCTTTATGCTCCAACTTGAAAAAGAGTATTAAGGATTATGATTATCATCTTAATGTAGTTATCCCTATCATCTTCACATAGTTATCTCTATCATCATCTTCACATAACTATTTATATCATCATCTTAACATAATTTTCTCTATCATGTATTATAGTTATCTATATCATGTTAGACTAACATCTCTCAAGCAACATCCTCTGCCTAGACGCATCTCTCCTCTAGGGTTTTGCGATTTACAGGAGGTAGCGATGGAATTTTCCATTCCCACCGAGCTCCATCAACACTTGAGCGACGGAGATAGCGGCAAGGAGATGACGGCGTCCGGTCGTTCGATCTCTAGCACTCCATCGGCTCGTTCTCCTACACGATCCTTCTCACCAATGTCGGAGGGGGGTCAAGGGAGACGGAACCTCTGCCCTTCATAGTTTTTCGAGTGAAGGGAGACGAGACGACGGCTATAGGAAGACTGTGTGGCCGGACTTTGCATGGGATTCTAGTGGGTTTTAGTCGGGGATTATGGAAACGAACCTCAGCGCAGATCAACCCGAGTCAGACCTCACCATCGATGGTGAAGGTAGGGCCAGGCGGATGCGAGATGGGAAGAGGGAAGCATCGGCTGGGGATGGCTTCTTGAGGGTTTCGTTTGACCATCCATGGGAGCTGGGCTTCAACGGTGGGCCTGTCCATGGTCTCATAGGAGAGGTTAGAAGGGCCTGGGCCAGGGGGAGGAGTTGGATGGGCCTGGGCCTAAACATGGCTGAGGCCTGAATGTCTTTCTCTTGGAGGGTCATGTGACGGGTCTGTGGCTCCGGACGGGTCATGTTATGGGGTCGAGGTCTAGACCGGGTCAGGGGTATGAATCGGTGCATTAACTATAGCGGCGGGGGGCTCCAAGCACCCTCGCCTCGTGGAATGAGTCCGAAGAGGTCCAGAGGGGGGACGGTCGGCTGTACCGCCCCTCTGGACGTAAGGTGGCAGCGGTTCCAACAAAAGCCGACATGGTGCTCCCAACCAGCTCGGAGGTCAACAATCCCGCGTTTAGGAGCCCTACCACTATCAGCCAAGGGAGGACGACGCATGCTGACACCCGGGGGAAGTACCCAGTCCACCACCACAAACTTCTACACTGGACCTGCTCGACCCGTGAAACCTAGTTTGGAGCCGTTGTATCGGTGATCGTCAGATGGTGTCGCAGTACCATCCTCCAGACACCTCTTGAATTTACTAGAGCATTTTTACTTTATGTTCTATTGTTAGTTTCAATTGCGCTGTTTACTATTTCCGTATTTGTCGTTGTAAACACTTTTAGTTTATAATATTACTTCGCATTTCCTCAAAAAAAAAACATATTAGACTTTTAGTTATCTTGAAAGGCTAAATAAAGACTTATGCACATTATGTTATTGGACACTATAATTAAATACAAATAAAAATTTCTTTTCAAGTTCTGTACTTGCATGTCTTCACTCTTAAATCTAAAACACAATAGTCCTCCCTTCTCTTGCAACACGTCTTGAAATCAAGTACTATGCGAGTGAATTAAAAAGTCTACAAAGATTATCATAACCATGCTTGAATATTGCTAGCACTAGGAGCACTAATTAATTGTATCAATGTGGTAGGAGAATGGTAATTGAGTAACAATCACTGTTTTACTTATACTGTGGCCATGATTAAAATAATGGTGGTAAGATGACTTGATGGTTTGATTCCTTTTGGAAGGTGGACTGAAAATCTACTATAGTCGATAGTTGAACTCTCTCACACTGGCAGCTGGAGATAAATTAAGGCGTTGACATTCTTTAAGTAGACTCGTGCTCGATTATTAAACATCCACACATGCACTATAACTAAGTAATCAAAATTATCGTACCATAGCTTAACAACCCAAGTTAATTAAAAGCGTCCTAATATCAAAACAGAATTTGGCGAAAATTCTCTCTCCTCGACCTGTTATGGAGTTTTCCTCTGTCATCGTCGTTTCCGCGCAACCTGAAACCACTGTCGGAATCATAATCCCTGTATTCATCAATCTCATCTGGTCACATCACTTGCAGACCACGTTTGGTGTGGGGATATATACCGATGGGAATGGATCCCTACACCACACCCTACGCTTTCCCTATCCCTCGTCGTCCCTCCTGCGCTCTCGCCGGTTCCTAGTCCGATCACCATGGGACCCCGAGTCTCTTCTATGTCGGTATCGGTCGAGTTTCCTAATCCGCGAGGTCTGTCTCACTCTCTGCAGCCCAATGAATCGGTACAGGAAATTGGGGTGCCTTAGACCCACGCCACAACGCGGCCCCTCTCCGGCAGAATCCTAGCCTCTCTCCCTGGGCCCACCACGACCTTGCTCTGGTGGCAGGGGTGGACGACACGCAGTCTGGAGGTACGCCTCTAAAGTCGACACCTTCTCGCTTTATGGTGGCGGGGGTGGTCCGGGACGTGACGGAATGCGCGACCTTCTCCTCGGTCACGGCAGTAAGGACCCGATTCCAGCACCTGGCCCGCAACCGCTACGGGGTATGGCGGAATACAGTGGAAGCCTCCTCCACGTTTGTTCGTCGGGGATGGGTACGGAGGCAGAGTAGGGTTTGGATACCCTGTAGCGGAGTCGTTTCTAGTCCTGCTTCTAGGACTGGTGGACCGCGGCCTCGGGACTCGATGGCGGAGGCGTCAGCATACATGGAGAACATTGTCTGGGAGAGAGTCCGGACATCGGTCTCAAAACGGTATCCTCAGACTCACCTCCCAGCGTATCAGAGAGGCCCACTGCGGTACAATGTAGCGAGAGGACCACACCCCTGTGTTAGACGGCCGGTGATTCATCACTCTCGTCCGGCTGGGGTGGCGCCATAGTCATAAGGGGATTCTGGTGGAGCTGGTGCTGCGTTGGGTTGGGAGCGGGAGCCTTGGGCCTCAAACCTGACGACTATGGACCTGATACCTAAGGCTCAATTATCTAGAGAAACGGGGACTTGGGTGACAATGGACCCGATACCTAAACCGGATCCTCGAGCCCCCACCTGGGATGCCAGGCAAGAGCCCGCAATAGGCCCCCTAGGTACACTAGAACATCCAGCGAGGGGTTGGTAGAGATCAGCTCTATACTGATTCGATTGCTACCATGTTGCCATAGGAGAGTGGTGGAAGTGGAGGTGGTGGTCGCGCTTATCCAGGAGAGCGAGCTATGGAAGCTCCGGCACCTTTGGTTCGTAGGAGTACAACTGTTGGAATACGGGCAAGGGTGGCGCCTGCATCTGGTTGGCTGGTCAATTCACAGGTGGGGAAGATGCCCCGATGGGAGGAATAATGCGCCACCTGAGCATCGGGGACTGGCCTGGGAGGGGTCCCTAGACGATGCTTTGCCTCCCACCACCATTATTGTTGTAGAGGTCCCTCAAGATCTCCGTTTTTCCATTCCTCCTCCCCGCCTTCTTACTTTGCTCATGGGACGTCAAAATACCTTCTATGACGATTATGGTATTCCAAGGTTTAGTGAACTAGTATTCGTTCATACTGGTCTTTTGTGGCCGATGAGCATGTTCCTGGAGGCATTTCGATGTAATCGCTCTTAAACAGTTATAAAATTGCAAGTTGTCGTTTAAAAAAAACAACCCAAGTTAATCATGTTACTAAGGATAGTTATATCGTTACCATTTAATATGATATCATCATGCACGTGTCTGTGGTGGCAGTCTGGCAGACATGTTTTTTTTTTCTGATAGAGAAAATCACTAATCAATGAAATGAGGTTTTCTAAGTACAATACACGAGAATGGAAATAATTCTGACAACATGTAAATTAAGGGGATCACATGAATTAAGTATATGCAGGGAATCTCTCTCTGAACTCTATGAAAAGTTCTCTTTCACAACACCTAAAAGTCATGGGTATAATTATGGTTTTTACCTTAACCTGTGCCATGATTAAGCTTTTCTTTTCTACACATCCTCTTCCTTGCACCATTTCTGCGGATCATGCGAATGTTTTTTCTGCTACGGTTTTTGTCGAGCTGTCTTTAGCCACCGCAACGTTGACATTATCCTTCCACCAACGAAGCGTCTCTCGACCTGTTTCGGTCCATCCTCTGCAACTCCAGGGGTTTCCTTCTCTAAGTTCATCGTCTTTAATGTTGTCGTCGTCGTCTTTGAAGCCATCGCCGTCTCTGATGTCGTCATTCTCTCTAAGGTCGTCATTGTCTCTGAGCCCACCGTCGTCCCTGATGTCGCCGTCTCTAGAGGCGTCCTTGAAGCCGCAGTCGGCGCGTCCTTCTCCCTGGCCTCCACAACCACAACCACCTCGACCCATTTCACGATTATGGCTCTGGCTAATCAAGAGGATATTTTTTAGTTTGTTTGAGTTTGTCTTTGCATGATCAATGCCTAGTGAACAGAGAATCAAGAATTTTTTTCAGGGAGGAGACCCCGATTCATGTATTGCCTCCCACTATTATTGTTGAAGTCCTTGTCCAGTTTTCAGAGCAGGAATTCCAGTACCACCTTTTCATCCCTCGTATTCTATCATTGCCTATATGACATCCAAATACCGTCTGTGATGGTTCTAGTACTACAAGGATCAGTGAACCATTGTTCTTTTATTCTAACCTTAGTGGCCAGGGAGCATGTTCCCTGACGCACCTTGATCTTCTGATATATCATTAATAATATTGCAACCTTCGTTCAAAAAAAAGGGGGATCACATGTAGAAGATCAGGATGTGCGATTCATGTGGTGATTAAGATGATTTGTGATACAAACCTCTGAAACTGAGAGAGTTTCACATCAAAAGGGATCATGTGTGAGGATCATGGTTTGTCGAAGTGCTGAGTGGATGCTGACTGGATAATTAATTATGTTTTGCTGAATTTATTGAATTCAAATTTAAAACACTAAATATTAAATAAAATTGGAAAAAAAATGATAAAATAAATAAATAAACTAAAATGAAAAACTAATAAATAAATAAAATTAATTAACTAAAATGGATATTTAAACTTGAAATTTCATTAATCCTCGAATAGTACATCAAACTATAACGTTTTTGGTACATCTATAATTTATTAACTCATCTTGCTCGTCGTCGTCGTCTAAGTCACGGTAAGTTACTCCAAACCGGCCTCATATGTGCTCAAAAAGGTCATGTTGGAGTTACCGATGGGAAAAATAGGCGGGGAAAAATAGTGTTTTTTTATTTAAATTTTATTACTTTTATTTTAAAAAAAATGTTGTCGTTGGAATCGCCACGTGTCGACTTGTCACTAGCTAGCCACGAATCCACACACCGCGCACCACGAACCACAATTTTGGTTCGCGAGTCACTACTGCAGAAATCGACTTAGGTGACGGATAAAATGGATCCGTGACCTAAGTTTTGGCACTTAGGTCACGGATACAGCAATCCGTCAGCCAAGTGGTGAAACTAAGGTCACGGATCCTGCATCCGTCACCCAAGTTAACCACCAGGGTGACGGATGCAAGATTCGTAGATAAGGAAACTCCTATCCGTCGGTAAAGTCCTAATACTTTAGCCACGTATGTTGTATCCGTCAGCCAAGTGAAAAAACTTGAGCCACGCATGCTATATCCGTCAGCCAAGTGAAAAAACTTGAGCCACGCATGCTGTATCCGTCAGCCAAGTGAAAAAACTTTAGCCACGCATGTTGCATCCGTCAGCCAAGTGAGAAACCTTAGCCACACATGTTGCATCTGTCAGCCAAGTGAGAAAACCTTAGCCACACATGTTGAATCCGTCAGCCAAGTTCCTTGTATCCGTTGGTAAAGTGAGCCAATATACGAAAGAATTTAATTGTATCCCGATGAACATAATGACATTACACATGAAATATGTATGAAACAATGCGTATATAAACAAAAAAAACAGTTCATAGATAATGTGTTTGGGAATAGTTATGGAAACATTTGCCAGATAATGTGTTCACAGAATCACAACATTAAACATACTCATAAAAGAAAACACAGACACGCCTAATAGAGTTACGAACCAAGCAGGTTTCTGATGACACGCTCGTGCATTTCTTTGGTCACTTCCATCCATTCTACAAAACGTCCAAACCACGCAGGCTCCGCTCTAGCTTGAAGGTCATTGTCTTGAACCTCGTTCTTCCATTCCTCATTCATCCACGGAGGGGTATGCTGCGGGCATCCAACAGGGAGTGGAGGTATGTCCATACCTTTCTCATGCATCAGGTGAGAAATATAGTCGTAGCGTTGATGTGCTTCCTGGACTAATAGGGAATAATGTTGGACCTACGCTGGGGCAGCTGCAGCGTTGACTCCATGTGGACCAGGTACAACTGTTCCCGCATTTTCACGTCGACGCCACCTACGCTCGAGTCTACAATCAGAGATTGGTTCCATATATCCTGACTTGAGTCAAAGAACATATTACAATTATAATCAATCCCAAATAATTAAGTCAAATCATACGCAAATAATATTCATATAAACCAACACTTAATTAATAAAGTGAACAAAAATTAAAACAACCGTTAAATATTCAAATTACAAAGTCATATAAAAAGTGCTATTGAAATAAAATTCATCCTTAACACACATCCATTAAATAGTAGGAAATTAATGTTCTAGCTAGGCGTCTAGTCTTCGTCCTCGCGCTCCGTGTTGTCTTTCAGCCACTGCACGTACACCCTTGCGTCATGCTTCGGGCCGCGCATGGAGGTGGCTCCATAAAATGTACGAGACTCTGAGAGAGCAGCAACCCTTGCATGAATACGCCTAGCTCTTTCCTCAAACCTAGCTCGTGCAGTAGCTCGTTCAGCGGCTCGTTCAGCAGCAAGTATTTCTCTTTCAGCAGCTTCTTAAGCCGCAATCCTTCGTCCCTCTCGGTTAATGAGACCCAGTAACCTCATCCGAGCAGCTGCTACAGCTCTCGTGCGTGGCAAAGACTCTCTTGGAATGCTGTTGAATAAGCACATCATCTCAGCATGCAAATCAGGCCCCACTTGTGGAGGTCCATCATATTCGTCATCTGGGATAATGTTCTCCCCTACGCTACTTCTGTCATCCATTGACTAAATGAAAGCAAATCTTAGTTCTATATTAAAATGAATATAGTAGAAACAAATTTAAACTTACGTATATTAGCATCATAAAATGTATTAGCATATTAATCACCGAGTCATACAAAACGAACTTAAATATAACATAATTTAAACATCGTTCATACACTAATTAAGTAGTAAACTAGTCTCGGGACGGGCGCTTCGAAGTCGATCCATCAGACGGAGTCCGTCTTGCGCTTTGAGCAGAGTGTCTCGCAGTAGCGACCCTATCTCGTTCTTCATTTTCCTTTCTAAGTCTATCTCCTTCAGCTGAAATCAGCCGCCTAATATACATGCGAGTCTTTGCCTCGTGCATCGAAGAAAGTCCCCTAGGCAATTTGTTCATCACTAAGTTCATTGATTTTTCCCAGTCTACTTCCGTCACTACGGGAACTTCTTCATCAAAGTGATCTGCCCCAGTTAGGCTGTTCTCCCCAACACTACTGTTATTGTTTTCATCCATCAAAAGGATAACCTAATACACACACGAATGAACTTGTTTTTCAGGATGCAAACATACCGTGCATTATATTAAACACTACATTTCTAACTTTTTGAATCTTTGTCACACATGTATCGTATTTTATTAAACCCTAAAATATTTTGAAACTAAACTTCCCGAAAACCATTATTCAACACAAGGTTAATTATTTGAGCAACCAAAAATTCCTGAAACCTACAATTATTGTGAAACTAAATTGCCCTGAAACCCGTAGCTTATTTCTGCAACCCTACATTTTTTAAACCCTAAATTATGTTGACACTAAACTGCCCGGAAACTAGGGACGGCAATGGGCAGGGTATGGGTCGGATTTTGTGATACCCGTACCCTACCCGATTTTAATACCCAAAACCTGATGAATACCCTACCCAATCTCTACCCATTGGGTCGGGTATTACCCCGACTTGTTCATATGACATATGGGTTATTAGAAGACAAAAAAGGGGACCTAAGTAACCATTTCATATACATTTAAGTAGCAACAAATATGAAAGTATACAAACTTTGGAAATGTCTCAAGTATCAACATTTAAAATTTTCTGAAACAAATCTAAAACCATTTCAAATGTTTGTACAGATTTCAAACATACCTTCAAGTGAGGGAGGAGATGGAGGCGTTCGAGCAGAGACAGGAAGCAGGGGGCGGCAGGGGCTTTGGAGCAGGCGGCGGCGGGTGGCGGACGGCGTCGGAGATGGAGGAAGGGGGCAGCTGTGATGGAGAGAAGAGAAAAAAGAGTATGAAGTCTGAAATGGGAGGAACTAGGGTTCGAGGGAGTTAAATACGTGATATTCTTGGCCGACGGATACACGTATCCGTCGGTCAAGGAAAAACGACGGCGTATCGTTTAGTGGACGAGTCCAAGGCTGAAACGGTACCGTTTTATGTGTACCTGTTTCACCTGGCCGATGGATACGTGCATCAGTCTGCCAAGTCTTTTCTGCTGGACTTATTCTCAGCCACTCAAAAAACTTTACCTTCTCTCCCATCTCATTTTCATCTCCAAACTCTTTTTTTCTTTCTTCCCAAATCTCTTTTTTCTCTCCCACCTCCATTTCTTTTTCTCTACACAAGATTCCCATTTTTATGTCAATATTGACAAGAATATTTTGTCTTGTTCGATACTGACAAGATTCGTGGCTCGTGTTGGATATTGGTAAGAACCGTGCGTCGTGGAAGGTGCTTGAAGCTCGAGAATGGTACGTATGTTTATTTGATAAATTTTGTTCCTCTTGTTGTGTATATCGATCTATTTATTAGATATTGTGTTCAATAGTTGTTAGTATTGACTGTGCATCAGGATATTGATGACTTTCAGTAAGTACGATCCGAAGTTTATGGAAGGGGTAGCGGTTTTTATCGAATATATACAGACAAATTTCCCTAATATTGAATCACACAGGTGTCCGTGCGGTAGTTGTCTTAACGCATTTTACCAGACTGTGCCGGATATATATATGCATTTGATTCGGAACGGAATGATGAGGGGGTGCGATGTGTGGATTTTTCACGGTGAAAAATTTAACATGCCTATGTTAACAGAAGTAATGAATAGTAGTAGAAGAAGTTGGGACACTGGAGGTTCTTCAAGTAGCACAAATGTAGTAGTGAATGAAGAGCACCAGAGCGATCCAGTAATTATGGAGTATATGGACGATGTGTTCCCATTTCGGTGTGGGGGACAAATGGATGAATTGGTACAGGATGACGATGAAATTGCGGATGTTGACAGGTCGATTGCGCAAGAAGCGGTAGACAACTACATAAAGTTATCGAAAGAGCATAAAAAACAGTTGTACAAAGACGCGACAACGGATAGGTTGACGGTTATCATGGAGTTGATGGCTCTTAAGGAGAAATATCAATTGTCGAATGAAGCATTCACTGCGTCTTGTGTGTTGCATAAAGCATTGTTACCGGCTGAGAATCATTACCCGTCTTCATTCAAAGAGGCAAAGAGTGTTTTGAAGAGTGTCGGGATGAGTTACAAGACTTACCATGCATGTGAAAATGGTTGTATCTTATTCGATGGACCTAATGCGAAAGATGATGTGTGCTACAAATGTGATTCACCTCGCTATGAGAAGCTCGTCGGAATGCGAAAACCAAAGGCTAAGAAAACTGTTAGATATTTCCCCATTATTCCACAGTTGCAGAAATTGTACAGTTCACCTGATATTGCAAAGCAAATGCAATGGCATGGTAGTAAGGAAAGAAGGATCGACCCGGATAAGATGACTCACCCAGCTGACGGGAAAGGCTGGTTGGACTTCGATAGGACGTGGCCTCGTTTTGGATCTGAAGCTGCCAATGTACGTCTTGCATTGACAACTGACGGGTTTAGTCCGTTTGGTGCAAATGTTGTCCCTTATAGTGTGTGGCCCGTTGTAGTTATGCCTTACAATTTACCTCCAACATCGTGCATGAAGAAAGAATTTAACATCTTAACGCTGTTGATTTCTGGCCCTAAGTCGCCTGGGAAGTGCCTAAATGTTTTAATGAGGCCGTTGATTGATGATTTGAAAAATTTGTGGTCCGAAGGGGTTGTAACCTTTGATGCATCCAACAATCGAACGTTCAAGATGCGAGCGGCGGTGTTATCGACTATTAGTGACTTTCCCGGTTTGGGAATGTTGGGAGTGTTGGGTCTCGAGGTAGGGTTGGAGATGAACCAACTCGCAGCGGAAAATCAATGAAAACCAAGAGACGATTAAAACCATGAAACAACTAACAAAGAATGGATTCACAAGAGAAAAAATCAGCACTAGTTCTTACCAAAACAAGAACACCAGGTAACGAATGATTGACTTGAGTCTCCAAGACGCTTACGTATCCACATGGGAATCAAAGCCACGTAGTTCTTCTCTTTGAGGACTCAAGAACACAAAAATGGAGGTGGGAACTTGCCAAACCCGAAATTGCAAGGGAAGGGGGAGAGAAGTTGTGTTTCCTATTCTTGTCTTGTTTTTGTTATGTTGAAAAAAGATGACTTAAACATAACAAAACACATACTTGTCCAACTAAAGGCATGGGACAAGTATGGTGTCAAGTAAGGTGTAAATAGGACAAAGTATGGCTAGACAAGATTGGGTTAGGTGGTGAATCACCAACACCTTAATCTTTGTCTTCCTTACTTAGTACTAATTAATCAAGACTTGATTAATTAGTTCCATGGGCCTTGGTTGCATGGGCCTTTCATGGGCCTCTTGGAACATGGCCCGTGGCCATTTCCAACGAGGTTTCGTGATTCGCTCATCGCCTCCAAGCCTTCCATACCGGAAATGTCCAACATTATCCGACGGGATCAATCCCAAGACTCCAAGCCTTGTCTTGATCTGTAAAGTCCTATTCACTTACGGGCACATGACTCAAAACCAAGTTTTGATCATGTCCCGAGACAACTCCCTTTTGGCCATTCTCCATAAATGTGTCAATGAGTTTCATCCTCCGGTGTGACCCTTAGGTTTATGCATGTCAATAGATCAACGTAAAATCCCATTTTACTTGATCCTATTTAAGTGGCAACTAACGAGACTTTAGTATTGCCTGACATTGCATAACGAATCGACTCTGTCGATTCTAACCTTTCCGTCATCCCTGTCATTATCCTTTTATCTCCGATATCCTGATTGAGACAAGGCATAGAGCCGTCATCCTTATTATTCTCAATCACTGTTCCTTGATATGTGAGATGACTGAATATATGATACCCAGTATCATGTGCATGGCCATGCTATTCTTTCAATCACTCTCGATCAAGCGGCCGAGAACCGATATCTTTCTCATAACTTAGTATGAGGGATAAATCCCTTAGCCGTCTTTCGTGTCACTCATGTAGCCCATCCCCAAGCCAATCCTGGCCGTTATGGAAGCCCTGTTACGGACAAAGTTAGGCTCAGGTCAAACTCAGTTGTTGACTACATAGCGATCACAAAGACTTCTTGGTCTAAGGATACATGACAAGCTACGACAATGAATATGTTCATGACTTGATCTATGGCACATATTCATGTCGGGTCGTCCAATATCATGTCCACATGATATCTATGATCAGACTCCGGAATCCCATTCCAATGACTAACAGAACGTAAGTCATAAAGAGCCATCTTTCATACTAGTCGCTTCTAGTGAAGCTTTGGTGACTAGGGACCCATCTAGTGTGATCTATCTCGATCTATGGTTCTATTCGCATGGTGGGCATAGATCAGAGCACACGTCGATATATTACTCCAACACATAAGTAATATAAAGTCGCTTTAATTTTATTGCTAACGATGATATATACATTTGGACATTTAGGATTGAACTACGGGCACTAAGACTAACAGGGAGGCATTCAGACGAAGGGTTATAAGGCTTGTCCAATATGCCTGGATGATCTCGAAGGGCTTCACAGTCATAATAGGACGTACTACGTAGGAGCACGGAAGGACTTGCCAGAGAATCATGCATTACGGAAAAATAAAAAAATCAACGGGAAACGGGAGATGAAAAAATCCCGCCCTGAAAAGAGTGGCTATGAAATATATGAAGAAATATCGGACATTCAGTTTCCCGAACTGTCGTTACATCCAAACTTTACTTAGAAGAACAAAGCCGGCCAGAAAAGGTTGTGTTGGACACATGAGTCGATATTTTGGGAACTCCCGTATTGGAAATCTTTGCAGACAAGGCACGCATTGGACGTGATGCATATTGAAAAAAATGTGTGCGACAATTTTATTGGAACGCTTTTTAACTTGCTTGGGAAAACAAAAGATGATTTGAAAGCCATACAAATGTGGGAGGAATTGGGTGTGCATAAGGATCTATGGGCCAAAACAACGGGCAACAAGACTTTCATGCCTTATGCCGACTACACGATCAAGCCTGAGAAACGTGGTGAAGCGCTTGATAAGGTTACAAATATAAGGTTTCCATCGGGCTATGCGAGATCCTTTAAAAACAAGATAAGCGTGAAGGATAAGAAGTTTGTTGGGCTTAAAACACACGACAATCATGTTTTGCTGCAACATATTCTTCCCATCATAGTACGCCCTTATGTGGCACCGCACGTAGCCACCGTGATATGTGAGCTTGCAAATTTCTTTCAGTCTCTCTGTGCAAGGGAGATTTCAAAGAAGAAGCTAAAAGAAATGCATGTTGATATTGTATTGATTCTCAGTAAGTTGGAAATGATATTCTCTTCGCCGTTCCACACGATCATGGTGCATTTATGCAAACATCTCCGATCTCAAGTACTGCAAACCGGTCCTGTCCACTATACTTGGATGTTCTCAATGGAACGTGAATTGGGGTACTACAAAAAATAGGTGCGCAACCACCGATACCCAGAGGGTTGCATCGCAGAATCGTATATTAATCATCAATGTGCGACGTTCATCAATTTGTACCTCGATAAACGAGCCATGGATCCGGAGACCCCAGATAAATGGGGCATTTCAATTGTTTCAAAACATGTGCTTCCAACTATTCAGATATGGGAGCCCTTGTTAATAAAGGAATTTGTGCGTATCGCTCATTGGACCGCTATGCAGAATGCTGAAGAATTCAGCTCCGAGATGATTGATTTCAAAGAGGATTATGAGACGGAATACCTAGGGTCAACCGATTTACAACACCGAATTGGAACATTTTGCTCAATTTTCAAGGAAACCGTAAGTTCAATATCAGTTAAACGTGTAGTCCTATATATATAAATAAACATATATTTATCAATGTGTATATATGACTAATAACTATATGCACAAATTCCCAGATGGAATCGTACCCCGATGACGATCAACAATATATGGCATCAAAGGCTCTGAATCGTTACGTGCAGAGAGTAAATTATTATGCGCAATGTCATGTACACGGTGTGAAATACCTGTCCGAACAGCGCGATAAAGGAAGAAGCTCACAGAACAGTGGTGTGATGCTTAATGCAGAGGGCGGTGTAGCTTATTACGGTGTGTTGTTATACGTTGTTGAGCTTATGTACACTGGACGGATGTCGGTTGTTTTGATTTACTGTCGATGGTATGATCTAAATTCCGTGAAAGTAGATAATGGTTTGATATCCATAAATACCAACACAAATGCATATCGCGACGATCCATTTTGTCTAGCAACCATGGCCAAACAGGCAAGTTGCATTAGTTGTATATATTACTATACTACATTGTTGGATGTTTTCCTAATTATTTAATGTGCATACCAGATATTCTACATCGATGACCCGAAAATGGGTGGAGGGTATAAGATCGTGAACAAGGTTGCCCCTAGAGGACTATTCATCTCGGCAAATCATTTGCCATCCATTTCGTACGAGGTTGACGCTCCTTACCAAGAGTCCGAGCCTGAAACTGCACTTCTTGTAGCGGAACTAAATGTGCTACCCCATTATGATGGTGGTCTCCAAGAGGTACATGATGTGGAGGATAACGACGAGAATAGTGAAGATGACTGCGAAGATCATGGATACAAAATGACGAAATACATGAATCCGATTAAACATATATATTGTACTAATATTGTACTTACAAACATGTAAGTTCTAATGTGTTGTATGTGTGCAAACTTATCAAGTTCAAACAAATGCAATGATTGGCTGTGCAGGTAAACTGTTTTTCAGGTGGCTTGACGTTTCCTACAAAATTGTTATTACTCTGCCGTGGACTTGGCCGATGGATGCTTGCATCCGTCGGTCAAGATAGTACCTGGCCGACGGATCCAACTGCCATAAAACAGAGAG
This sequence comes from Erodium maritimum, assembly GCA_963921825.1. Taxonomy (NCBI): domain Eukaryota; kingdom Viridiplantae; phylum Streptophyta; class Magnoliopsida; order Geraniales; family Geraniaceae; genus Erodium; species Erodium maritimum. The sequence continues at coordinate 61,548,467 of OY997594.1, forward strand.
CAAATGCTCTGTTTCGGTTTGAAATTCGTGCATAAACCCGTCAAATTGCTTTGTTTTTGTATGTTACAGCGTTCATACATTGTTTTACAACACCATAAACATATATATGATGTGAAAGAGAATTACAGAAATCATTAAGTCAATTAATCGATTTTTTTATTTCTTTACCGACATATCAAGCATATATGTCGGAAAGGTTATCAACACTTGGCTGACGGATGCACATCCGTCAGCCAAGTTCTACCTATACGTCGGTAGAGATGGCTGACTAATTTGCAAAACATATTTGACCACCCTATTAACGACGAATGAAGCGTTCGATGATAGTTTTTTTACATACGTATACTAGTGTAGATAGTACATATGAGATGACCGGTCTTGATTATATCATATGCGAGATACCGACACGTATTGAGCGAAATCGCCAGTTCCACTATGTGCTTGAACATATTCAGGTTATAACGTATGACGTTGTGTCGTTCATATTTTTGTATGTGATATGGATTAGTAATATACGATCTTATGTTGTATATGAGGCATACTACGTACCTATATCGTTCAATTATCAATACTGCTATAGTCGGGAAATAATACGGGTTTTTGGGAGTCGGTCAACGTCGGTCAACTGTCCCTGGCCGACAGATACATATAACCATCGGCCAGGTTTGTCAATGTCGCCAAAAAAATGCCAAGTGTTTGTATTAATACGACAACGTTTCACCATGGCCGACGGATGCAGCCTATACGTCGGGATGGTCATCACAACTTGGCTGACGGATACACATACGTCAGCCAAGTGCTACCAATACGTGGGTAAAGTTGGTTGACTATTTTACAAAACAAATTTGACCACCATATGAACGACGAATTAACCGTTCGATGATAGTTTTTTTAAATACGTATACTAGTTTGGGTAGTAGATACGATATGAGCGGTCTTGATTATATCATATGCGAGACACCGACACGTATTGATCGAAATCGCCAGTTCCACTATGTGCATGAACATATTCATCTTATAACGTATGACATTGTCTCGTTCATTTTTTGTATGTCATATGTATGCGTATTATACGATCTTCTGTCCAACCTATGAGTCATACTAAGTACTTATATCGTTCCATTTTCAATACTCTGATAGTCGGGAAATATGACGGGTTTTTTTTGGTTTTGGTCAAAGGTAGTCAACTTCTGCTGGCCGACGGGTGTATATATCCATCGGCCAGGTTTTAAAATTTCGGCAAAAATTTGCTAAGTGTTGGTAGTAAAACGACATCGTTTTGTCTTGGCCGATGGATCTACGCATCCGTCGGTAAGGCTGAGCAAAAATCCGACCATCATCGTAAACCGACCATCCGCGGCCGCCCCCGTCACCGAAAAACCCGGAACCGGCCTTACCACGGGTGGACACGGGTTTAAAATAGCTGAACCGGTGTGGTCAACGGGTTTGACCAGTTTTCTTACATGAAAACCGGCTACAACCGAACCGGACGGCACTGTAGCAAGTGTTGGGCTGAGGCTCACTCGCGAATTGAAGTGTTTGCATTCATGATATTCCTCATTCAAATAAGTTGGTCAATTAAAACTTGTAAGATAGGGCCTTTTTAATCCCTTGAGTTGTGTTTGAAGTGAAACCAGCACGAGGAAACTGTTTTTTGATGTTATTTACTTGTTTGCATTTCTTGTGAACATGTCTCTAGCGATTTACAATTAGTTGAGATATTTTTAGAATGAAAATTATGTATGCCTCTACAAGTATATAGGAGCATGTGATATGGGGTTGTAGTTCACATTAAAATACTATTTACTGTTAGTCAATTAAGAAATGGCCTTGAACTATGTTTGAAGGGAACATGTTGCATAAATAGTTTTTGTCCGGTTACTTGCATCTGTGTATTTCCTTCTACTAATTTGGTGATGATCGATTTAAATAAAATGAGTTAGGATCTTCCTTCAATAAATCCTTAATCATTTTTGAAGTGAAAATGGAGCATTGAACTGTACAGTTTTGAAGGGAACATGTTGCATAGGCAGATTTTGAATGTTTATTTCAGTAGGCCCAATAAGAAGCCCATTGGGCCTGGGTTGGTTGGTTATAAGCGTACCCGGCCGGTAGTGAGGTCGGGCGGTTATCGGCCTTCCCTTTAGCGACCGGTGATGGGTATGGTTACGGGTTTTATATAACCGGGAAAAACGGTTTGGGTAATAGGTTTGGGATTTTGGGCGGGTACCGGCCGATGCTCACCCCTATCCGTTGGTAAAGGTCTAAAGCTTAGGTCAAGACCGAGTCCGCCTCCCTTTTCCCTCATTTCTTGATTCTTCTTCGTCTGTCTTCTCTCCCTCTCTCTGAATCGCCGGTGACCAATCTCGGCCGATCCTCTCGTCGCCGACCTGTTCGCGCCGCAGGGAAGTCGTACTGGACCAGGGGTTGTCGTCTCCGAGCAGATGTCGTCGTCGACGACGTGTTCGAGGCCCAGCGTCAACGCCTCTTACCAGATATCGTCGTCTCCGACCTGTTCGCTGCCGAGCGTCAACGTCTCCGACCAGATATCGTGGTCTCCGGCCTGTTCGCTGCCGATTGTCAACGTCTCCGACCAGAGCTCGTCGTCGCCGACCTCTTCTCGCCCCAGCCTCAACGTCTCCGACCACATCTCTTCGCGCTCCTCTTCGAAAGGTACGTGCCTCTCGTACATTAATCTTCTTCTACCCTCTTCCGTTGAAACCCCTACAAAGCCCTAAATTTTTGTTGAAGAAAGAACATAATTTTTTATTTAACAGAATTTGTGTTGAAGAAAGAACATAATTTGTGACCTAAATGATTTTTGATTCTGATTTAACCCTTTCAAAATACCTAAATGACCATTGTGTTACAGTCAAAAATGGCTTGATGAGAAACTGGGTACAGTTTAAGGGTTCCTAACACCTCCAGCTTTTACTAAACCCTAATGGTTTATCAGGTTCGAATCCAGTAAGTACACATTTGTTGTTTAGTAATCGTGACGAGGTTAGGTTAGGAGTTAGTATGTTAGATTAGGATTTCTAGCTCTATTGGCCAACACTAATGGATTTGCTGTTCTAAAGAAAATTAGCCAACCCTAATGGATTTCCTGCTTTGTTGTTGATTAGAGAAAACGGGTCAATCTTAATTAATGTCATACTAGGATTTCCCTTATTGAGCTTACTGGTAACAATATTTGAGTCAAGACCTGTTTTCATTTTGAATTAATTGCCTTGGTTAGGGTTAAGACTGTGTGCATAAAGTTATACAATGATTAATATTTATTTACTTTGTTTTTGCAAATTCATAGAACTTCATAAATATTCAGTCATTAGATATTTAATTGTTTGTGTGTTGTTACGTATCATTGATTTAAATTTACCCATTCACGCATTAGCACCGAACTGTTGTATACTTTAAATTTATGGGTGAGATATGTATAGGATTGCAATTTTTGTTATGAGTTTCTATGCTATATTTTCTAAATCAAAGTATGATTTGAGTTCACATGAGTTCGCAGGATGGGAAAGAGAAATTATAACAAGTTCTACAACCGCCTCAACTTCTTGACCGCCCTCGAGGCCCTCCGAGTGCAACCCTGCGCATCTGGTGGAACCACCCAAGACTCCACCTATAATAAAACGGCTCGGGCACCTACAATGCGGCGCCTTCAAGACTGCGAGTCCCCTTCTCCCGGTTGTAGTGAGGCAGCCCCTTATCCCGGTGGTAGTGAGGCAGCATCTACCACCAACCGGGAAAATGTCCTGAGCATTCGTTCCCGAAAACTAGTGGAGGACGATGAAGATGTGGCTGCCATGTTGGCCGGAGGAGAGGTGGCCTCCACCATAACAAAGACCAAGACGGGGAAGCGAGGTATTGTGACCAACAAGAACCTCCACCGTAGGCTCAAGGACCTGGCTCCGCCAAGGGGAAAATTTACCTTGGGCCATAACGGTAAACACCTGACAGGGACGCTTGAGCGGGAGGATGCCGTACGGGTGATTGGGTCCATAGTGCGGACTTACATCCCCATGGGCCAGGCGTACTTCCATGAAGTTCCTGAAATTGCTAAGGAGGTTATGTTCTACCAGCTCAGCGTAAGTACATTACCTTTTCGCATTCATTGATTCATGTAATTATTTCTTATATAATTACTAATCCTGGTGTATTTATTTTGTCAGATGTTGTACGAGTTCGAAACCGGACAATACTTTACCAAGCTTCTGGATTTTGTCATGGAAACGGCATCCAGCCACTACCGTGATTGGAAGTATGATATCCATGAGTGGGTCCTCAAAATGGAGCCGAAGTACAAAGACCCCGATCACCCCGATGCTGAGATACACATACCCACACCGCTGGAGTTCCTTGAACGCGAGGAGCAGTTCCGTTGGCTCTGCAGGCACTTCAAATCAGAGGAGTTCAAAGTAAGCACTTTATTATTGTGTTTGGTAAATTATGTAAACTACTACTCACGAGTTATCAATAACTAGTTTCGAATTAGAGTGTTAATTATAATTGTTTACCATCTGATTTGTTTATTGTAGAAATTGAGTGACAATAGGAAGGCCTCTCGAGCACAGAACCTGACTGCACACCACGGGGGTAGTATACCGCTCGCAAAACGGGCCAAACACTTTCTTGCCAAATCCTCCCTCCTTCCACGCTGCGACGCCTACGTCGAGGTCTACACAAAGGAAAATGACCTCAACATGGAGAACGTGAAAAGAGCGGTATATCTTGTTTTAATTACATTTATTGCATCACTTATTTTTAAGGTAATACGATTATGGGTTTTTCTATCATGTATCGTATAAAACTGTAAATTAAAATTGTGCATTTATGTATCTCAGGCACATGCAAAATCTGTTGTGGATGAGGCCCGTGAGCGGTTATCGCAGTCACAGGTGACGGAGTGCGAGGGTTCATCGCCTACTGTTGCGAAGGCATTGACTTTGGAGGAAGAGCTCCCCCTCATCCAGATTATCACGGGTAAACACCAGAAGGGCAGACTCCAATCAGGCATCGGGAAATCGGTCAAGCTCCCAACCCAACGGGATGTGGGAGCCAGTGGGTGCTCGAGTGCGCGTTCAGTCAGCTCGTCTGAGGAGCTAGAAGACCTGAAGACTCGCTTGGCTGATCAACAGGCTGAGTTTGCTCGGAAATTGGAGGAGCAACGCCGGCTGATGGAGGAGCAGCGCCTAGAAATGGAGGCCAGGATTGCTGCCCAAGCTGCGGAACAAGCTCAATTCCTGGAGTTGTTCAACTCTTGGGCTTCCACTTAGCAGAACACCATCGTGCCTTCTTCTGTCAGACCGTCAGCGACTCCTACATCAGCGACTCCGGCTTCAGAGACCCAGCCATCAGCCCCGCCATCTTGACCTTAGTCAGTCCTCCCCTTTTTCCTATGAACATTATGTTATTTGGATACGTGAACTGATAACTTTTTATGATGTGCACTGATAAACTTATTTAGAACTACTATATTTGATAATGTCGGTTGGATGTTTGGTTGCCTTGTTTATGGTTTGTATGTGTGCTTGCTGTTATTACGGTTTGGATGGTACAGGAACAGGTACATTTTAACGCACGGTTGGGTGCATCTATTTTGAAACATTTTTTTGTTTTTCTACTCAAACTAGGCTGACGGATACAAGCATCTACATCCGTCGGACAGGTTTAGACCTGGCCGACAGATAGCACCCGTCGGTAGGGTTGTAAACCTTGCCCGACACATTGCACCCGTCGACAGGTTGGAACGTCTTGCCTGACGAATGGCACCCGTCGGCATGGTGTAAACACTTGCCTAACGGATACGACCCGTCGGCATGGTGTAAACACTTGCCTGACGGATACGACCCGTCGGCATGGTGTAAACACTTGCCTGACGGGAGTTATCCGCCTGCCAAGATATTCCACCTTGCCGACGGGTGTGATCCGTCATGCAACCCATAACACTCTACCGACGGGTATCATCCGTCAGGCAAGAAGTTACACCTTGCCGACGGGTCAGATATGTCGGCCAGGTGGAAATTCTTGCCTGACGGATGATACCCGTCGGCAAGGTCACCGAAGCAGACTGACGGATCGAATCCGTGACTAAGGTGATCAATTTTGGCTGACGGATAGGATCCGTCGGGCCATTGTTCAGCCTACCGATGGATTGTCGCATCCGTCGGCCAAATACTTGGCCGACGAGACCTGGCCGACAGATCTTGGCCGACGGATGTATCCGTCAGCCAAGATCCAGGCCAACGAATAAGATAACCTGGGTGACGGATCTGATCTGTCACCCAAGTCAAGATCAGCATTAGTGAGTCAGACCACGATTGGCGAATCGTGGGTTCGTGGTTCGCGAATCACGCACGCCACATCCTGCGAATCGCGAACCACAAACTACAAATCCACGATTCGCGAGTCGTGGTTTGCATATATGATGCGCTTGATGTTCATGCTCTTATAGATAAGGATATAGTTTGGACCCCATGAAGGGTATGTATATGATCTCTTCATAATAACCAAATATTTTTTACATCGTAGAGGATGATAAAACAAAAGGTCCACCTATGTAAAAGGCCTTATACTGTTAATGAGGAAGCTTCGCAGACTTTGTCGGTTATTTAAGTCGTCGGCTTCTCTAAGGCCACTATAGTGGGCTCTGTTCTAACTGATTGAAGGCATTATTCTTCATTTGAGCCTCGAGACATAGGTTTTGTGGGCTCAAGTCTTCCCTTCCTTGGTTTTTCTTAGCCCTAGGTTGATGGATGCGACGAGGAAGCCCCATCTTACATTGTGCCGAGGGCGACAAACAAAATGACAACAAGGTCTAGATGGTGGTAACAGACCTACCAGGGAATGGTGTAACGATGGAGGATTCGGAGGTAAATGTGTCACGTGGGGATCCTAATTTAGGTTAGACAGGTAATGGATTCGTGTGAAGTGCGGCCTCTACGCATGATATACCATCGGCCTATATGCGATAGGTCTGAGATCGCATAACTCGGACCCCATCAGAGGTAGGGTGATTAGAGAGGCCATCAAGCCGATGTGACACTGTATCCATTATAGTCAAAAAGCTGGTAGGGGTGGGCATCGGGAAGGCACGAAAACCCAAAAGGGGAGAATGGCGGTGATTGCGATAGCGGAGGCTGGCCATGCATGTGCTAATGTTGGCACAGTAGAAGTAGTCAGTTTGTCCCAGGTCATCCGGAGGAATCCATCAACGTTTGGTCCCTTCGGTGCCCTTAGAGATTCGTTGTAGGTTGTACCGGTGGGCCCTTAAACCGAACCCCTGAATAATGTCCAACCATGTTCAAATGAAAAGGTCGATCCAGCCACATCAAAAGCAGAAATCTGGCACTCGCTAATTGGAGGTTGATCTGAATCGGCTACATGAGCCCCTTAAATCTCGGTCGGTGAGACCGTCACAATGGCTTGCGTAGGTCTAGCTGGACACAGACCCGAAGTTACGGGTCCCATCCTCGGCTTCAATTCCGCTTCCTCGTCCAGATACTATATCCCAACGACGTTGTGATGAATACCCCCATTTGAATCGTCTCACATAGAGGTTGTAGGCCATGGATGAAGATCTGTATATGTTGGAACCTATGGGCCACCAGTTACATACAGTGGCAGAACTCTTTTTTTTTTTTTATCAGAGAGAAAGAAATGCATTAAAAAGGAAGTGTGCGTCCTGGGTTAGAAACCACAACAACCAAACCAAAGTCCAACAAAACGGCCTAAAGGCCGAAAGTACCAAAGGAAACAAACGAACAAACAAGACAAGAAAGCCACCCCGGTCCACCACAACAACTACAGCAGACTAGTGAACAGTACCTCAGGAGACCGCTCGGGTAACCTAGGTCGGAGTAGTGAACAGTACCACAGGAGATCGCACGGGTGAATCCTCTTGCCTCAAGAAGGCTAAGTGATTCGTGCCCCTCCACCCAAAACCGGGCAGATCGGCCCCGAACTGCGACTCCGGAACAAGTACTCATCGGACCCTACCAAGGTAAAGCAACCCCGAAACGACTCCTGAACGAGCACTCACTAGACCTGATAAGAGAACGAGGAGGACCGGGGGAAAAGGTGTTGGGTTCCTCAAACATGACGCAGCAAACAACAGTCCATCCTTAGGCGCTCCTAGTCAGCGCAGCACCCGGCGCCTCAACCCACTCGAGGAAGGTGAAAGAACGACCTGCCGCTCCCAAACTGGAAAAGGATCCATGTTGAACCCTAGCAATCAGAATGCTTGGTTCGATAGCAGCTGACCCTGAGAAGACACGGCGGTTGCATTCCAACCAAATCTGCCAAAGACACAACAAACCGATACCACTCCACGCAGACCTCAGCCTACGCGAACCCAACAGAGAGGTCCAGGACTCAAGAAACAGAACCGGCGACATCGGAAGCACGCCCACAACCCCCCACCAACCCAAAATCAGAGACCAGACCCTCCAAGTCCAAGAGCAAGTGACAAACAAGTGACTAGAGTCCTCCCCACCTGTACCACACAACTTGCACCCCCAACGAGCTAATGGTATCGGCACTCCCCTATCCACCAAGAAGGAGATAGTGGGAACCCCACCATGAGCAAACAACCAGGCAAATAAATGGATCTTGGGAGGAACAGGGGCTGACCAGATCACAGATGCCCAGGAAGTGACCTCCATATCCACCCAACCAGCAATCACCTGAAAAGGAAGTAAGGAGCCATAGAATGTTATGATTTGAGGCTCTGAATAAGATCCAGCTCCTCCTACGATGGAAAATAGATACCGTCTAGATTACCAAATATGACTGATAAGATTTCAACATAATATTTTTTCTATAAATAACACTCGTCTAGATTAATCAAACTATTCAAGTGACTACGTTGTGCTAAATACGTTTTTATGATAGATAAAATAATTTATGGAAAAGAAATAAATGTTTGATTTGAATACGAATCCATATATTGAGATGAAAAGGATAGGAAGGAAGTTAGTTGTGGTAGTGATGGGTGACCAACCATCCACCAACACAACGACAAAGAGAGAGACAAGTCGTTGTTAAGAACTCACCAACATATAATCCTTTTGGCTCACTTTCTCCACCACCCCCTCCCTTCCTTCGCTTCTCCGTTCCACCGTCAGTACCTTTTCCTCTTTTTCTAACCTTCTTTCACTTCTGTTTTCCTTAATTTCTCAAAATAAATGTTATGTTTGTCTATAAAAAAAACACATAATAGTGTTGTCCAAATCCATTTTCATCATTTTTGACGTGATGTTACTTGCTAAAGACAACCCAAAGTTAGAATTAACCCATACAAATTTATAATGGATCATTCATGTATAATTTGTTTCTTATACAAAATATTGAAGATTTGTTTTGAAACATTTATTTTGGAAATTCAAATTGAATGAATCATCAATTACGTGTGAGCCAGTTATCTATAGTATACTAGAACCAAATAAGTTTGTTACCAAACAAATTGACCTTCAATCCGAGGACGGATTATGTTTTTTTCCCTCATCCCTTGATGGATGTCTGTTTTTATTGTCCCCTTAGGTTCTTACTTTCTCCTTTCCTGTCTTGAAATTTTCGTGTAATTCTATCGTTTTGTTATGTTTGTATGGTCTCTATATGGAGATTTATATATTGTTTTACTGATAAAAAATAAAAAAAATTGTCCTTCAGGTTTTTTTTCTTCATATTTCTTCTTTACTATCCTCTCCATTTTTATCACAGCCATCTACATTCACCACCTCCGACCACAACTTTCCTCACCGCAGCTACCCACCCACTGACTCATGCTGCCTTTCGGATGAACCACAGACGCTCTTTCACTGGTCGTCCGACATAGTGGGGATCATGGGTCTACCAAATGGTAGACGCCCTCACCATTGTTTCGCACCATTGACCTCTGCCTACTAGAACGAGATATCCTCCGTCCTGGAACCTCTTACCTATGATGGCTCATCGTGCACTAACGCCAATCAGGAGATACCACGATGAGGGAGAAAGTGACTTCGATAGTAGCCCTGACCTCCAATGGCTACCCAATGACGACGCTACTCAACGTATGGTCCGCATCTCTGGTCGTTCGCGTATCATCGTCCCACCACCGATGTACCCATACCAGCGAGGAACTAAAGCCCGACCTCACCCAATGCGTCGTTTGGAACTCATGAGGGACAATTGGCCCTGATCAGATGGGTCTACCCCACCTACCTTTTCCATGCATGATCGGGTTGGGGCTTCTCGTCTAAGAGAAGGTTGACAATGGAGACTGGTCCGACATAAAGTGTGGGTATTTGAAGAATGTGGGCATTTGAAGAACCTATCACCATTGATCAGGAGGTACAAAGAAGTCGACATACATAACAGATGAGGGTGATTCCGCTCCGGATCCGTATCATTGTGGATACACACCCCAATGTGCACCCACCGGAAGACGTTCGCCATCAAGAAGGGATCCATGTCACCCCATGGATGGCCGATAGAATCATGCCCTAGAGAGAAACCTTGACGAATAGGAGAAGGGGCTATATATATGGGCCCCTCTCCCCTACTAGGCCAGGAGGATCCGGCGGCTCATTGCATGATGGAATCGACCATAATAGTTATGTTAGGGAAGTTAGCTCCAATGGGAAGACAACAAGGCGCGCCAAGCAGCCTCACTGGTCATCATGAGACCCATTGGGCACCTCAGGGTGTTCCAAAGGAGCCACACCTCGGCCTTCGAGGAACAAACATCATCTGTTCCCCAGCCTCCTCCTTTCCCTGATATACTTTTTGAACGACCGTTACGAAACAACATTCTCGATCAAGTCGAGACAGGGAAAGATATTTAGTCTCACTGTACTAATCACAATATGAATAGGGAACCACCCCTACATCAAACCCTGGTAATTCCGAGTACTTTGTTATAGGACCAGTATTTCAACCGTCACCAAAACTATATCTCGTCATGTTATTTTAATTCGACTATAGTACGATTCAAGGAATCCTTTTATATATATATCAATAAAAGTCAACTCGTATGCTGAAAAAAGATAAAATTGTTACCCAATAAAAACATGCAAGAATAAAAATACAAGAAAGGTAAACACTAACTAAAAAAAAATCAAACACATTATAGAGCCATCTCAGGTAGGCCTTGAGCCTGAATCATCTTGGGCTGTAAGTCCAGTAGAGATTTCAGAGCCAGCTCGCCAATGTGGGCCTGATCCAATTCAGCTAGGTTATGCTGGTGCAACTAAGGCTTTTCTAGATCGTGACGGGTCGGTGGTTGGGCCTAGCCCATCAGGTACGGTCCAAGACTCAGGGTCTGGTTTTAATGGGTCGGTTTCCGACTTGGTGATCAAATTTCCGCCATCTCATCAGGTGGAAAATGGAGATTCGATCGGGGTTCATCGAAGTAGTCCATGGAAGGAGGTCATCCTTCAACCTCCAAAACCTTTGAACAAGGGGCGTCTTTCGAAGCAACCTGTTAGAACTTCGAACCGTCAAAGCCAGCACCCCAAGTTCTTAAGGGATTACTATACGGTTCACGTCAAACCAACCCATTATAGGAGTCAGGAGAGATTTTTAAGTCATGTGGACTTTGGGAAACAGATCTTACAACACACTCAAGTTGCTCAATGGACTTAGCAGCTAAAGCTTTTGATGATCTAACTTTGACTTCGGAGGATGATGAGTGGGTCACTGATGGTTAATTTTTGTGTTTTTTTTGTTCGGGGTTTGTTCCCACAACTCCTTATGAGAGCTCTTATGTAATGGTTGCCTTTAGTTAGATCCTTCTTGGATCTAACTTTTTTCTAATAAAAATCAGCGCTTATTCAACAAAAAAAACTGTACTCTAATTTCCAATTTTAGCTGACAATAGATTAATCTCTTTCAATCAAGCTAGAATTGTAAGAAAATAACTAAATTTCATCTCTAATGAGTCGAAAATTGTTGAATCTATAGATTTATATCTCTGATTATTATGAATCAAATACATTTTGGTAGAAAGAAAGATTCATGTCTTGTTGGTTTCATAATTGAAAAAAATATCAAAAGTATCACAATTTAGTATGAACAATCAAGTTGATGTATTGTAACCATATAAATAAACAAGTTAATAAACTAAAAGTCAAGATATCTGAATACAAAAGAACACTCAGTATGCATCATAGTCGTATCTTCTAAAATCTCCCATGAAAGCATAATGAAATATGCAGGAAATATCTCACTAAAAATATGATTGAGAATCAGCTTGTTATTATTGTAAGGGAATCGATGTGGTTGGAATTGTGTGTTCTCACGTTAATCGAAAGGTATATATCGATGCGTGTCAAAGGCTGATACATAATTCATTCAGCTTTCAGACAACCTAAGGTAGCAACGAAATCGTCAGGAGGCTTCCACGACACGTGTCCGCTGTCCCCGAATTTGACTCCTTCCATTCCAAAAAAACACATTTTTATTGATCAACATCTCTTTGGTGTCTTATTTGCTCATCACAAGCTCCTAGCTAACTCGCAAGTACCTACTCATGAATCAACTTGAAAGTGCTACTTTGTTCTTTCACTTGATGCCGAGAAATCAAGGAATCAGTACACATATGCAATAATGATGAAGGGTAATGTATATTTTTTGGGTCGACATAATTTTACAAAGGCCAATGTTGCGATATTTTCTCCTTTTTGTTACTTGTAATGAAGCAAGGTGTATTAACTTTGGGACTGCCAAGGAATGGGGTAGGACATTCACATTCGCCATCTTAAACATTTTTTGTCACTTACACGCCCCCCGTCGTCTTCTTCTGTGAGATATTGACGTCTGAGTTGAAGTTTGTAGTTTTTCGATGGGATTTGGGATTCCATAGAGATACATGGATTCCAACGATGGATGAACAACGAGAATTGCCTCAGTTCTGGTTGACTGGCATCGTTGTGGTGGTGGACTCGTCTCAACACTTCATTGATACTTGGATACTTGCCCGAGCATGGATTATTTCGGCTTACCAGATTTACGGTTAGCCACGACAGGGTATTCGCCATCAATATTGGGATCTCATCCGCCAATTAGAGGCTACAGAGAAGGAGCGGTGGGTATTGATTGGGGATTTTAACAGTATCCTCCACCAATAGTAACCAGAAGATAAACACAAAGACTAAGACTATGTCCTTTCAACATTGTTTAGGAATTTTATAAGGTCATAATCGTCCGCTCGCACGTATTGCTTCTTCTCGTCGGAAGGTAGCTAGATGGTCGACGATCTCTGCTCCTTCACCAAGGTGCTCTCCTTCACATCCTTCTGTTCTGAGCTTGTGTCTCTGTATGGTAATTATTGCAAAATCATCTCTGGGATCAAGCCGATACATGTCAAAGAGGGAGGAGCCAAACGCCAGGACGCAGCGAAGGATCCCTCGGCTCGGGCTCTTGGTAGAGATTTTCGTCGGCAGAAACATCCGGCCACGGGTAAGAGGAAGGCTCCCTTGGCCGGCGATCCCGTTGGTCCGGCCTCAGAGACTACTAGGGGCTCAGAGAAGGGATGTGTGGTCCCGGTGCCAGGTCATGAGGAGGTGGTGTCTGCACCTCTTGTTCATGTGCAGGCGGAGCAACGTGAATCGGAGGTATATGTCAACAACCACTCGGTTGGTACTAGCTCGGAGTGGGTGAGAAATGCGATGGGGACCTATGGTGAGGTTGTCTTCGTCATTATTCGCAAGAGACCGAACAAAAAAGGTTACTTGTTCGGCTTCGTCAAATTCTCATCCAAGGAATCCGCTTCAAAAGTGATCGATTCACTCAATGGGTTCAAATTTAATGGACATAAGTTGTATGTTTCCACTTCCCGGCGTGGTAAAAGGACCTCTCGGCGGACTGGTGTGAACTCTGTTCAGGTAGGAGTGAAACAGAGCATCACGACTAAGATGGGGGAGATGGCTTTGCAGGCTGGAACTGCTCCAGTTCCATTGGAGAGGGTCTCTTGCGATATTAATCAGCAATTTCGGATCAACCATGAGTTGATGGAGACGTAGAGGCTTGAGAACAACATCGTTCTCGCAGAACAAAGCACTCCGACTCGTGATGTTGTGATGGACAAAGAGTCGTGCTGGATTGCTTGAAGGTCGAGCTTGTCCCTTCGTCGGTGTCTGTCACCGGCGACGTGAGCCCTGGGCGTGACTCCGGCGAATTGGAGTGATCTCCGGTCACTGATTCGAATTTGAATTTCGAATCTATCAATCCAGTGATTGATAACGTTTTGGCCGAAAATAAGTCTCTCCGGATTTGCGCGATTACAAACGTTTCCGCTTAGTTGGAAAATCTGGGAGCCCAAAATTGCGATTTCGTTTCCTCTGGAGATTCGCCTGCACGCGAAATGCGCAAGGTTGACGATGATATGAGTTTGGACGCGCGCAGTGGGTTACCGGATGAACAAGCGATTGGGCCTGACACATCTCGGCCCAGCCCAGTGGTTGTTGTGCTTTTGGGTCATCCAGGTTCAGTTTCGGGCTTGGGTACTGATTTTATCGGGCCTATGAAGTCCGGGAAAAAGGATCGTCTTTCAACGCATCCTCCAGTTTAGGACCAGCGGGTGGTTAACGTTGGTCTTGAATAAGCTCACCCTTTATCGGTTGTGTCACCGACTCCCTCTCTTGTTTTACACTCAAGTTTTTCGATCAGGAATTTCCTGCATTGTCACCTGAAACAGTAAAGAAAGGTAAAGGGTAAAGAAAGAAGAAACCTCAGCAGACATTTAGAGTGACGACTCGTTCGCTTTGTATGAGTGACAAGGAGTTGGTAGAAGCTCAGCGTATAAATGAAGCTTGGAGACTCTTTTATCGCTACAGGGACTATGCTGCAAATAGAGTTTAAGGACGATGCTCCTCCTCTTATCAACTAGTTTTTCTTTGTATTTGGCTTTTGTTCCCTTTCTTCATTTTTCTTAGCAAGATTCTCTCACCGTTTGTGGTAGAGTCTCTTTTGAAGCTTATTTAGGGATAGCTTTTTGCGGTCCCCTCTCTTTTCCCCGTCTTGGGGTAAAAAGATTAATAAACCAAAACATCATCTATCAAAAAAAAGTCCTCCACCAATAGTATCACGGTGTGCTACTGGTGGATTTCCAGTATGTTATTGATGATTTAGATCTGTGTGATATTTTCCGTTGCTGGGACACCCATTCATATGATTTCGGGGGTGAAATCACTTCCGGCATATTGAGTCCAGGTTGGATAGAGCACTGTTGTCTAGGGTATTTTACTACTTGCTATCAAATATGGAGCTATACCCGACGTACTATTTGGTCAGGAATGAATACCCATATCCTACATCAGTCGTGTCTTATGGGAGAGGTTCCAAACATTCGCTCTGACTCTTCGACCCTTCGAAATGCTCTGGTGGCTGGATTGACGACTTCGGGTACTTGTAAGTGGGATATAGAGCTCATCCGCAAACTATTTCCCCTGTAGGAGAAGGCCTTTATTGACCACACGCAAGCAGGATGAGTGGTATTGAGAGAAGGACTTCAAGGCTGTTGCACAACCTGTGATAGTTATAGACTCTTAATTGACATCAAGGCACATGGTAGAGGCCCGTCCCATGGTCTAACATATGACGTATCCCTGTCCAACCACGACTATGTGTAGCCTTATGGAGGGCTCTCTCGGGCTCGCTTAAGGTCTTTGATAGCCTACTTCTCCCGTATGTTCCAATGTCACCAAACTGTCCAACATGTGACCGTCATCATGAACCCATCAGTAACCTTCTCCTCTATCGCCGCTTTGTAAAGTGTTGTTGGTCTTTGTTCGGGAACTTGCATACGGTCTGTCTTGGTCTAAATTTTGCAGATCGATGCCAGGTTCTCACTACCGTGGCAATGCCGGAGTAATAAGCTCGGATATTATGTTAGTTTTTGGAAATATTGAAAGCTAGAAATATGAAGGTCTGGAACGAGCTCATCCCATGAGCTATAGGTGTTCAATCAACAACCTCTGTTCACATTACACTTTGGGCAACGACAACCTCTCAGTCTCGGGCCCTACATCGACCAGCATGATTGGTATATTCTAGGACCTTTACTTTTCCGCTTCTGGAGTAGATTGCGATTAACGTCGACGGGGCGATATTCTTGGGTACTGGGCAGTCGGGATGGGGGTTCTATTGCAAGATTCGAAATAAAAAGGGTGATGGCTGCTGGTAACAGGATTATCCCATCCTTATAGAATGCATCTATAATCGAGGCTCATGCGATTGCTACAACTTTTAGGTGTGCAAAGTACCATGGTCGGTCCAGGATCATCGTATAGTTTGATGCACAGGTTGTTACTTAAATGGTGAACTAAAAAAACCCGTTGTCTCCCCATTAGGAGACATTATGCAAGACATTCGAATGTTACTCTCTCAAAGCGAGAATTCCAAACTCGTATTCATTAAAAGGTCAATGAACAACGTCTCTCACTGCCTTGCTATAGAGGCCCCCATTCAACTCATTTCCTAATGTGGTCGGGTCAGCCTCTACTCGATGGACTTACTTATATTTTATCTACTCATAGTCAATAAATAAAGATCCTTACTAATCTCAGTCAATAAAAATTATCCTTCAATTTTATTTTATCTTGCACCTCTTATTGAACAGATTATTCACTAAGATTTAGACGATCATAACCTCAAATAAATGAAGAGCTCAATTGATCACCAGACCAGAGTTCTAATATTGTTGAATTGCTATGATATATTTGATATGATTCTTTGTATAAGTGATTCTCTGATTATCATCTTTGTTTTTGTTACGAGCAAAGGTGTAAATTGACGACATCAAAAGAAAGAGATGAAGCGATTTAAAGGAAAGGTAATGATAAAGCGTCTATGTGAAGGAAATAGCGCTATGTTCTCTCTCTCTCTCGAGAAAACAAAACCCTAGTCGTCCATCCTTCGCCTCCTCCCCTCTTCTACCTTTCGCCGATGATGGTCATGGTCATAGTCGTGGTCGTTACCGGTAGAGGCCTCTTAAGTTCTTCAGTCTCTCCCCTTACCCCTTTACCCTCCCGCCTCTTCTACGTCCTCTCAAGTCCGGCACCGACGCTGCGTAGCTTCGCGCTCCGGTGACCGGGCAAGGCTGAAGTTCTCACCATAACAACGGTCGTGTGCCTTGAGTTCGGTTCGTGGTCGATGGCTCAGATTTGGAAGGAAAACTTTACTGCCAGACATCCTGCTTCGCCGGAGTCTGCTCGAGCTTCAGACCATGATGGGAGTGCTCGTGCAGGTTTTTCTTTTGCCTAAGACATGTCCATATCAGGTCACTTCTCCCCCACTTCGTCAAATCCCCTTTGGTGCTCAGGGACCACCCTTCTTCAACTTGTTGCTTCCATCAACCCTGTGCCTTTGGAGGTTAGCCTCCTCTTACTTGGATCTCTGGTGTGTCACGCCAGCTCTTCCTCGTCCCATTGTGGGACGAGCTTCTCAAACCTGACTCGTAGATCGTGGGAATGTGGTAGAGACTATTTTGGTGTGGTTGTTGTAGGTGTTGGCCACAACTCGGTGATCTCCGCTGCCGGTTCGGAGTGCTCATGACATGTGGAGTATTTTGCTGCTACAAGGTACGAGCTCTCGGTTTGGGTAAGAGCTTGGGTAAGGAGCTTTTTTGTTGTTCTTATTAGTAGTTTGTCTTTTTTCATTTTCATGCTTTCTCGTTGATTTACTTGTCTCATTTAGGAGTTTTCCGGCCCTTCTTCTCAATCAATGGAGATTAGGGGTCAGATTCTCCAAACTCTCTGGTTGGATCACCGGCGAGTGTTGGTCGTCGGCGGGTTAACTTGTTAATTGAGTTAATTTAGAAGTGTGGGGTTTGTTAGTCTCGGTTAAGTAGTGGAAATATTAGGTTATGGGTTTTTCTTCAGTGATGATATGGGTGTTCTCAAGCTTGACTAAGTCTCGGTTAAGTAGTGGAAATATTAGGTTTTGGGTTTCCGGCCCCTTATCATATCTTTGAGCTTGGTATCAGGCAAGGGTTGTATGGTGGTATTAGGGTTGGCCCAGTCATTCGGGTTCTCACCTACAGTTTGCGGATGACACTCTGTTGTTCCTTGAGGTAGGTATGGATCATTTTCGTGTTGTTATGTTTGTTCTCCATACTTTTGGGTTGGTGTTTGGTCTACAGATCAACTTTACCAAGTCATCTTTGGTATTCTCCCTTTCACTTACCTTGGGTTCTCTCTGGGAGGCAATCCTCGACTCACTTCTTTTGGGGACCTGGTGGTGGATAGGTGAAGAGAGACGTTGGCGGTATGACGGGACCCGTTTTCTCTCCTTGGGAGGTCGTCATACGCTCATCAAGACGACCATGTCAAGCTTTCTGGTCTTTTTCATGTCTTTGTTTCGCGCCCCTAAGAAGCTGGTTCTTCTGCTAGAGAGATTTCAGAGGAGGTTCCTGTGGTGTTCAGGCCGCGAGAGGAGGTGTCTCTCTAAGGTCCTGTGAGAGGTGTTTTTCATGTCCAAGGACTTAAGGGGGCTAGGTGTTCAATCTCTTATGGAGGTAAACACTAGTCTTCTCCTGAAATGGTGGTGACGCTTTGCTACTGAGGGGCCTGCCTTTTGGAGGCGTGTTATTTGTGCTTGTTTCTGGTGGAGGGAGACTAAGTGGAACCTTGGTTCGCTTACGGTTCCTCTGAGGGCTTCCTCTTTCTTCATTCGACATGTGGTTCGTTTGGATTATGATCCTGGGTTTGCGAGAGTGTTTGGTCCTAACACCTAGAGGTGGGTGGTCGGTTCTGGCGCTACAATACGTTTTTGGGAGGACCTGTGACTTTTTGATACCGCTCTGGTGACTCGTTTTCCCCAACTCTATAGATTGGCGGAAGGCCATGATGGGTCAGTTGTAGAGTTTTATATAGATGGATAATGGGTTTTTCTTTTTTGTAAGAATCTTCGGGTCCGAGATGCTGAGGCGTTAGAGGAGAAAAGGGTCTGCCTGGTTGGGGTTCGACTGGTACGCGAGCGCCCAAATTCGTTGACTAGTCTTAGGATCCGAGAGGGTTCTTTACAACTAGAGTTTTTCAGGTTGTTGCTGGTTGGGTGGATTATGGGGTCGTTCCTTGGGCTTCTGTGATTTGGTCTACCCTAGTTCCTCCCAAGATCCATTTGTTTTCCTGGTTGTTTTCTCATGATGGGGTTCCCACTATTTTCTTCTTGGTGGATAAGGGTGTGTCGATTTCGTTAGTCCGGTGGATGTGTGTGATGTGTGGTTTAGGTGGGGAGGACTCTATGAACTTGTTTATGGATTGCTCCTGGACCTAGAGGGACTGGTCTCTGGTCTTGGGATGTTGGGGAGTTGTGGGTGTTCTTCCGTTGTCGCCAGCTCTTTTTCTTGAGTCTTGGACCTCTCTGGTGGGACTACGGAGGCTGAGGTCTGAGTGGACTAGTACCAGATTGTTGTGTCTTTGGCATATTTGGCTAGAACGCAATCGTCGTGTCTTCTCAGGGAACACTGCCATTGAACCAAGCATTCTTCTAGCTAGGGTTCAACAGGGATCCTTTTCAAGCATGAGAATGGTTGGTCGTCATTTTACCTTCCTCGAGTGGATCGAGTCTCTGTTTGTTGCGCTGACTAGGAGTGCCTAAGGAGCGAGTGTGGATTGTTTTGTCATGTTTGAGGAGTTCAGCACTTTGTTCCCCGGTCCTCTTCGGTGGTTTCTCATGCCAGGTTTGGTGAGTGCTTGTTCAAGAGTCGTCTTGGGGTTGCTTTGTCTTGGTGGGGTCCGGTGAGTATTTGTTCCGGGGTTGCATTTTGGGGCCGATCTGCGCGTTTTCGGGTGGAGAAACATGGATCACTTAGCCTTCTTGAAGCCCGAGGATCCACCCATGCGGTCTCCTGTGGTGCCGTTCACTAGTCCGATCAAGATTTCCCGAGCAGTCTCCTGAGACACTGTTCGTTAGTCTGGTGGGCTTGTGGTTGTTGTGGTGGACCGGGTGATTGTTTTATCTTGTTTTCTCTATTGCTTGTGCCTTTTGAGTCGGGTTTTGAACTTTGTTTAGCTGCTTGTGCTTTCTATTCCAAGACCTACAATTTTTTTAATATATTTATTTCTCTCTAAATCTAAAAAAAACTAACAACCCATATTTGGTTTATTGTTTATTTGGTTAAAAAACATTATTTATATATGGAGCCGATAGAATATTTTTTTTTTTGAAACAGGAGCCGATAGAATATAATTAAAAAAAAACTAATTAGAGAATCACCCTCAATTCATTAAGAAATGACTCAAGAGTGTCCATAAAAAATGTGCCAAAACCCCAAACAAATCACGTGACAATAAAATTTTAAAAAAAGAGAGATGGGGGTTAAGAAAACAGCGAAACAATATAATTCCCTCTTTTGCAGGTAATGTGCAACCACACTATGGCCACGGCGGAGCCACCACCTATATTAGCAAACAAATTCAGGCGGCGCCTCCACCGTCCGCCACCCAAGTGGCGTCAAAATTTCATTAATATCAAAAGGCATATCATAGCAGTATTTGACACTGATCGGACTGGTGACTGAAATCATTAAAACACGTGTACGGTGAAGATGGCTCGAGTCAATGATTCCGATTGATCGACTGATAAACACGATCACATGCACACAATCTTTCTTCCTTTTTCATCCTGAGGTCCAGAATCGCATTTGCATTATTGCCGTGTATGAAGTGGGGTTATTTTGGTAATTTAAACGCTTCCTCTTCATGGGTCACTATAAGAAGTGGATTGAACCAAGTTGGTGCTACACATACCAAATCAAGTGTCGTATCTTTCTCGCTTTCCTGCTCTTTGGTCAGTGGCATTATCGTGATTGTGAGTCCGAGTCATGGATAAAACGACGTCGGGCAGCGGGTTGGCGAGGACCAAGTCGGAGCAGCTGGCGGAGTCGGTGGCGGCTGCGTTGAAGTCGCCGTCGCCGTCGAGGGCAGAGGCGGAAGGAGGGGGAAACCTGTCGAGGAAGTCGAGCAGGCGCAATATGATACCGCCGTCGCCCGGGCGAGGCGGCGGCAATAACGCGCACATCCGGAAATCTCGGAGCGCCCAGATGAATAAAGTGGAGGTGGATCACGAGGTCGGGAGCAGCGCGGCGTTGAGCCGAGCCTCCAGCGCCAGCTTGGGCTTCTCCTTCTCCTTCACCGGCTTCGCTCTCCCCGCCGATGAGCTTGCCGACTCCAACCCCTTCAGCGACGACGATATACGTAAGTTAATTAAAGATGAGTAATTACTTAACTAATTATCAATATATTATTTAAATAGTAACTGATTCAGTTAAGCCAACACATGTCAATGGGTGAATAATAACACTACATGTTGACTGTTGGGGTTGCATGTGATTATTCAAAAGCCCTCATTTGTACTTGAGTGTGGGGATTTTTTAAATTTTGGATTTTATTGATCCTAAGATGAAGAAGAGTCAAAGCTTGTAGGATGTAATTACTTCTTTATATATCATAATTCATATGTAACTATAAGTACTTAAAAATTAGCTAGACTCTAGTTATGTGTATTTATCAAATCAAGAGGACGGTGATGAACATGTTATTTATATATATGCTCGGTTGTTTAGAAAGAAAGGAAATAATAGAAATATGGGGATTATAGTAATAAGGTGTGAAATGTGTGGTGGATATTGCATTCCAAAATGTGGTCACGGTTGATGATAGTTCCGTGATGTTTGGCCAAAATGAGTTGCGGAGAAACAGCTGGTAAAAGCAACAGCGAGGGCGAGACTCTGAAATGACTCATCGTCATCGCTTCTGTTGTTGGGTTGGGCCCATTAGTCTCAACCAAAATATACGACTTTTATACTGAAAGTGGGCCAATGAATGTGACAAAGATGTATATTACTGACACATGTTTTTTTGTTTTGTTTTGTAATTAACAAAGAAGAATCTGTGGTTATTGCAGCGGAGGACATTGAAATAGGGATGAAGCAGAAGACTAAGTTCCAGACAGAGCCCACCTCGCCTATATATCTCAAGGTCACCATCATCATCATCATCATCATCATCATCATCATCATCATCATCATCATCATCATCATCATATATATATGTATATATGTGTAGCTGCAACTCTTACAGTTGGAGGTTGGAGGAGAATGATAAAACATGCATGAGCTTTACATACATTGTCATGCTCTCAGGTTCAGTCTTGTACATAATCTCATCTTGCAAGACTTTTGTGTACAAGACTCACACTTACAAAACAATACTAACAAAATATGTATAATACCCTTTAAATTAAGTTTGATCCAACCCCGATCAACCAAAAAGTTCAGGCTGATATAGATGTTGAGTAGAGTATGTCTCACATTCACAATGCAGTCTCGATATGAGCACCTCTTAAGGTGACTTAGCTTAACAATCTGTTGTTCGGGATGAACCAGACTCTGATATCATGTTACAAGTTGTGTTTTTTAAGGTTTGATGTAACTTTGAAAATGCAGTTCAAGGAAGTGAGCTACAAGGTAATTCTGAAAGGACTGACAACAAGCGAAGAGAAGGACATACTGAATGGGATGACGGGGTCGGTGAGCCCGGGAGAAGTTCTGGCCCTCATGGGACCTTCGGGAAGTGGAAAGACCACACTCTTGAACCTGCTCGGCGGCAGGTTGAGTCAGACCCATGTCGGCGGCTCCATCACCTACAACGACCAGCCTTATTCCAAGTTCCTCAAGAGCAGGATAGGGTTTGTCACTCAGGACGATGTTCTGTTCCCTCACCTGACGGTGAAAGAAACATTAACCTATGCAGCGTATCTACGGCTGCCCAAGACATTGACCAGACAAGACAAGGAAAAACGAGCCATAGATGTCATAATGGAGCTGGGTTTGGAGAGGTGCCAAGATACTATGATCGGAGGTTCCTTTGTCCGCGGAGTGTCCGGCGGAGAGAGGAAAAGAGTTTGCATAGGAAACGAGATCATAATCAACCCATCTCTCCTCTTTCTCGATGAGCCCACTTCTGGCCTCGACTCCACCACAGCTCTAAGAACCGTACAGATGCTACATGACATAGCCGAGGTACATAATGTTAACAACATTGATATTAATAATGTTGTAACATCCTATGTGTTATAGTCCGATCCAACCCAGAAACTTTAAAAGATAATGACAATACTTCAAAATACTTACGAGTGACGATAAATGAAATATCCTTTTTAACAGTTAAGGATGTTTTTTGCAGGCAGGAAAGACGGTGGTAACGACAATCCACCAGCCATCAAGCAGACTGTTCCACAAATTTGATAAGCTGGTCCTTCTTGGAAAAGGAAGTTTGCTATACTTCGGGAAAGCAAGCGAAGCAATGCTTTACTTCTCATCTATAGGTTGCTCTCCTCTCATTGCCATGAACCCAGCAGAGTTCCTGCTCGACCTCGCCAATGGAAACATAAACGACATGTCGGTGCCATCAGAATTAGAGGACAAAGTAGGCAACTCAGAATCCCATACCAGAAATGGCAAACCATCTCAAGCACTTCTGCATGAGGTTAAGTCAACCCGATTTAGTATATATATCAGCTTAAATTTTTAGTTGAGTTAATAGCCAACTGATCGGATTTCTGAATATAGTATCTTGTGGAGGCCTATGAGACAAGAGTTGCAGACCAGGAGAAGAAGAAGCTGATGGCTCCTATTCCTCTCGGTGAAGAGATAAAGTTGAAGATGTCTTGTCCGAAGAGACAATGGGGAGCAAGCTGGTGGGAGCAGTATTGCATATTGTTCTGTAGAGGAATCAAAGAGAGGAAGCATGACTACTTCAGCTGGCTCAGGATCACCCAAGTTCTGTCCACTGCAATTATCCTGGGCTTGCTCTGGTGGCAATCAGAGGGCAACAGCCCCAAAGGCTTACAAGATCAGGTAAGCATCATCCGGTTGTTCTAACACGTTATCAGAGCATTTCGTTCATTACTTCACTTATTGTTGGGCATTGCAGGCAGGGTTGTTGTTCTTCATTGCTGTATTTTGGGGATTCTTTCCTGTCTTCACTGCGATATTTACATTTCCCCAAGAACGAGCCATGCTAGCAAAAGAGCGAGCTGCAGATATGTACAGGCTAAGTTCATATTTTGTGGCTAGAACCACGAGCGACCTTCCACTTGACCTACTTCTACCAGTACTCTTCCTTCTCGTCGTCTATTTCATGGCAGGCCTAAGACTCAGCGCCGCCCCTTTTTTCCTCACAATGCTCACAGTCTTCCTCTGTATCGTTGCAGCTCAGGTACTACTTATTACCCATTAACCAAGAATTCGAGATGAAGTATGATAGACCTCATATTTTAAGTACCAAGTAGTTGGTTAGATTATCTCACTCACCTGAGGTATGCACCATTTTA
Organism: Erodium maritimum; assembly: GCA_963921825.1. Taxonomy (NCBI): domain Eukaryota; kingdom Viridiplantae; phylum Streptophyta; class Magnoliopsida; order Geraniales; family Geraniaceae; genus Erodium; species Erodium maritimum. The sequence continues at coordinate 61,572,791 of OY997594.1, forward strand.
TCTACTGCATTTTTTTCATGAGGTTATTTTTGTCATTTTGCACCCCAAATTTGACGGAATTGAAGTAAAAAGAGACTAAAAAACTTAAAGGTTATCAAAACGTTTTAAACTTAAAACTAGCTAGTTGATAATGGTGCATTCTTAAAGATAGCTAAGTATGATTTCCCCCCCAAGAAAAACTATTAAGTACCCATATGTGGTCGTCTTCTTCTGTACCAACTCTAAAACCTCTATTATGGCAGGGACTTGGACTAGCAATTGGAGCAACACTAATGGACATAAAAAAGGCCACAACTCTAGCTTCAGTAACTGTCATGACCTTCATGCTGGCTGGTGGATACTTTGTGCAGGTAGGGTCACACCCGCAACTCAATTAACAAGATTGATTTTTTAGTTGTAGACCCTGAACTGGAACCTATAATTTTGCACAGAGAGTTCCAGTATTCATATCGTGGATTCGCTACATGTCCTTCAACTACCACACCTACAAGCTTCTTCTGAAGGTGCAGTACGGACACATGACACACTCAGTGAATGGGATGAGAATAGACAGTGGGGTGCGAGAAGTTGCTGCCCTTGTAGCCATGGTCTTTGGTTACCGTCTCTTGGCCTACCTTTCCTTGCGCCGGATGAATGTGCAATCAGGACTATAATTTATAGACAAGCTAATTTTGAAGACAACGTAGAATCTGAGAGGATAGGACTGACTTATAATCTTGGGTTCTTTTTTCTTTTTCTTTTTTGCCTCTAAAGAGGTTGTAAATTGATTTCATCTTGTAGCAGTTATGGGTTCAAAAGAAAATTACATCTCATGCAAATGTCTTGAACCAGTTGAGTAGGCCAAAGAGCCCAGAGTCTAGAAGAGGGGACTTCTTCTCCAGCCCTGTAGAGACAGTATAAATATGCAACTATTTTGATCCAATATCATCAAAGTGTGTTCTGCATTCAAAAGGGTCTGTGCTTACCGATATCAGCAGCTACGCGATGAGCACACATTACTCCTGAGAAGGCTACAGCTACTACACCTTGTCCAGGGAAGCAACTATCACCAACACAGTAAAGACCATCTATAGCCTGACATTGCATAGTCCATTCTCATCAGAAAAAAGTATGCAGTTCAAGAAAAATCATTTGTTGGAGGTTAAATATAACTCACTGTTCTGTTCAGTGGCAATCCCAGTAATCCCTTGGGTGTACCTCGGGGCATTGGTCCATAGGTACCTTCATCGCGACCCAAGAACCTCTGGTGTGTCTTTGGTGTTCCTATCTGCAATACCAGAAAAATCCCCTTTTGAGTATATGAACTAATAAAAGATGGAGGAATCAGCCACCCTCAAGTATATATGCACCTTACTTTCTCAACTACTCCTAAGTTCAAATTTTTTTGACGATCCCATAAGTTTTTTTAGTCTCAATCTATCCCAATTCCGTCAATTTTTTGGGTGTGAAATGACGAAACTACCTTTTTTTATGTGAGGATATTTTCCTCATTCACACCCAAAGGGTTGTGAAATAAGGTAAACTGAAACTAACTAGATTAAACTTTTAAACATAGGATAGCTAGTTGAGAATGATGTATATACTTAAGAGTAACTGACTGAGATTATCTCTAAAAGATAACTTCAAGAACAGCAACAAAAAGAGAAGAAGAAGCGATCCTTAATAGCTCAAAAAGAGAGCTCAATTTTGATTATCTCCAACTTCAGCATAAAACAAACCAAGGTAAACTCAGGTGTGTGTATCAGAGAGAGATTTGTGAGGCAAAAGCACAAATTCTCATAAACCAACTATTCAATTAGCAAGAGCCAATCGAAGAATTAACTATTCAATTCAGTTACAAACCAAGTCCAATCAATCTCAAATTTTGGAGTACTGTTTAAAGCTGCGGCAATGCTGTAATATAGCACAAGGACTAAGCTTATACCTCCTTGAAAACAACAGATGATTTGAGTCCTGGAAATAGTTGTTTCTCCAATCTATTGATAAGTTCATCTGCTAAAAGCTCCTTCTTTGCCTCATAATCATCCCGAGAGAGTCCCTGATAGAGTGAAACCCACCTTATTTGTCATAAAGATCCTGAAGAGATTCAACTTTTAAACTTGGTCTAAACTCACCTCCCAGTCCTGTATCGAAGAAGGTGTAAATATGTGAAGAATGTGGCATCCTTGTGGAGCCAATGATGAATCAAGAACAGTTGGAATGCTTAGGAATATACTACCATATGGCTCCTCCAGTTTCTTCCACTCAGTCTATGAAAGACAATAATTAAAACAATCATCAAGATTATAAAGCAAATGACGTTTCTCGAATACCATGTTACCTCCAAAACAAAATAGTGGCAATCTGTATCTGGTGGTAGAACTTCTGCCTTCACTCCCATATGTATGGAGAGGAAAGACGGCGTCTTAGCATACAGTTTCTGAAAGTTTTCTTCTTCTTTCGGTAGCCTCTCTCCTTTTAATAGTTTTCCTACCAACACCAGAATGGAATTAAATCAAATCCTCAGTACAAAGAAACATAAGAAATGGATCAAATTGAAGTTAAACTAACCAAAGGTGTCCCATCTAGTAGCATTTGATATTATAGTTTTGGCAAAGATCTCTCTCCCATCTGAAAGCCTCACTCCTACCTACAAAGTACTGAGAAATTTTAGAACCTTCTTAGAAGTTTTAGAATTGCGTATTCAAGATTTAAGTCATCAAACTCACAGCCTTTTCCCGGTCCATTACAATGTTGGTCACATTTGCCTTGTAAAGTATTTCACTGCCATGATCAACTAAACCTTTAGCCAAGGACTTTGCAATGCCACCAACACCACCGACGGGGTAGTTTACCCCACCAAAATGCCTGTCACACACAATCTGGTGCAAGAAACTATGCAAGTAAACAATACAAAATAAACAAGCTATAAGTGTAAGAAGATGATTAAAGAGTTTACCATGCTAGCATTGATCACCGGAGTCTTGGAAGCATTTACTGTGCTTACCAAGAAACACTGCAAAACCAGCACAAGTCAAATCCATGGAACGACCATAAAAGAAGGCATTTCAGTATTCACCTCAGCATCTACAAAAGACAGCAACTCGGGATCCTTAATGTGCTTTCGAGCTATGTCTCCAGCATTGTAGGGTACATAGTAGGCTGTATTTGTTAAAAACAACATTTGCAAGAGATAACAAACCCAAGAGATTGTAAGTCAACTCTAGACAGTTAACTTGATTTAGTAAACAAGAACAATTACCAAGAGTCAAACACTCGAGAGGGTGCTGAAGAACCTGTTTAGACAGGTAGACTGGCTCCTCAAGCGACTTTAGTTTCACTGAGTTTAAGGCATTAAAAATCTACAAGATATTCAAGCTCCTCGACATAAATAAATAATCATAAGCCGTAGGAACTAGGAGTGACTTCAATTAAGACAGACCTTCCAACATTCACCATAGAATTTGAGGATGCCATCCTTTTCATGGGGAAATTTAGAGGTAAGTTCTGAGATGAATTGAGTGTAGTCTCTATGTACTTGGACAGAGAGGTTGTTTGGTAGATGGTAATGGACCGTGGTTGGATCAGGTATCACCGGCATCGGACAACCCACCGCCTCCAATGCTTGGGTTACCAGATTCAAATTGCCCTGTACAAAATTAGCCACGAGCATCATGAACCTTCAATTTGAATCTCACCAAAGCAATGTCAGTGTTGAAAAGGGATTCAACAGCTAATCAATGTTAGAAGAAGGGCCTCTCATTCCCCTATCAAACCCTAAATCTACATGTCAATTTTGCTAGAACACTACTGTATACTCTAGAATCTAGATTGATTCACAATTTACACTATCTTCTTTATTGTATAAATCAGCTTCAACTTAAGAGAAAACCGAGTAAATGGAACTGACCTTATCACCCAAACCGAACATCACTGACGACCCAACATCAAAAGTATAGCCCTCCCTCCGGTAATACCCGGAGCTCCCGCCGGGTATCACGTACTTCTCCAGAACCAAAACCTTCGCTCCCTTCACCGCCAGCTGTGTCGCCGTCACCAACCCTCCGATTCCGGACCCGATAACGATTGCGTCGTAGTCGCTCTCCCCCACCTTCAACTCCGCCGGAGCCCGACTCAACCCCAGTGAGTTCTTTCTTCTGGGTCTGGAAGGAAACTGCACAACTCCTCCGGAATTGGGTTTCGAGGTGCTGAACAGCGGGTCGTGCATGCCCAGGAGCAGCGGAGAGCTGAAAATTGATTCGGACATGGCGGCGACTGGACGAGGAAGGATCATCGCTGCGGTTGTGGCTGACTTGGTGTTTATGATGATCCTTCCCCGAGTCCATGGGAAGGAGACGAAACACGTTTTTTTCTGGTCTAACGGCTGCTTGCCAGAAATCGTGAAACGGGCATGCTTCCCGCCACCACGTGGCGCTCGCCGAGAGCACGATCAAATTCCAAACAAACTGGTCCCCACTTACACGTGGCGACATCAGAAAGCGCGATCAGATTCTAATTGCGTGGTCCCCACTTACACGTGTACGCATCTGTTGGTTTCCGATCACAAAAGAAGCGCCAAGCATTTTGGATCCAAAATCGTCCCTAACTGGTTTTCTCTTCTCCTGTTGTTTTCACTTTTCAGGTATTTTTCCTTAATCGCAAGCTTTTCTTCTAAAACCCTAACTCTCAGATCTCATTCATGCATCTTTGCTTACCTTTTCCTTTTCTTTTGAGAAATCACGAGGTGCTTGCGAATCGGGGATTGTGCTTTGCTAATTCGAGTTTCGGTAATCCTCTATTTTCTGATCATCCTATTGAATTCCTTTTCTGTTATGATTAATCTGCTGTTTGGCTGCGGAGAAATCTTGGAGAAGAAAAGTTTGGTTGGAACCTGAGCCTTACATTCATTTTATCATCTGGTGTTTGACATTAATCATAGAATTTTACTTGGCATTGTGCCATTTGTTGATCATCATTTTGGAGAACGTTTGGGCTTTGATTTTCTGGTTATCCATAGATTATTTCAATTGAAAACAACTATGTTGCTTTGTATGTATTAGCAGTTGATTGATAATAGGTAAAGGCTTGTAGTTGCTATTTTGAGAATTTAATTCTCCAGTCACCAAGTTAGATGCTCATTTCATACTGATGATCAATTTTGTTGCTGTTGTTGTTGTTACAGGGTTGAGTTCAACGAGGGTAACAATTATGGATAGGCTCAAATCTGCTGCTCGTTTGATGATAATTTCAGACCTTGATCACACTATGGTAGTTTTAGTACTGATTTGCTCTGATCTCTTGTGTTTATGTGGTCTTTATATGGGGGAAATGTTTTTGTTGCAGGTGGATCATCATGACGCTGAGAATCTATCTCTGCTTAGGTTTAATGCCCTGTGGGAAGCTAATTATCGACATGATTCCCTGCTAGTTTTTTCAACTGGAAGGTCACCTACTCTTTACAAGGAGTTGAGGAAAGAAAAGCCAATGTTAACTCCAGATATAACTATAACATCTGTGGGAACTGAGATAACATACGGTAACTCAATGGTTCCAGATGATGGTTGGGTTAATGACAAATGGGATAGAGATGTTGTCTTAGAGGAAACTAGCAAGTTCCCTGAACTTACTCTTCAGGTACACATAGAATAATTGTAATTTTAATATTGGACGTTAAGAGTGTTTCACTAAAATTCTTAGGGTTGATGCAGGCGGAGACAGAGCAACGCCCCCACAAGATCAGTTTTCATGTGCAGAAAGATAAGGCTCCAGAAGTCACCAGTGTTTTGATAAACTTGGGGTGAGCATAATGACTTAGCTAGCTCACGACTTTTACCCTCTTGAATATGTATTTTGGTATTACCACTTAAAGGTTGGTGTACTCTTATAGTCTTAATCTCAAGAATTTCACTCCTTTGTTTTTGGCCAGTTGGATGTTAAAATAATATATAGCGGTGGAATTGATCTGGATATACTAGCAAAAGGTGCTGGAAAAGGACAAGCCCTTGCATATTTGCTCAAGAAGTTTAAGTCTGAGGGAAAATTACCTTGTAATACTCTAGCTTGTGGTGACTCTGGGAATGATGCTGAACTATTCAGCATCCCAGAAGTATATGGGGTCATGGTTGGTTTTTAATCTTGTTCCTTGTAAATATCCATGTCATCGCATTATGAAGTTGAGTGTTTCTTTAGGGATGTTACAGTCAACACTTTTGTTCATTTCACAGGTTAGTAATGCCCAAGAAGAGTTGCTGCAATGGCGTGCTGAAAATGCTAAAGATAATCCTAATATATTTCATGCAACAGAGAGGTGTGCAGCTGGAATTATACAAGCCATTGGTCATTTTAAACTAGGTCCAAATATATCTCCGAGAGATGTGTCCGTGTTTACAGAATCTAACCCTGATGAGTTCAACCCTAGCCATGAAATGGTGAAACTTAACTTGTTCTATGAGCAATGGAGGCGTGCAGAGATTGAGTACTGCGAGCTGACTCTTGCATCCCTGAAAGCATCTGTTGTATGTTTGAAATTCTTACTTAAAGTTTATAGTATCTCATGCATATGCAATTTGGTATTCATATTTCATTAAGAGATGAAACACATTGATGTCTTACATGGATAAATCTTGCTGACGTAAAAATTGATCAGGTTGTCTCTTAGTTAGTGCCCAACTCAGAGTACTTTTCACCCATTTCCCATAAGATTCTAAGTTTACGAATTAATACTCGCTTCAATCCAAAATAAGTGTGATTATGCATAGATTACAGACAGTATCCTTGTATGAGTTATTTAAGTATGCTAACCAGAAGGGAACATGAGGACATGGGGGGAGAGTGGAGCATGAACTCTCAGCTAATCCTTATTTTATGCTAGTAATAGCGGAGCACATTCATTTCGGAACAGAGCGAGCATAAAAATTTAAGATGGATATGCATTAAATAGAAACATGTTAGAGTGTGGATACAATTGTTTGCACCATCACCTCTTTTGATTGTTTTTTCCAGAGGTAATGTGGCAACAGGATAACTGTAAATTTAATGCTCGGAGAGTAAATATTTGCTGAAGAGATTGTATGATTTAACCCAAAGCATTGGGTATTGATGAAACAAAGTAGCGAGCTTGTAATTTGAAAATCAAGAAGTTGGGTTTGTAAAGGTCTTAGAACTTGTTATAGTAGTTAATCTTTCTATATTAATTGCTTCTACTTGGTTTTTGTCATTCTACTGTTATTTTATTACCTTTAAATCTCTTTCAAAAAAAAAATTCAGGACCCTGCTGGTGTTTATGTCCACCCCAGTGGTTTTGAGTGTTCTCTTCCTATGGGCATTAATTCATTGAAAGGTTGTTACGGGGATAAGAAAGGGACAAGATACCGGATTTGGGTGGACCAGGTACTGCCTAAACAGATAGGTCCAGATACATGGCTAGTCAAGTATCATTACTGGGACTCTTGTGGTGAGCCCTTGATTCTCTTTGTTTACTTGAATGGGATTGATTTATGTTTCTTAATTTACCCACATTGCATACAATATTTTGCATCCATTTTTTCACTAAATTCAAGTTCATTTCTTATATGTTTCTCATTTTCACTATTGGGAAGGAATTAGGAAGCAGTAGTATATGCATGACATATCTACTAATGATTTTGAGAGAATAGTCTGTCAACTTACCTGAATTTTGACACTTTTGCTGCATTTCATTGGGGGTCTAATTTTACTCTGATTTTCATGTGAACCTTCTTCATAATAATAAGGGTAATTACAAGTAATAATGGTAAAAAGGAACCATGTATTATCAATTTTTTGCAGGCTGATACTCTTATCTTTAAATCGTTGTGGGTTGTGTCTTTCAACTTATATTTTGTTGCACTTTATATCAATTTATTCCAAAATGACGATTTTGCCCTTGAAGTTTTAAATGAAAAGCAAAAGACAACACAGAAAATAAATTATTTTTTCGATTTTCCAATTTTACTATCCTAATAAAAAAAATCCATTTTATTAACCTAATAGAATTCCAGAGTATTTGTACTTTACTTCATTTTTTAAATTTTCAAGGGCAAAATCTTCATTTTAGAACAAATTGATACAAAGTAAAACAAAATTAGAACAAATTGATACAAAGTAAAACAAAATTAGAACAAATTGATACAAAGTGAAACAAAATATAAGTTCATGGTCACAACTTACAGCGATTTGAAGATAAGGGTACCAACTTGCAAAAGTTTGATGAGACATGGTACGTTTTGCTATTATCCTTGAGTACAATTCACTACTCTGCACTTTGAGCGATTTTCAGTTTACTCTTATATTCTAAATTGTACCAATTCATCTCCATAAAGTACCCTATGGACCTGAGCTCTAAATCATTACATAAAACAACTCTGCAGCTCAATTCTGCAATTTTAGTCCTATTTGTTTAAGTACTTTGCTGATTATTCTTGCAGATGAGCAGCGGCGATGTAGCGCAACCACCATCATATGTCGCTTGGATGTAAGGTTTATATATCCTAGTCCATACACAAGGCACGGTTCATGGATTCTAACAATGATTTGTGTTTCAGGAGGACAAGAAAACGGAGGGATCAACTTGGTTGCATGTGCATCAGACCTGGTTAGATGCAGAAGAAGTAAAAAATCCAATCCCCTAACATGGCTCTTCTCAACTCTCCTCCATAGAGCCAAATGATCTTTAGATTTCTTTTGTTAATAAATGTCAATGTCAGAATATAAAATATACATTCTGGCAATATAAATGTATATTGGTAAAATTACATTACCAATAATTCGGAAAAATGAATTCACATGGTCTTAAAGCTCAAAAGTCTTTAGATAAATTTGACGCCATGCTTTGCAATGACAATCAATAAAGTCAAGGACAACCTCTTAAACGTGTTACATTGTACCTTTCAAAACAAGTGTTTCTTATACGTAGTTATTTAAATTTATTGTCCTTGACACATGACCGTAATTACTGTTGAAAAATATATACAAGACTAGACACCACTGAGTTATGGACTCACTGTGACAATTTCATTACCAATTAAATTTGTTCTAACTTATAAGAATAATATTATTTTAGAAAAAATTAACCCAGAAAAATTCAAATTAAGTGTACAAAATTAACTTTGGCAGCAAAATTAACGCCAAGTTAACCAAAACCCTGAAAAAAACAATCCAATTTAGAAACAAACAAGAAATCCTATTTAGCTGGTTCATGTATTGGCAGTTATTGAATTGTATACATATAGATAGTTCAGTTTGGTGCGTTGTACCAATGATACGACAAAGAAATACAAGTTGAGCCTCGATTTTCCCTTTTTAAATATATTCATATTAATTAAAAATCATTTTCCTTAAAACAAACAAAAAAGAACCAAGTATAAAACAAGTCAACTTAAATCCAGCTGATTGATGATCTCATCATCATCAAAATTTCTCCATCAGTTTGTCACTTTCTTCCTCCTTGTACTCAACAACAACGTTACATTACATTAATCCATCCTTAAAACAACACATCAATCTTCACTTCTCGGTAAAATCGAATCATACAATAACCCAAATCGAATCAATCTTCATGGAAGGTAACTCCTACTCCGCCGGCGGGTTGATGGCCGTGTGCGCCGCCTCAGGGAGCGTGGTCCTCGTGGCCTTCCAAGCCCATAAGCGCCTCGTCTCTCATTTCATGGAAAAACTCGAATCAGAACTCCGTGGTATGAACTCCCTCACATTTTTTAAATATATTCATACTAATTGTATGTACTGGAGTAAGAAATTGATGGGGTATGATTAGGGTGTGAGAAGGGTTTGATGAAGAAGAAGAAGGTGAGCTTCTCAAAGGATGTGAAGGAGCCTTCCGGGGACAACGAGGAGTATCTGAAGAAGCGAGTGATTGCTAAGCGTTGGCGAGAAGAGGTGGAGCTGATGAGTTACTGTGATCGTGATAGTGATAGTGATGGTGATGAGGATCCGACGGTGTATGATCGGCGCAGCATGCCGGAGAATAGACTTGTTTTGTACAGAGGGCTTTTGGATTACAAAATTCAGAACAAGGGTCGAAATCGTCTCCTGATTTAGAGATAGTTTCTTCCTTTTCTAGGACTCTCTATGTTTGTATGTGGATTTTATGTCCTCCATGGTATTCGAATTATGGGCTGGTACTTGGTCATGTGTTTTTTTATTTGGGCCGTCTTGGGCCCATTAGTTATGGGTTGGGTTAAGATGGGCCGGGTGAGATTTTATAATGGGTTATGCTCCTTCAGTCTTTTTTTTTAATCAAAAAAGAGAGGACAAACATCCCATCGTTTTTTAGGTCGGAGTGACGGTGACAAAATGTCACCGACCCTTGCATTCTATTTCTATTTGATGATAGTGTTGATTTCTTTTCCTAAAACAGCTGGGTGTTTATAGGGGAGTAATTTAATTCCATATGTATTTGACAAATACAATTGAAAACGAACACATTTGACTTTGAGGTGTGAAAATCAGACGTGATGTAAGCACTCCTTTTTAATAAAATGTGCACAGTCAAAGTCCAGATTAATTTGTGGGTGTATTTGATGTTTGTAACTGTTTCTGTGTCTCAATCTTTATGAACTCGCATGTAAAAGGATTATACAGTTTCACATAATTGTTAACTAAAAAAGATGTCTAGATGGTACCTCAAGTTTTCAATAACTTCACGTTAACTCAAAAGGGTGGTACAACTAGCATGCTCTTTGATTCGCACAAGAGGACTAACATCAAAACTTTACTCTTTCGTCTCCCTCACCCCCTTTTGAAACCCTAGCCGCCACAACTGATTTCTCTCTCTCGTCGGCGGCGTCCGGCCTGGACGTCGCCGGTTGGGTCCTTCTCGTCTCCCTTTCTTCCTCCCCTTTTCTCTTCTCTCTTCTTTGCTCGTCGGATGTTCGGTTTGACTGCAAATCCGATTCGTGGTTGACGCTTTCCTCAACAGCTTCGATTGGGTTCGTGGTTTTGCTCTGGTTCTCCGACCACGGGCTCGTGCTCATCATACCTGGTGTACCGGGTCTGGTGCGGTTGTGGTTTGTGGCCTTCGGAGGTCGCCAGATCTGTCGGAATTTGACGGCGCGTGGCCAACTCTCCCTCGGGACAGTGGCTTGTGTTCTATAAGCTGGAGGTGCTTGGGCTGTGTGGGTTGCAGCTGCTCGGGGTCGCCGGAGTTCTGGGTCGTCGATGTTCTGCAAGTCGCCTTCTCATCTTCGGAGGCGTATGTTCCAGCAGAGTGCGGGCCGGAGCTTTTTGGGCCGGTCCTTGGGCCGGGTGTGTTGCGGTTTGGGCTGGACCTGGTAGTTCGGATTCAGTTCGGCAGGAACCGGGCAGGATGGACCCAGGTCGGCTGGATCCGGGCCGGCTCAATCCGGGTCAGCTGGTTTCAGGTCGGCTTGATCCGGGTCGGCTGGATCCGGGTCGGCAGTTTTGAGCAGTTCGGGTGGTCTTCTCCTACTTCCTTCCCAATGCTTTTCGGTTCGTCGGACTGGCTCTTCTGTTTCTCAGGCCCATAGTTTGGGAGAGACCAACCTCGCTCGCCAGTTTTGATCTACGGTCAGTTTTGGTTTTGGTCTCTTTTCGCGTTTGGTTTTGCTCGGGCTTGGTATTATTACAGGGTTTCTCCTTCGGGTCCTCGTTTGGTGTGGGCGGACGAGGGGTTATCGACTTCGATTTCGGAACGCTCAGCTCAAGCTCTAGTTTCGGTTCCCTAGATCATGGAGTGCTAGTTTTTGGCTGGTGGTTTGGTAGTAGAAGCAGGGTTGCTGTGCTTTTTCGGATCCTGTCGTGATGTTTCTCAAGCGGCTTGCTTCATATTTTATGAAGGGAAGCGTTTCATGTGGATCTTTGATTCGTTGAGAATCTGATCTCGTCCCTCGTTGTCGCGATTGGTCGGAAGCTCGGTGGTGGTGTCCTGCTTCCCTGCAGGCTTTAGTGTCAATTCTTTGCGGGTATAGTCTGGCTCGTGCTCAGTATAACTACAAGCCTTCCCCTTCGGGTCCTCGTTTGGTGTTGGCCGGTGAGGGGTTACCGGTCTCGGTATCGGAACGCTCAGCTCGACTCTAGCTTTGATTCCTGAAAGTATTGATTTCCTACTACTTGCTTGTTGGACTTTTTGGTTGTATGCTCGGTCGTGGAGTTGTGTTTCGTGATTGGCTTTGGTTTCAGATATGTCTAGGTCCTAGTCGGTTCATGCTCAGTATAACTACAGGCCTTCCCCTTTGGGTCCTCACTTGGTGTTGGCCAGCGAGGGGTTACCGTCAAGCGGTTTCGGAATGCTCAGCTCGAATCCAACTCCGGATCAACGGTAGAGATGTCTTGCCGCTGCCTTTTCCCAAGTTTGTGCCCGTTCTTGGTAGCAATATCGGTCCTCCCCCTTTGGGTCTTTTCTCGGTGCAGGCCTGAATTGGTTATGGAGGACTGACTTCGAGCTCCTTCGTTCGCAAATGAGCTGACCTTTAGATGTTGTCGACGCCCGGATTTTCTTTCGACCTGCTGCATCTGGGTTCGTCGTGTTCTTAGCTCTTCATGGTTGGAAAATATAGGTACTAAGACCTTTTCTTTTATCGTTCTGAGCTTCAAGGTTAGAAAATTAGTTTTTTATAAATTTATTTTTTATTTATGAAAATTATTTTTTCAAAAATTCAGTTTATTTTTTATAAATTCAGTTTTCATTTATGAAAATTATTTTTATTTTCAAAAATTCACACCATTGTGTGGATATTTTTTTCGACCCTCCCACGAATGCTCTTACACAAGTGATCTGTTATGCTTGAAGTGGCAAATACGATTGGTTGTAAGATCCGTTATGCTTGAAGTGGTAAATGCAATTGAAGATCCATCGGAGGAATTTAGAATATATGTATATTGAAGCAGAAAATTTTAGAAGACACTAACAAATACTATTGGAGCCTATCATGCAAAGGTAAGTGTTACAGATCCCACTAATAATGCTCACATACAAAAGAAAACATGCAAAGATATTGCCTGAAATTAAAGGGTAGTATTTATTATTTTAGGTTATGTGTTAATTTTCATTTCCATAATTAAAGTTAGTTGTTTGTGGTTTGAATCATGGGATGCCATGATCTCCACTTTACCATTTCAGCATGTAGTTGGCAAGTTTGAGGGCTTATTTAAGAGCCTGGAATGGGAAATAAAAAAGGAGATCAGTTTATTCCCAATTAACTTAGTATAATTAGCTTAGTATATAGAGATTTAGTGTTCTCTCAGTAAGACGAACACTCCAACAGCCACCATAGGTCAACGACGTCCACAAACGTTGCCGGGTATAGGATGTAGCAGCAGCTCCTATTCCGACTACTCAGGAGCCATAACCCGATCGCGTAACCGGGACCGTATCAACGTGGAATCTGAGCTGGAGGTTATGGCAGGAAATCGTACCTTAAAAGAGCAGTTCGAGGACTTTCTAAGGTCGTATCATGAGGACCAGGCGCAGCTGAAGCACGGAGGCAAGCAGATGATTCCCGTCGCCGAGAGGAGGAGGCACAATGAGCAGAAGTAGATGCCCACTTGGCAGTTCAGGTGCAGCTCCTCAGCACTTCGCTGCAGTAGAGTAGAGCAGAAACCAGCGCTATAAACCTCACCCCACAAGGCCCCACCGTGGTCGGCACCGAGGAGGGCTGTCACGCCCCAAATCTGGTTTTGACCGGACTCGAGACGTGAACTAAAAATAATAATAATACGACAATTTTAAACAACATAAAACTCCAAAAATAGTTCAAACTGATCAATTCCGATAACAAGAGTCAAATGCTCGAAATCCAAATAAAAGAAGTTTAGTACAAAAAGGAAGTACGTCTCTAGACCCTCCAAAACTAGGACTCTCGCTAAGCTCCCAAGCTCCGAGACGTCCTCTAAACCAACTCACGATCAAACCTATAAAAATAGTAATGAAGGGGGTGAGTTTTCGCTCAGTAGGAAAAAATAGTAAAGGGGATGAGCACCACGGATACCCGTCCAACTATGGCATACTAGTAAAGCACGATAACTAACGAATCAAACAGTAATCACAACCATAATCGTAACCAACCTCACTTAACCCTAACTTTGTTTGATCACACCACTTACCCAATCGCCACACTTAGCGTGTGAAATCAACCCACCCTGCTCAACAATTAACAATTTCTCAATGTTCACATCTAACCATATCTCAAAGAGTCATCGAGTAAATACACACAGTAAATCATTACCAATACACACCGGAACACACAGCATCGGTCTAGATATCCTATACCGGAATCCTCCGTCGGTATAGGTATCATACCGGAACAAACAGCATCAGGGTATACGTATATCAGAACACACAGTATCGGTCAGGATATCCTATACCGGAATCCTCCGTCGATATAGGTATCATACCAAAACACCCAGCCTCGGTCTAGATATCTTTACCAGAATCCTCTGTCGGTATATGTATCATACCGGAACACACAGCATCGGAGTATACGTACATCAAAACACACAGTATCGGTCAGGATATCATACCGGAACACCTAGCCTCGGGACATATCGTACCGGAACACACAACATCGGTCTAGATATCTCCCCGGAACACCATCCTCGGCCTAGATATCCTATACCGGAATCCACAGTCGGTATAGATACCATATCGGAACACCTAGCCTCGGAACATATCGTGCCGGAACACACAACATCGGTCGCGATATCGGACCGAAACACCATCCTCGGCCTAGACATCCTACCGGGGTACACACATACAGGGTCTCAAACTTGTCACAAGGCAATAGTTCACTCTAACATTCACCACATTCTCATAGCATATCATGATCCTTAATTTAACACCGGAACATACCACAGACCAAACATTGGAAGCTACTAATCACAATCAAGCGCAAACATCACACAATCCTATGGGCACGACATGGCCCTCATGCAATTCTACAGCACGACAAATCCAAGACTTACGGGCATGACCTGGCCCGCAGGTGAGTCCACATTTTAAACGACTACGCTAGTTAATCACATCCTATATGCTATTCTACAATTATTCCGGTTACTCATAACATGTATGCAATTCTAGTAACTTTCCGCATTTAAACCGGTATTCGCTACTTTTCCCTACCTCAACCACGATCCACTCCAAACGTAGCTCCTGAAGCGCACCCGCCTAAAGCTCCCCTCTTCCGCGATCGGAGGTAAAATCTAAAGTGACGAAACAACACACTTTTTAATACGTAAACCAACTTCGATTCTTAATAAATTAACGCCTAAATGCAACCCTGACATGTACCGATCAATCCCAAACTTCCCAATTACTCAACCTTGTCAAAATGGGCCCGAAATGGCCCATTTTGCCCGGCTTGGCGAATCTGCCCGGTATCGGGAAAACGTCCCTCGGGCTCCGAAAATTTCCATTTTCGTTTCTACAATTCCTAGTTATACTAACGCGTTCCAACGCAAATGGCGGAATCAATTTCCGAAGCCCGAGCGTTCTAATTCCGCAATTAAAGTTTCTAACCACATTTTCCGAATTTTTACGAATTACAAACCCTAATTCCCTAATTCCCAATACAAATCGGTAATCTACAAAAGAAAAGATCCAATCTTTTGATGCCGAATAAGTAGCTTCAAGAAATCACCTTGTTGTATATATTGATAGTTGCTTTCCTTTGCTTTTCTTTTGTTGAGAAGCTCTCAGCAAAATAATACCTTTAATTTGATAGCTGAACCTCCCAAGAATACAAAAGTAGCAGACTTTACTGCTATGGCTCTTCAAGCTTGAGACTTGGCATGTTCTCTCTCCTGCTACAGCAATCAATTCACCAACATTAAAACAACATTACACGCAGCCAACACCTACACAATTAAAAATTTAATTCTTCATTTTCTGTAGAACCCATGACCACAACATGTGCCTTTTCTTGATTTCAAGATCCTTTACCTACCTCACAAGAGAATAAGGAAGCAACACTTGTTCCCCCTTTATTTCTCTTTCTGCTGAAAATGATGCCGCCGCACTCTCCAAGAACAATTCTGTTCTTTTGGTCCTCTCTCTCCAAATAACATTCAAAACCCTACTGTAGCTTTTGTAGCAATCAGCCAACCATATGGAAATGGGCTTAAGTGAATGGTTATATGGGCTTGGTATATGAGCCCAAACAAATTAGGCCCATTTTTTAGCCAAATATTACAATCTACCCCCTTAAAGGAATTTCGTCCGCGAAATTTAAAATGAACGTACTTCAAGGGTCAAACAGGTTGGGGTACTTCGCGCGAACCTCATCCTCGCGCTCCCAGGTCGACTCTGCTTCGTGGTGCCGCCACTGTACCCGTACCAATCGGATAGTCTTTCCACGCAAGACCTGCTCCCGGGTATCCAAAATCCTAACCGGCTACTCCTCATACGAAACATCCTCAGCTACCTCGATGTATGTCCACTCATCGACGTGGGAGGGGTCCGCATTGTACTTCCACAGTTGGGAAATGTGGAAGACGTTATGGACATTCTCAAGCTGCGGTGGTAATGCAAGACGGTAAGCAACGGCTCCCACTCTACCCAAAATCTCAAAAGGCCCGATATACCGCGGGGCCAACTTGCCTCCACCGCGGTTGAACCGCACCAGCCCCTTCTTCAAGCTCACCTTCAGAAATACATGATCACCAACTATGAACTCGAGAGGTCGGCGTAAGTCTTCTGTCGACTCTGCGCGGTCTTCAACCGCTCACGAATCAGCGCGACCTTCTCGGTCGTCTCTCGGACAAGATTCGGCCCAAGTAAGCTCTTATCCCCCACTTCTGCCCAACATACGGGCAATCAAAACGGCCTACCATACAACGCCTTGAACGGTGCCATCTCGATACTGGCCTGGAAGCTGTTGTTGTAGGCGAACTCGGCTAACGGTAGGTGGTCCTCCCATGACCCTCTGAAGTCTAACACGCAGGCCCGTAGCATATCCTCTAAAATCTGAATCGTGCGCTCTGACTGGCCGTCTTTCTGTGGGTGGTACGTTGTACTGAGTAGGACCTCGGTCCCCAGTGCTGTCTGCAGACTCCCCCAAAACCTGGAAGTGAAGCGAGGATCCCTATTGGACACGATCGACACTAGGACCCCGTGGAGATGGATAATCTCGCGGATGTACAGACGACTCAGAGCGTCAACGGTATCGGTCATCCTCATGGCTAGGAAGTGAGCCCACTGGGTCAAACGGTCGACCACTACCCATACTGCATCGTGTCCCCTCGACGATCTCGGTAAACTGCACACGAAATCCATCGTGACGTGCTCCCACTTCCACTGTGCAATCGGCAGTGGCTGTAATAATCCAGCGGGACGCTGATGTTCGGCCTTCACTTGCTGACAAGTGAGGCACCTCGAGACAAACTCTGCAACCGCTCTCCGCATCCCGCTCCACCAAAATTGTCGCCTGATATCCCGATACATCTTAATGCCACCTGAGTGCACAGTAAGACGCGAATGATGAGACTCTTTCAACATGTCGTCTCTATAGCTGTGCGTCACCAACAACCCTCCTCGGTACCGTAAACCCTGATCAGCACCCTGCTCCCAGCCTTCCGCATCAACACCACTAGCAATCCTCTCCCAGATCTCTACCGTCTCGACATCCTCAGTCTGCGCCTTTAACACTCGGGCAACCAGTGTGGGCTGCGCCACCAGCGAGTACATGGTCACACCATCAGCAATCTAATCTAGTTCAAGCCCAAACGTGCTCAACTCCCTCATCATGTCTCACTCTCGGACCGATATACCAGCAAGGCAATGGATCGACTTCCTACTCAGGGCATCGGCAACAACGTTCGCCTTAGTCGGGTGGTAGAGTAGTTCGAAGTCGTACTCCTCTAGTAACTCCATCCACCGCCTCTGGCGCATGTTCAGGTCTTAATAGGAGAAGATGTACTTGAGACTCTTGTGATCCGAGAATACCTGAAATCTCTCGCCATACAAGTAATTTCGCCAGCTCTTCAGCGCGAAGACGACCGCTGCCAACTCTAAGTCGTGGATAGGGTAGTTGTGCTCATGCGTCTTCAACTTCCTGGAGCCATAAGCAACTACCTTCCCTGACTGCATCAACACACAACTCAGTCCCTCACCGAACGCATCACAGTAAACATCATAGCCAAACCCACGTTCCGGCACTATCAACACAGACGCGGTAGTCAGACAAGCCTTCAACTCGGTGAAGGAGCGCTCACAATCATCAGTCCACACAAACCCGACTCCCTTGCGCGTCAGGGCAGTCATCGGCGCGGCCAGGCGTGCGAAATCCTGGACGAACCGCCGGTAGTAGCCTGCCAATCCTAAAAAGTTGCGGATCTCAAGGACACTCGTGGGCCGTGCCCACTTCGAAACCGCGTCGATCTTTGCCGGATCGACCAGTATACCTTCCCGGAACATGACATACCCGAGGAATTTCACCTCGGCGAGCCAAAACTCGCACTTCTCCAAGTTGTCGTACAACTGGTGGGTGCGTAACAGTCATAATTGTCCTCAGATGCTACACGTGTGCCTCCTCACTCGGCGAGTAGATTAAGATGTCATCCACGAACACCACCACGAACTGGTCTAAGTATGGTCGGAGGATACCGTCCATCAGATCCATGAACGTTACAGGCTCGTTCGTCAGTCCGAACGACATCACCAGAAACTCATAGTGTTCATACCGCGTCCGAAAATGCGATCTTCGCCACATCCTCCTCCCGAACTCGCAACTGGTAGTATCCGGATCGCAGATCGATCTTCGAGAAACACTTCTCTCCTCTCAACTGGTCGAACAAGTCGTCGATCCTTGGCATCGGGTAGCGGTTCTTCACCGTGACCCGGTTCAATTTCCGGTAGTCTATACACATCCTCAGCGCTCCACCCTTCTTTTTCACGAAGAGTGTGGGCGCTCCCCACGGCGAAGTGCTCGGGCGGATAAACCCCTTCTCCCGAAGCTCCTCGAGTTGGCGCGTCAACTCGACCAACTTGGCTGGTGCAAACCTATACAGAGCCATCGATATCGGCGCCGTCCCTGGTATCAGGTCAATCTTGAACTCAACCTCGCGCACTGGCAGCAACCCTGAAAACTCCTCTGGAAAGACCTCTGGGAACTCACACACTACTCGTGGCAACTCTCTGCTCTGCACGGTCGCCACCTCCTCTCCCACGGTCAATGCTGAAAGGAGAACTCCGCTCCTACTGCCCAGTACACATGTGACCGCCGTGTCGCCCGATACCACCGTCCGCGTCCAAGAAAGGAAAATCCCTCATGGGATGAACACAAGTCCCCGAGCACCAGACCCCGTTCGAATGTCGGAACAACAAGCCCCTAAAATGATGCCGGGATATGTAGAACTCGGAGGGGGAGTACCAAGAACCACAAGAATGGACTTTCCGCGATTTGATGGAAACACTGACCCGCTTCTTTGGATTAATAGATGTGATGGGTTCTTTCTCCACCAAAGAACACCATAAGAGGAAAAGGTACTTGTTGCTTCATTTCATCTTGAATCTATTGCTCAACTTTGGTTTATGAAGCTATAGAAAAAACATCCCCGGTTGTCGTGGGAAGTGTTCAAACACTGTTGCAACCTTCGTTTCGGTGCTCCGTTACGGGGGAATAGATTGGGCGAGTCGGCAAAACTAACACAAACCGGGTCTGTCAAACAATACCAAAGCCAGTTTGAGCAATTGTCTACGCAAGTGTCGCAGCTAACACCAGAGCAAGAAGTCGGTTTGTTCTTAAGCGGCCTAAAAGAGGGAATAGCAATTGATGTGGAAGTGCAAAGACCCACAGACATTTTGACCGTAATGCATCTTGCATGAGTGTATGAGAAAAAGCACTCCCGAGAACAAAATGATGGCATGATAACACGCAACACCGAGAGATGGGCAAACCAGAATCCAGAACGTTCTGAACCTCTACGAACACCATATTTCCGAAAAATTTCAAGAGAAAAAAAGGCCGAGCGAACTGCGAAAGGGCTATGTTACAACTGTGATGAGAAATACGGACCAGGACATTGTTGTAAGCGGCTATTTTGGCTAGAAATCCACGAAAATGAAGAGGATGAAGAAGGTGAAGGACAAGAAATACCGCTCCATGCAATTACTGGAAGTCCATCCTCAAGAACTATAATCAAGAACCGAAGTTCGAGAACATGACGATAACGCTTGCGGTCAAGCGTTGTTTGAAAGGCGTGGGTACTATTACAAAGCCCACTAACAGTGCTCCCTTACAAAAGAAAACATGCAAAGATGCGGTCTGAAATTAAGGGGCAGTATTTATTATTTTAGGTTGTTAGTTGTTTGTGGTTTGAATCATAGGATATCATGATCTCCACTTCTCCATTTAAGCATGTAGTTGGCAAGTTACAAGGCTTATTTAAGAGCCTGAAATGGGAAATAAAAAGGGAGATCAGTTTATTCCCAATCAACTTGGTATAATTAGCTTAGTATATTCGGATTTAGCGTTCTCTCAGTAAGACGAACATTCTAACAGCCATCATAGGTCGCCGATGTCGGCAAACGTCGCCGGCTAAAGAAGGCAGCAGCAGCTCCTATTCCGAGTACTCGGGAGCCATAACGTCGTCGGCTAAAGGAAGCAGCAGCAGCTCTTATTCCGAATACTCGGGAGCCATAACCCGATCGCGTAACCGGGACCGTATCAATAAGTCACAGAAACTTAATTTAACAATACCATATCACCAACACTAATTGAAGACGAAATCCATAACACCAAAAGAGTACCAGACAGTGTATTAGAATTTAGAACACAACAAGAACAAAATGTCAAAACATAATAAATAAAAAATAAAAACTCACAAACACAGTAGAACACAACTTAGTTTCTCACAATAATAAAGATATTAATAATAGTAAACCAGAGCTCGAGTGAATGGTAGCAATAGTATAGCAGCAACTTCACTCCTCCTCGGACTCGGACTCAGCATTCTGAAGCCACTCAATGAACGGCTTGCAGTTCTTCCATGTGAGGGAGCTTTTGTTTGCACCTTTAAGGCCTTGCTCGTACCACTTGAGTACAAACTTCTCCTCCACCACATCCTCGTCATACAAAGCCTTGAGAACCAGAGCCACCTCCTTCACCGCCTCTGGCCTCCCCTTCTGCACACAAAAAGACTCGATAGCATGTAACAGAAACATCTCGGATCCCTCACCTTGACACGATGCGGCGAGATACTTCTGCTTCTTCTCCACCTCCTTGGCAAACCCCTTCCCGACACCTTCAAACAGGGCCTCGAACAGAGCATCGATGACTTGCTGAGGTGTGCCCGAGAGGGATGTGAGGAATGACGTCAGCTGGATTTCGGACGAGTCCTTCTTCAGGTACTCTTTTATTTCATCCACCAGGGACTTGCTCTCTGGAGAAGGGGATTTCTTCACTGACTTGGCTTTATTTTCCTCATCTGTGCATAACATCACCATTTCTGCTGTGGCAGCGCTCAGCTGTTCCTGCATGCGTAGCCTGGCTGCTTCGGCTGAGGTGTCCGTCTGCCATTGGACATCGTCGTCGTCATCTTCGTCATCAGCTTGGTCGTTCCCGTTGATCTGGCTGGCTGGTGGAGAACGATCCTCGTCAGAGACATTGGCTTTCTTCTTTGTTGACACGGTTTTGGAAGCATCCTTGGAACTTGAAGACCCCTTCTTTTTCACTGCCTCTTTCTTTATTTTCTTAAGCTCCTCATCGGCGGCCTCTCCTTCCTTGAGCCTCTCCTTCTCGGCCCTCCTCATCGCCTTCTTGTCTTTACCCGATTTCTTCTCTGGGGGGTTCTTGAGGATAAATGTTGTGAGCTTGTCCCTCATATCAACATCAGAGAGAAACCCACATGCAGCGCACTTCAAAGTGATCATCTGCGTTTTTGTGATGACAACCTCAGTTTCAGGGTTCCCACACCCATAACACTGAACATATCTCTTGATGAAGTTTTCAAGAAGACCCGCGAGCTTCGGTGTATCATGCTGGCCATTGACGTGGGATGTTCCAGTCTTCTCATCAAATTTGGATTGAGCTCCAAGTTCACAGCCGAAATACTTGGTGATATAAGAAGCAGGTCTAGCTAGGGCCTTGGCGATATCAACCATGTTAACAACATTAGTCTTAATGCCATTTCCTCTGCCTTCAATCTTGGTCATCATTCTAGGCATCTTGTACCTGTAAAAGGCATCGTCACTGTTGGCAGCACCAATGTTTTGCAAAGCCATGTTGTCGATGCTTCGTTAATCACCGGTCAGAAGCAGTCTAGATTGGAAATGGGAAATATCGTATTCAGATTGTGTGCCTCAAAAGTACCAAGATGGGTACAGACCAATCTATGTGAGGATTGTCTGTTCTTTTTTCTGGATGAAGGACAGTACCCTCCAAGCAACCCAATTGATGACAAAAAGAGAGAGGTACTCTCAGGCATACAAGCTTCAAACTGAATGACCTCCACTTTGACAACCGGCAAATATAGCAGACTGAACTGCAACCTTCCAGAAGAAAACATTTAATTAGACACATCATAAATGAACATTATCACAGATGATAAAGTGCAGTTCTAATGGTTAAAAAAATAGGAAATAAAACAATATCTCAAAGTTCACGGACTGTAAAAATATGCATTCTGGACAATTTATGCAGATTTCCATACAAAGATACCCACCGAGAATATATGATATCACATAGAGGGTGGGCATCGGCCGGTGACCGGCCCAAAACCTAATTTCCGATAACCGAACCGGAAACTCCGGTTACCTAAGATCCACCACCGGCCCCGTCACCGACCACCAGCAGAGAAGCTGATAACCGGCCGGCCCAAGTACCGGGCGGTGACGGTTTATAACCGGCCCGCCAGGCCCAATGGGATTTCTGTTGGGACTTTAAATTTAGCCCCAAAACAACATTTTATACAAAATTAAAGGCCTAAACAACCTTAACTTTACAAATATGCCAATTTTCAACAAATCAAACATTCAAACACAACATAAAAATTCCTGCATGGTTTCAGAAACCATATTTCAAGTTTACAACACAAAAACAGTTCATGTCCAAAAAATACAGTTTTGACAAATCTATTATGAACCTATTACAAATTTACAACAAATAAATATCTGTAAGGTCATCAAAAGTGTCTTCAAAACTCATAAAATCAAGGTACTTTCCAACCAAAATAAATAACAAGAATTGTCAATACCTCAGGGTATATATTTTTTTTCTGCAATTATCCATATTTATTATGATGGGAACTAGATTCATGTACTGAAATAACAAGAATTGTACAAGGCATTTAAAAACGTGTAATCTATACACTTACACTTCAAGTTCAACAAGTATGAATGCTAATGTACATAAACCACATCAATGTAAGCAAATTGCACGAATTTCGAAACACGAATACAATTCCATCCTGTAGCAATTTCCCAAATCCTAATGTTTCAATTTTCAATAAGCTAAAAGGACTCAAGACCACGTTTTGGCTGCACAAAATGGATTCAATTCGAAACCTAATCTCAAAACAACTCCACCGATTCCAAAACCTCCTACAGAAGCGCATAAAAATTGAAATTCAAAACCAAAATGCAGATATATCTCCATCGGATGAAACAAAAAAAACAGAAATCGAGCAACGAGATCAATTAATCACCGGTCCATCCTAAACCCAAATGAAAAAAAAAAGTCATGCAATCGAGGAGGGATAGGAGAAATCGGAATCGACCGTACCTGAAAGCGGTGAAAAATACGCGACGGCGATCGGAGAAGTCCGAGGAAGAGAATAGGGGAATCGTCGGTACGGAGGGGGCGGAGCGCGGCGAGAACTGCGGCTGAGAGCGGCTGAGCTCGTCGCTACCGATGGCCGCTGCGGGTAAGGGTTAGTTTTTGGTTTCGATTTCTTCTGCTTCACTCTTGGAGTTTGGATTGGGCTATGGGACTGCTACAGAGCTTTTAACGACACCACCGATATTGTATATATTTTTTTTTGAGAAGTAATGGAAATATTATCAAGGGAAAATTACATATACCTATCTAAAACCATTGTCATTTAACCGATGTTTACTCGTAAGTTTAAACGTAACAAATACATATCCTGAAGTTTCGAAATGTAACTCAGACTCCCTTCCGTCAGTCAGCTCAGTCAGTTTACTGTTCACTTTTTAAAAAATGCCCAAAATACCCTTAACCCTATTTATTTTTTATATTCTTTAAATCAAAGTTGAATTAAAGTTTTCAAAAAAAATTATTTTACAAAAATCAGATTTTATTTTTAAAAACAGTTTTTATTTTCAAAAAATCAGTTTTAATTTTAAAAAATCAGTTTTTTTAAATCATTTTAATAATAAATCTGATTTTGTTTTACTTATTTTAATAATAAATATGATTTTTTAAAAAAAAATATTTTGAATTCTATTTTATATGTTTTTCAAATTTTCAATTTTTTTCAATAAATCTGATTTTTCTACTTATTTCTTTATACAAATCAGTTTTTATTCTTTAAAAAATCAGTTTTTATTCATCTTCTTCCCCACTTTCTTCGTCTTCACCATTTCAGATCTCTCTCATCCCCACTTTCTTCATATGTTCATCTTCTTCCCCACTTTCTTCGTCTTTACCATTTCAGATCTCTCTCATCCCCACTTTCTTCGTCTTTACCATTTCAGATCTCTCTCATCCCCACTTTCTTCATATGTTCATCTTCTTCCCTTTTCCCGATTTCCCAACCAAGTCACACCAGTCCGGCTTCATCGTCCACGGTGAGAAGACGGCGAGGAAGAACCGGTGCGACCAGATCTGTGGTTGTCCAGATCTCATTCTTCCTCTCCTCTCACGTTTCGGTGTCCTCTACAACAGATCTGGACAACCTCATGGTGGAGCGGAGTAGCGACGGCGACGTTCGTCATCACCGGTCTTCACCCGTTCTTCAGCAGCGATTTCACGGGAACGAAGCTCTGGCGATCGACGAGAACAGCACGGCTGAGAGTTTTGGGTTTGATATCGTTCGATTCGTGCAACATTTGAATCTGAATCGAATTAGAAATTGACATGGGGATGAAAGTGAGATGGAGAGTTGAGATGGAGGGTGAGATGTCTAAAAGTGAGATGAAGGTGCAAATTGTGAATCTGAATTGCAAATTGTGAAAGTGAGATGGTGGGTTAGTTATATTTAAAAAGAATTAATAAAAGGGAAAAAAAGAGAAATAAAAGAATTAATAAGAATTTCGGTAAAAAAATGTTTTATGTCTATTAAAAAAATTAATAACAAAAAATGATATTTAGAAAAACATAAATTTTTAAATAAAAACTGATTTTTTTTAAATAAAAACTGGAAAATAAAATTTATTGAACAAAATTGGAAAATTGAAAAAAAATATAAAATAGAATTCAAAATATAAAATTGAAAAAAATTGGATTTATTATTAAAATAAATAACACAAAATCAGATTTATTATTAAAAGTGATTTTTTTTTTAAAACTGATTTTTTTAAATTAAAACTGATTTTTTGAAAATAAAAACTGTTTTTAAAAATAAAATCTGATTTTTGTAAAATAATTTTTTTTGAAAACCTTAATTTAACTTTGATTTAAAGAATAAAAAAATAAACAGGGTTAAGGGTATTTTGGGAATTTTTGAAAAAGTGAACAGTAAACTGACTGAGCTGACTGACGGAAGGGGGTCTGAGTTACATTTCGAAACTTCAGGGTATGTATTTGTTACGTTTAAACTTCAGAGTAAACATCGGTTAAATGACCATGGTTTTGGGTAGGTATCTGTAGTTTTCCCTATTATTAAAGCATTAAGATGGTCGCAGAACTGCTACCACCATACAATCCAAGTAAACTATAATAATATTGAAAAACAAGAACCGAAACGTAAATTTTGCTCTTGGACATAGGGACGCATCCAGAGACACCGATACAGCATACTTCAACCAAAAGTACTGGCCGAGCAGACTAAGTGAAGATTTAGTAATGGTGGACCGATACCTCCTCCGGGAAATCAACGTGCGTCGTCCTCCCTTGACTGATACTGGTAGGGCTCCTAACGCGGGAGTGCTGACCCCGAACTGGTAGGGGAGAATCTTGTCGGCTGTTGGCGGAACCGTTGCCACCTTACGTCTAGGGAGGCGGTGCAGCCGACCGACCCCTCCCTAGATCCCGTTGGACTCATTCCGCGAGGCGAGGGTGCTGGAAGCCCCCCGCCGCTACTGTAAATGATGCACTATCCCTCATCGGCTTTCTACAGATGCGAGAGTCCGTCGAGAATTGGGTCGTGCCATGACCCAGACCCGATACGTTCGGGTCGACCCGCCTATGTTCTAGTCCCAATGGTTGGGCCAAGCCCATAGACCTGACCCACCGAGTCCGGCCCATGCTCGTTGGCCCAAGTGGCCCAACATTTGAGGAATCCCTAGAGGGGTTCTTCCCCGATCTCCACATCCACGCAGCCGCCGTCGTCCTCTCCGTCGACTTCCCCGGCCACCCCTTGCCCTGCACCTTCTGCAAAGCCACAACCGGAGACCATGGCTCCATAATCTCCATATCCTGCACGTCGATCAAGTCCGGCGATGAGCTCTCCCTCGCCGAGAATGCAATCCGTCGTGCACGGGGTCCAAAGGTCAGTGGTCGGCATAGCAACCCAGGATGACGACGGCATCCCGGCTCCCTAATCCTCCATGACCTCGGTGTCGGACCCCCCACCGGAGTGCCCAAGCCCCATCCCGACTCTCGGGCTCGTCATGGCCTGCACATCCCCCATTGTTGCAGTCGCCGGCCACCCTTGCTGGAGGTCTTCAAGTCCTCATCTTCCGTCCCTAATAGATACCAGAGAATGAAACATACAAGCTAGCGAGGTATAGAAGACAACACTGCCTCAGAATCCCCACCGCTCGACCTTGGACGGTTTTCGGAGTTGCCGAAACCCACGGCCGCCGCCCTCCCTTCGCTAAACCCTAATCGCATATTAGAGCAGCAACGTGAATCGTATATTATAGGGTATATTTATCTCACCATCTCAATTATTAATTTTTTTTAATCTCAATGTATTAACTTATATTTTTGGCGCTTCACTATGTTTTTTTTAAAAGGGCGAATAATAGACTGCATTACCAATGCACGTGAATCTTTATAAGTAGGACTAAAAAGTCCTGAAAACAGAATAAGTCTGAGTCGCCCGTAAGATAATCGACGCTCTTCAACATGTAGAAATGGCCTAATTTTCATCCTAGACAATAATTATTATTTCTACGATCAACCCGATCATAAAACTGAAATAACTGAAAAGAAACTAAATAAACCAGAGTAAAAAATAATACTGAAAACACATAACATATTGAAAGCAGAAAAAAATAACCTAGATCCTCTTATGCAGTCCTGATCTCACAATTGAATGTTGTCAATCTCGATATTGGATCATGAGGGGTAGGCCACCAGTCATCCACTCATTGGGGTCCAAATGACCTCATAGGGCATGGCGGGGCTGTTTTGCAGCCCGTTACAATTTCTGAACTGTAAAAATAATTATTAAAGTATTTCTAAAAGAAATAAATATGATTATAAAAAAATAATTGAATTAAAAAATAATTTTAAAAATAAATTAATATTTTAAAAATAATTATATTAATATTTTAAAAAAAAAATTATTGAAAATTGAAAAAATAAATAAAATATTTTTTGAATTAATTAAAATGTTTATAAAATTAAATCTACAACTGAAGGTATAATGGTTTTTTCACTCTTAATTCTAACGTAAACTAAAATAACAAAGGGTAAAATGGTCATTTAACTTTTTTCTATTAATTTTTTAACCCCAATGTCTCAAAACGTATGTGGATCGAACATAAGGGTATCCAAATGTAATATATAAAAATCATAAGGGTACCAAAACATCCGTGGACCGAACATAAGGGTACCATAATGTATTTAACCCTAAATAAATAAATAAATAAATATATAACCGTTTCTTTTTGGACCGTTGCCAAGGATCCAAAAAAAATTTACCTCGCCCTGCCACGTGTCGCGTGGTCGTTGGTCGGAAACGACTCACGCACCGCACACCACCGAACCATAAAAGTGAGTCGGGTTCAGCTCGCGAATCACGACTCGCATTTTAGTGGTTCACGTATCACGCACGCCACAACGTGCAAATGGCGAGCCGTGAACCACTAAACGCGCGATTCGCGATTCGTGGTACGGCTCATGGTTCGCACGGTGTGAATGCTCTAAATTTCTACCTTATTCGCCTTTGTTTCTTCAGACAAGCTTGTCCTCAAGTTTGGATGTTGAGTTCGCTCACCGGCACAAGAACACCCAAACAGCTCTTGAGAGTAATAGAGTCACTTAACTAAGGATCAAACAAGCCCCCGCTTTTTTTGTACAATGACATGAAGAACTTGATAAAATAACTCCGTTCAAGAATGAAAGAGCCAGAACAATTCATTCCAAGAGAACTCTCCAACACCTCACTGTCATTCAACACCATGACGGGTAGTCTTACACCACTCCCCTGATAGTTCAGTGACACAACCAATGCCTTTAGAAATAGCCAAACTCAGTACACAACCAATGCCTTTAGAAATAGCCAAATTTGTAGTCTATCTTTGTCATTGTTGAACGACTTCTCTTGAATGCGTTAACCGTTATTGTCAATATATCTCATAACATGGATCAGATTCTATATATCTGCTTCCCATATTACCTGACCAACATCTGCTTCGACATAAAGCTCTTGTGATTTCATCCCATATTGAGTTTGGTGGGTTGGTTGGTTCAGGCGCTTGTAGAACTTCATTTCATCCAATATGTGCGAGGGAGGCAAGATACACAATGGAGATTTGGGGAAGATTTGGTTGTGATGATGTAAGCTGATTCTTCAAGACTTTGAATAATAGTTGCTGTCATTGACACAACTGATATTGCAACAACTTAGACATCATTTAATTCATTCCTTGAAAGAACTGTCTTATTATCCAACCCTTAAAATATTTTGCTCTGATCTTAGAAAAGGTGCTAAAATTGCGCTTTTTTGTACTCAAACAATTCAGTATAGTTTCACCTTCAGATTTATATATTGATTTTATTTGTTATGCCTTCATTCCTTTGAACTATGCAGCTAATAAATCGAGGAAAAGTCAATGTTGAAGATGTAGCCTTGGAAATTGGCATTTCACCTGATTTACTAGTTTCAGCGTTATCGGTAATGCATACAATATGTAGCTCTTATGTTTGTAATTTGTTGCTAGAAGTAATACATGGATGACAGTTTTTTTCCGCGTTGTCTTTATTTGCTTGTCTTTCCTTTCTTTCCACAGGATGATTGCCTAGTCCCTGACCTGAAATGCAAAATAGTTAAGGGGGAACCACGTATCCTAGCTCCCCTTGATCTTTATTTTTGCGATCTTAACTGGGCTTGACCTTTCGTTCCACTTCCTAACTACGCTTGACCTTTTTTTTGCAAAAACTAACAATTTCCGTCTATTTTAACGGATTCCGTTAGCTTTTTGACACGTGTTGTTCACGTGCACTGTAGCATTTTTTTAACGGAATCGTTAAAATAGACGGAAAATGTTAGTTTTCGCAAAAAATGGAAAGGTCACAGTTAGGAAGTGCAACGAAAGGTGAACGCCAGTTAGGATCGCAAAAACAAAGGTCAAGGGGGGCTAGGATGTGTGGTTTCCTCAATAGTTAATTGGATCAGAAATTATGCATACAAAGGTGAAGGTAAAATCTATAATTTCATCTGAGAGTGGAGGAGCTAATTGTTCCCATGGCGTGTCAGTATCAGAATCTGGAAAGGATGCATTCATCCAGCTATGAGAAGATGGTAAAAAGATAAACGTTCTAGAGAGAGACGCTCCGTCTTCTCTTTAGAACTCTCAAGTCCTTCTTCTTTCTTCTTCAAAGCCGCGTCTCCTCCTTACTCCGCCGATGGCCTTCTAGTCCTCTTGACCATGGAGGTCGCCGGCGGGGACGTTTCCCTTCTCTTCCCCTTACCCCTTCTTCTTTTCTCTGGTGCAAGTGGGGTTTTTTTGCCTTATTCCTCGACGCCCCTGCTCTTCTCAGATCTGGAAGTGGGAAGTTGCTTCCTCGCTGGCTTTGGAGGGGATCGACGCGGCGCTAGGCTGGGCTGGCCGCTCGTGGGTTAAGGCTTAGATTCACCGCTTCCCTTTGTAGATCTGAGCTTTTTAGGGCTAGATCTACTACTTCAGGGGTGGCTTAGTTCTGGGAGTGAGGCGATCTACCTCTCCCTTGGGAGGTTAATCGCGGATCTGGGTTGTTCTTGTTGTCTTGGCGGTTGGCTTCGGTGTCATGGAGGTGGACGTTTTCTCATCGGAGTCCAGCGAGGTGTACTGGCACTGGAGTGGGACGCGCTTCCTGCCTAAGGATCGGTGCGGTGCTGGTTCGTGTTTGTCGCTGGTGGGTGGCGCTTCCTTGGTGCATCCGTCCGTTGTAAGGGTCGCCGACCCTCTTCTTCGGCTCCGAGGCTGAAGCCAGGTATGGTTTTTCCCCTCTTCATTGTACTTTGCTAGGTCTTCTACTCCTGCTCTGTCTCATTTATCTTACTTTGAATCTCTTATGCCCTCGACCACTTATGTGGTCGTAATCGCCGGCTGGTGTTGGCACCCGGCGAAGGCATGAAGTTTTATTGCCCTAAGATATTGATTGTTTAAGATTTGGGTGGTGGAGGTAATCTCGGCCGTTTGTGGTGCTGGCCACCGGCACTGGAAAGACCCAAGACCCTTTCTGGTTTTTGGGTTTTGTAGACTATGGAATAGTTGTAAATCTTGCTTAGTTTGGATGAGGCGCTTCAGGTAGGAGTTAGCTGCTGGCTTGCTTTTGTGCTTAAAGGTTGTCAAATCTGGGTATGTTAGACCTTTTTTTGTCATGCCCTAAATCCGGTTTTAACCGGACTCGAGACGCAAACTAAGAATAAACAAATAAAAGGACAATTTAAAATAGGCCAATCTCAAAATATAATAATAATCAAAACGGAAGTGTCAGCAGCTCATTAAAACCGATACACAAGGTTTAGTTCAAAAATAACTGCACGTCTCTAGACCTACTAGCCTAGGACCTTCGTTAGCTCCCAAGCGTCGAGCATCCAGCTAGTACACATCCCGCTTAAGACCTGAAATACAACAAAGTAAGGGGGTGAGCTTTCGCTCAGTAGGAAAATTAGTTAAGGACATGAACCTCAATTCAATACCACGAGTAACCGTCCAATTAGGGCATACTAGTACATCATCAACTAACTGTCAAACCGGTCCCATAACTCAAACTTACAACAAACTCAAACGACCAATTACGCACAATAAAACATTAACCAAAACAGCAACCGTATCACACATAAAAGCAACCAGTACACGTCCCGTACCGCAGTTCCCGAACTCCATCATATCATACCGGAAAGTCATCGTATCATCTCGTATCGCCCCTCGGTCCAAAGGAGACACATGCGTCGGGGCTACCGGAAACGTTCCCTGGGAACGCATCTCATCGGAAGGCCCGGAAATGTCCCCAAAGGACCATAGATCATCGGGGTAAAACACGACACCTAGTGCCAAACGCGACCCGTAGGCCCAATACGACCCTTAGGCCAAACACGACCCGTAGGCCCAACACGACTCGTTCCCTTTATATCGTACCGGAACACGAAGCCTCGGTCCCGCCATCTTCCCGTCACGTAGAATCGGGGTAACATCCCAGACCGGAAATCCCTCAGTCGGACGTCTTCCTGTCACGTAGAATTAGGGCCTCACGCATACTGGACCGGCACATACCTTGGTCGTACGCCTTCCCGTCATGGAGAATCTGGGTAACGGCCTCACCGTCCTCGTCCTCGATACTCTACACCGGCATACTCCCTCAGTGTAGGTATCATACCGGGTACACATTCTCTTGGAACACAGAGCTTCAAGGGAATACACGCACCACAGAACCATAGTTCGACCTCGGTATACCAACCAAGCCAAACTCACCATAACACACAAGTCGGTCTATCACTCACCCGATCATATCACAATCAAGGACTCATAACAAAACAGTCACGACACACTTTCCCACACATCGTAAGAACATGTTATACCGAATATAATATGCTTTAACCCGTAATCTTATCGACACTAAGTCACACAACATGCATCTCAAACACAATCAGGCATCTCAATTAGCACACAACCTAAGGCTCGACATGGCCATTCTACCAGCACGACAATTTCCCAAAATATTGAAAGCGGCTAAACTAGTAAATCACATCATACATGTTACTAAGACTCGTCCGGTTATTTTTATAATATAAACGTTCGTTCCAGTTTTATTATTGCCTAACATGCATACTAGTAACTTTCTGTAATTAAACCGGTATTCGCTACTTTCCCTACCTCAAGAAGAACCAACAGCTACGTCTCCTAGCTGCTACCGTCCGGGCCTACGTCCGGGCCTACCTCCGGTCTTATCCACGATCGAGGTCAAAGCCTGATTTTAACAAAAAGGGACGGTAATCAGTCCCGGTCTAGTCCGTAACACTCCTCTAATTTTATCAAGTAAGTCTGATGAGTCCTTCCTCTTTAAATCTCCAATTTAAATTAATTTAATAGTTAATTAATCTGATTTTAAAATAAGTAACTCTTTAAAACTGGTCTGACCCGGATCCGACCCGAGTCTGACCTGGATCCGATCCAACCCATAACCAGACCCGGTCCGAGCCCGAACCCGAGTTCAAACCCGACCTGACCCAGACCCGACTAGAACCGAACTTGGCGGGTCCGAGACCTGGCCTGGGCCGAGGCCCAAGACCCAGACTGGTTCTGTCTGGCCCAAGGCCCAACCTGCCTGGTCTGGTCTAGCTATTCGAGCTCGCGAGAGGGGGTGGCGAGGGTTTTGCTCCGGCGGCGACAATGGCGGTAGGGAGCTCGGAGGAACGTCCAGCGATGGCTAGGAGAGGCGGCGGAGCTCTGGCGATACCAAGGCCGTGGCGGCCGTGGTTGGAGAGCGACCCCAAAGCCCCTCCGTCTCAGATCTGACGAGGGAGCGAAGGTTCGCCGTCGATGGAGTTTCTGGCCGGCGTCGTCCATTCCGAGCTGGTCCACGGTGTCGCTAGAGAGAGGGGGGTCCGGTGGAGTTGTCGGGGAAGCTGATAGGGACGGCGGAGGCACGAACCCGTGCGATTTTCCTCCGTCTCCGGCGCGATTCGCACTCGGGAGAGATGAACCAGGCCGAGCACTTCCAGCGGAGAGGTTCTGTCTCTGACGTGGTGGTGACGGCGGTATCTCGAGGTCGGTCTCGTGCCGGCGATGGTTCGATTCGAGGCCGGAAGAGGTGGACGGCGACGGTAGAATGCGTCGAGGGAGAGAGAGGCAAGAGGGCGAGATCTGAGAGAGGAGAGAGAGAGATACGAGGGCGGCGTGCCTTGGAATTCGTGCGCGCTCTGAAGAAGAGGGTGCGTGAGTTAGGGTTGAGGGGTAGCGGGCTTCGGCCTGATGATTACTTGGGCTCAGCG
Source organism: Erodium maritimum (assembly GCA_963921825.1). Taxonomy (NCBI): domain Eukaryota; kingdom Viridiplantae; phylum Streptophyta; class Magnoliopsida; order Geraniales; family Geraniaceae; genus Erodium; species Erodium maritimum. Next base: position 61,606,247 of record OY997594.1, read on the forward strand.
TGTTGGGCTTGAGTCAACCTGGCCCAAGTTTGTTTCAACTCCCTTTCTTTTTTTTTTCTCTTTGTTTTTTGCAAATGTTCCAACGTTCGACCCGTTTTTCAACCTCGACGTTCCAATCGAGCAGAAATTAAATAATGAATCTTTTAATCCGGAGCGGTCTTTACATTTTTTCAAAGGTGCCTCATGTTAGTTAAATTCAGGTACTAGACCTTTTCTTGTTAGTCTTTCGGTTATATGTTCTTGCTGTGTTATTTTTTTCTTGTGAGACTGTTGAGTAGGTGTTGTTCTTCAGGGTTGTCTACCCCCTGGTTGTAAGGTTTTATGTTGGTTGTTCTGTTCCTCATTTCGTCTACCCCCTGGTTGTAAGGTTTTCTGTTGCCTTGCTGATAAAAAAAAGTATCAGAAACTGAGGTTCCACTTATTACAAATTGTAGCCTTTTTTTATGAAAAGCAGGAGGCATCAATTTTATATATCAGTCAAAATGACATACGTACAATGTGATGAAAAGGCACAAGCGAACGATAAATATTACAAACTCCAGACTAACTAGCCTATAATATTACTGACTCCCTACCGAAACCAGAATGCAAAACAGAGCACCCTAGAACGTGCAAACAACGTGCATGTCAAAAGTGTAACAATGTGCACACCAAACCGTGCCACATAGCGGGCATACCAAACCGTGCAACAAGTGCACACCCAATTTGCACCAAGTGCAGTTATTGAAATACAGTAACACAAAAAGAAAAAATAAACCTTAGCCGATTTAGAGTCGTTACCGTCCGACAAGGGACCTTGACCCGAGGAATCCAGAAAGCACGCACTCTAGATCCTCGCTAAAGGTAACCGATAAGGCCGAATCTACAGCGTGACGAGCCGCCGGAGCTGCCCACCACCGCCTAAACCAACCTTGCTCGACCGTAGCCACCAAAACAGCTTCGAAGAAAGGAGTTAGAGAGATGGAGACGGAGACTCTGCCGGTAATAGCCAAGGCCGAAACCCCAGTCATTACCAACGGATAAAGAAGTTTGAGACGATTGCTTCTTCTTAGTTTAGGGTTGAGGGGGCGGCTGCTCTCTGAACTTAGTTACAAAAAAACAAAGTGATAATTGGTAATAGATCTGCTAAAAACGAATTGTTTATTATTTATGGAGCTAGAAGTAAATTGCAGCCTTCTTTGATAATGGCAAAAAAGTGATTGAAATTGTATTTTTGTTGCACCTCGTATCGATTTATTTTAGAATAGTTATTTTCCCAGCAAAATTTAAACAAAAAAAATCCAGAATTTGCTTCCTTGGGTCACGTTTTTATTATAAAAAAAAAATCAAGGGTAAGTTTGTGATTTGAAATAAATCGATACAAATTGCAAAAAAAATACAAGTTCAAGGCACTTTTTTGCCATTATCTTCTGCTCGGTTTTGTTTTCGTTATGTTATGACTTTCATTCTCTACTCTCTCACCAGAAGTTATTGTATTCTGTTGAGTTGACTTTTTATTTGACACTAGGTTCATTTTTGTTAGACAGGTGTAATAATGTATTTCTTTTGATTGTGTTTTGCAGCGCGAAATTGTTTTATGCTCTCATGACGTACTTGGAATGAAGAGAGATCATGTCGCCTTTTTTTCACTCGTTCAGAGCCCCTTCTACCCTCGTGATGTTAGTTCAGAATCAGCTACTACATCTCTTAGCGGCAATGAAGCAATCCGAAGATCAAATGTCTACTAGACCTAAAATTAGCTTTCCCTTGTCTATAGATACTGACCATAGGACAGAAGACAACTCCACATCCCGAAACTACATTCGGAGGGAGACCACCATTTTCTAGGGGTAAAATACCTCATCGAGCATCGGTTGCTTCTCAGAATCTCATAGATCCAGAGAGGAAGCACAATAAGGTAACCCGAAAATTTTAATTCTGCTTTTTATTTTTGTTTTGCTTGCGTTCTTCTGTACATATGAGGGATAAGTATGACAAAAGCACATTAACTATGTCACTTTTCTCACTAAACTACACTCAACTTTTGGATTTTCTCGCTTCACTCTATTTTGCTAATAAATGACAAAAATACTCTCTCCAACCATTTGCAGTATATAGGCAAAATTTATTGTAGCACTATAGCAGTATCATATTTGTGAAACATTAAAAATTATTGAATGGTGTTTTTGTCATTCATTAACAAAATAAAGTATTATTTAGAGAATGGTTATTTACGATTTGGTACCTAAATGTTTTGTCCACGAACGATATGGTACCCTTATGAATTTTTATTCGATTTTGGTACCCAAATGTTTTGTCCACGAACGATTTGGGTTAATGGGGTTAAACAAAGTAACAGACCAAGGCGAAAAGACCATTTTACCCTTTATCATTTTAGTTGACTTTTGACTTAAGAGTGAAAAGACTATTTTACCCCTTACATTTAATTTCATTAACATTTTAAGTAATTACTAAAATAATAATAATTAGTTATTTAAAAATTAATTATAATTAATTTAATTTATATAATTAATTGATTTATATTTATATATTTACTTATTTTTTAAATATTTTATTAACTGTATTATATAATTATTAAAATAATATTAACTTTTATTCTTTTTCTTTAATTTATATTTTCTAATTATTTTAAATTTTAAAAATAAAATAATTAAATTAGTTTATTTATAAAAATTAGTTTATTTTTTTTCTAATTTCCACAAAATCAGTTTCACCCCCAAATCGAATAACCCATAAAACAGTCATCGGCCCTCTTCGTCTCTGTCGTCGATATCACCGGCCCTATTCGTCTCCGTCGTCGATATCACCGGCGACAAGCTTGGGGATAGACCATGGCATACCAGATCTAGCGAGAGAGGCGACAAACGGCCGGGGTGGGCATGTCCGTGGAGAGGAAGATGAACAGTCGGCGTCAAATCCGATGAACACCCAGCGAGAATCGCTGGGGAAGATGAAGGTAAAGAGTTCCTTCTACCGACCTTCTTCGTCTTTACGGTGGCTTGACAAAGGGCGGCGACGAGTTCATATCTGGAAATTCCCGAGCAAGGTCGGGATCTCGCTAGAGATCGATGTGGGTAATAACACTTCCCGAGCAAGGTCGGGATCTCGCTGAAGAGTTGATGGACGTTGACCTGCAATTTCTGAAACGGGGGAGATGAAGTCGAAGCGGAGGAGATGAAGTTGAAGCAAAGAGGAGATGAAGTTGAAGCGAAGAGGAGATTAAGTGGAGGAGATGAAGTTGTATACATTAATTAATTTTTATTTGATTTTATAATTAATTTATTTGATTTGATATAATTAATTAATTTTTATTTGATTTTATAATTACTTTATTGGATTTCATATAATTAATTAAATTTTATTTGATTTTATATAATTAATTAAATTATATTGGATTTTATATAATTAATTAATTTTTATTTGATTTTATATAATTAATTAATTTTTATTTGATTTTATATAATTAATTAATTTTTATTTGATTTTATAATTAATTTATTATTATTTAAATTTGATTTAATATTCAATCAGGGAAAAATGGTAAATTTCCATGTTCAACTTAAGGGGTTTAAATGGACAAGGGTATAGTCGTCATTTCACACTCCACTTAACTGTACATGGTGTCACATGACTGATTTGGAGGAATATTTCGTTAACTTTCTAACGGAATATGCCAATTCCGTCCGTGGACAAATCATTTGGGTACTAAATTGGTCATTTGTAACATAAGGGTACCAAATCGTTCGTGGACGAAACATTTGGGTACCAAATCGTAAACAACCATTTAGAGAATATTTCACTCATCTGTGTGCACATTCTCAATTTATCTTTAAGTTTTTTTGTCTCAATTTATTTGGGTGTGGAATTACAAAAATATTCCTCTTTATTATTATCTTTTCCATTGAGGGTTTTTGTCATTCCACACCCAAAACTTAACAAGTGAGAGAGACAATGTTAGTGTACTTCCTATGCATAGCGATGGAGATTCATTCACTATTGGTATGAAATTGTAAAATTACAACAAGCAGAGACATTCGAGAAAGAGGTAATAATGACATTAGATCGAGCATCCATGTAGAATCAATGGTTGTCCAAAGAATACACTTATGTTCTTATCGATCATCTCATGAAGGGCAAGATGAAGCCTACCAACCATGATGGTCCTACTGAACAGTTGCAAGAGAAACAGTAGAGAGTGCCACATATTATATCCTTCTGGAATGGTGAGTGTCTTGTGCCTGTAAATGAAAAGTCGCTACGCTTTTGAGAGAAAACGATGAAGTCTGGTGGAGGCTATGCTTCACAGAGATGTACTGTTGGAGGTGGGCCCGAGGATCGAGCGAGAAGGTATGAGCTTCTTTCGCTGGACATTTGATTGTGAGAGAATGTGTATATCGAGCAAAGAAAATGATTTACCTGTATTAAAAATGGGTTGTTTCATGTTGATGCTTAGAGCATCCATAGTCATCTCGTCGGCTGCCGGCGAGATGACTTAAAATATTAAAATTTAATTACCTCCCCGGCGAGGAGGCAGCGACGTCTGCAGTGGGCGAGGAGCAGTCGGCGAGAAGGAGGAAAAAACATTAAAAAAATGAAGAAAAAAAATTTGCAACATAACCCACAACTTTATTATATTTATACATATACCACACATACGATAATTAAAACAAACTTTAACGATAATTATACATATAATTAGCACGCAGATGGTAAGTTAGTACATACTTAAAAGAAATCTAATTTTAGGACACGATCACGATCTACAGCTCGTGATTGTACTGCAGGAATTTCACCTGGTCTCGAGCGATCTCCCACAGACCCATCTTCATGAAATGGTTGCGATGGGCACTGTAGTGGGCAGCGGCTGCTTGAGAGCGAACGTGAGTCTCGGAAGTTCCCGGCGGGGCGTTATGAACTGCTGCACGGTAGCACAATTCATACCGGTAGATTCTCCGGGCGAGTTCCTGCCAGTGGTCTCGACACTGTTTCTGGGTTCTCGGCGGGGAATTGGGCGGAGCATTGTGGACAAAATTGGCATACACTTCCGGCCAATACCTATGATTTGGGCTCGGCCGGGCGTCCTGCAGCCAACATAGGACCAACACCATCTCCTCCTTGTTGGTCCACGGATATGAGCCTACGCCGGCCATTGGTGTTTCGAAGAAAGTGAGGAAAAATTGAAGAACAAAAGTATTGGAGATAGAGAGAGATTTGGAGAAGAGATGTGAAGAATGAAGGAGGAGAAGGGTGCCATTTATAGGCCAAAACCGCCGGCCACTAGGGGGCATATTGGTCATTTTGTGGTGGTGGTGGCAATAATAGCACATATCCCAATAATGGAGGCCTCATAATGTAAAAAAAAATCTTTTTTGACCAAATTCAAACAAGCCATTAAAGTAAACAAATTACCAAAACATGAAAATTAAAAACCATTCATTAAATAGGCATCTTGAATTACAACAAAAAAAAACAAGTACGGTAAGCTGGAAAAAAAAAACAAGTCACTGGGCCATCAGATTGCGCAAAATATTAAGCTGCGTCATGTGGGCCTGTAGCTGCTCGGGGTCCATGCCCGAAGTGTCGGCTTTTTCAGCTTCGACCCACTGCTGGTATGCCATCAGCTTCAGCTGCGCAGCCTTCTCAATGGTCCTGGCTTGGCTTGCTTCTTTGGCCGCTATATGGGCCCTCTCGACACGATCGGCAACCGCTTCCTTAGACGATGATGCTGAGCCCTTACCTCTGAGCCTTGCAGCCTTGGCGGCCTTGCAGCCCATAGGCCTCTTGTACTGGGGTTGACCCTCCGTATTAGCACCGGTCGTTTGCTGACTGTCCTCACAGCCCGGCGTGTCTTCACGAGGGCGCTTGCCAGAGTCGGTGGAATCTTCGACATCGAACTCCGTAACCGGTGTCGGTACAACGGGCTCCTCAACAGCAAAGTAATGAGAAGTCCACTTGTGTTCTCCTTTCACAAGATCCCACCAGTGTTTCCATGTGAATGGATGACCACATGCCTTTATGTATTGCTCCTCGGTCAACTGCATGATCGCCGCATCGTTCCGACCGCTCCTGTAGTCCCTGCAGGTCTTCACAAACAGCCCATTGAAGAACGTCACTTTGGGATTTGTCCCCTGTCAGTGGTCCTTGCACTGTTTCGCCGACCTCACCGGATCATCCGGGCCCCGAGTGGCTTCCATTTCCTCACCGATGGCCCCCCAGTACTTCAAATTATGCTTCTGGTTGCCATGCACTGAGTCGTACGAGTGGTGCATCCAGGCTTTAACTAACCTGCAGTCCTCCTCGGCGGTCCATAAGCAACGCTTTGCTTTGGCCTTTGTCGGACGGACGGACGGACGTACTTCGGCGGGCTCAGAAAGGGTTTGAGAGGATTGGACAGTCGGGTTGGGGGAAAAGGAAGGCTCCAAAAACTCTTGGGACAACGTTTCATCGGTCACATTCCTATAGTTGAGAACCCACTCGTTGAGATCGAAAGAAGACATGGCGAAAGAAATTTGAATTGGACTAAAAAGTGTAGTAGAAGAGAGAATTTGTGTGTGTTTAAAATGAATTTTGGGTTATGTATTTATAGGGGTGAAAAGTGAAAAAAAAATTAATGCTGCCAGCGACCAGGCCACGTGTCGCCAGCTCCTTCCTCGCCCACGGCCGGCGCGCCACCCGAGGAGATCAGATTCCTCCTCGCCAGCGAGATCTGCTGGCGAGGTCGTTAACGGCTACCCATCTCGCCAGCTGCTTCCTCGCCTGCTCCTCGCCAGCTCCCCGCCTGTTCCTCGCCGGCGACATGATCTCGCCAGCTGCTCCTCGCCGACCACTGTAGATGCTCTTATTTGAATAGTAGCCACCCATGGGTCTTGTAGTTGTTGTAAGGGGTGTGTCACATGCGATTTTGTAAATTCAATCTTTGTATGTTCTTACAGATATCAAATGTATCATAAAAATTTATGGCCCGGAATCAAATGTGTTAAGAGCATGTACAACGCAAGGGTTTGTGTTAGGGGCTTGGGTAAGGGGCTCGTATACTGACTGTGCAAAATAGTGGTTCACAGCCCCTGAATTTAACTGTATTCCAAAATGGTGAGAACCATGTAGGGGCTTGGGTTGTGACTGGATGTTGATTGAATATTTTGTTGTATTACTTAAATTATTTATTAAAACATTAAATGTTATATAAAAATAAAATTAATTTGATAAAATTAATTAATTATAAATAATATTAACACCAGTCATTAAAAAATGAACTTCAACTTTTATTTATCCCTTTAATAATACGACCCCCAAAAAATATAAGTTGAAGCATACAATCCAACATAAACATCATTCTTGTTGAAGTTTGGTCATTTGAATTTCAAGGTCTTCCATTCGATCCCACAATCGGGACATTATTAATCTGTGTCGGGTCGACTACTCTTCGATGAAGTTGGAGGTGTCATTCTCCTGCATGGCATTGTATTGGTTGAAAAGTTGTTGTCATTGCTTGGAGAACTCCATATGTTGCGCTGCCTTGTCAAGCTTTAGTCGGTCTGTTTCTAAAGCTAACCGTTCACGTTTGGCCTTTGTTCGTTCCATGTCCGCCAACACACTCATTTTCTCTTGAAGCCTCTTCCCTATTCTCTTCGTAGACTTCTTGCCCAATGGTCGCTTTTCTACACGTTGAGGTGTAGGGGAAGGGGGTCTTTGTTGATGAGCTCCCTCGTTCGGATCAAAGGATACCCATTTTGGTTGGGATTCACCACCGAGAGGTGTGTAATCTTCATCGGTACTTGTGGGTGGGGTTGATCTGTAAGCCCCAGCCTCATCCAACCCTTGTCGTCGTACATGAGCGACTGTGCCTTCCTTGACATCGAACTTTTCCTCGTTCTCAAGCAGGGCGACCCAATGATCGAGGTCTAAATTTTTCGTATCGCCCGGCTTCATTTCCTCATCCGGTAGGTCTCTCCATATCTTCTTCGCCTTGGTCATGTAATCTTGATGGATCCATCCGCTCCGCACGTCGGCCTTCGAGGCCTTTAGAATACCGAGGAACCTCCGCGTCCACGTCCCAAGACTGTTCCAATGGTTTTTGATGGCCTTCCACTCGAAATGCGGGAAACCGGGTACCTCATTGTACAGCTTCGTAACTGTGCACCAGAATGTCGTACCTAGTTGGGAGTTTCCCTTAATCGGGTCTTTTAGTGTCTGGAGCCAGACCTATATGAGGTGTTTCTCTGCCTCGACGGTCCATTTTCTCCTAGTTTGTGTCACCCTTGTTGGTCGTTGTTGGGAAGGGACGATAGAGGATGACTGCGACGACATACGGGTGCCACTGTTCCTATCGACGTGTTATTTCTATGGTGGATAATCAAGGTACCTATAGTATTTGGTACCCTGGTTGAATTTCCCTGCACCGACATTGAAATGCCCTGAATCGGGGTTGAATCGAGGTGTAAAGGAGTAGAGTTCACCTGGAAAGGGGTTGAATTGACGTGTGTTGAATTTCAGTTTCCAACATTCACGTCAATTCTACTTCAAATAAATTAAAAAAAAATGAAACAAAAAAGTCGAGAGTCACTAGGTTGCGTCAACAAGTCCCGAAAGTTTCCTAGGTCCCCAACGATGATTTGAAATCTTTCGACCTACGTTATTCGTCATCTGGTGACTGAGAACGTGGAGTTTCGTCGTTGGACATTTTCGATCGGATTTTTAGAGAGAGGAAGTTGAGAATGAGAGTGTGAAAGTGGAGAAAATTTTGAGAGAAGTTGGAGAATGGTTGGTGGTTTGAGAATGGAGTTGAGGGTCTTTATAGGGAGAAAAATCGGATTTAATTAATAATAAAAAAATGTTACCTTTACCGATTGTTGAGAACGGTCGGATTTTTTTTGTCTCGGCAAGGCCACATGTCGCAGTCTCATTGGCAGGCGCATGACCGGCGACCCATGAACCATCGAAACGCACTACCGGTTTGCGAGTCGCGGGCCGCAACCCCGACCCGTGATTTAGCGGTTCGTGGCCATAGAAAATGCGCTCCACAACGCGCTACCCGCGACCATGAAACATTAAATCACGAGTCATCAGTCGCGGTTCGCATCTTGGTTCGTCCCGTTGTACGTGCTCTAAAGATATTGGTTCGAGATACAACCAGATTTTTTAAATTTATTGGTGCAGATGTGATACATCTTTTTTGCATGTTGTAGTTTCTTTTATTCCATTATTAGGAAGAAATCTCAACTCTTTTTCAACTATTTATTATACAACCAGCGAAAAGTAAATACCTGGAAATATTTTTTGCGGTCATCCCTACCTTCAACATACGATTGATAATTAATATTTTAGCATACCCCATCGAAGGTCGGGGTATTTTGTCATCCCGAGTGTGCCTCATAATTGGTTGAAGTGGTGAATACAATTGGTTGTAAGATCCGTTATGCTTGAAGTGGTAAATACAATAGAAGATCAATAGGAGGAATTAATAATATATGCAGATTGAAACAGAAAATTTTAGAAGACACTAACCAATACTATTGGAGTCTATCATGAAAAGATAAGTCACAGAAATTTGATTTAACAATACCATATCATCAACACTAATCGAAGACAAAAGCCATAACACCAAAGGGTACCATACAGTGTATTAGAAATTTAGAACACAACAAAATGTCAAAACATAAAAAAAGACTCACAAACTCAAAGTAGAACACAACTTAGTTTCTCACAATAATAAAGATATTAATAATAGTAAACCAGAGCTCGAGTGAATGGTAACAATAGTATTACTCTTCCTCGGACTCGGACTCAGCATTCTGAAGCCACTCAATGAACGGCTTGCAGTTCTTCCATATGAGGGAGCTTTTGTTTGCACCTTTAAGGCCTTGCTCGTACCACTTGAGTACAAACTTCTCCTCCACCACATCCTCGTCATACAAAGCCTTGAGAACCATAGCCACCTCCTTCACCGCCTCTGGCCTCCCCTTCTGCACACAAAAAGACTCGATAGCATGTAACAGAAACATCTCGGATCCCTCACCTTGACACGATGCGGCGAGATACTTCTGCTTCTTCTCCACCTCCTTGGCAAACCCCTTCCCAACACCTTCAAACAGGGCCTCAAACAGAGCATCAATGACTTGCTGAGGTGTGCCCGAGAGGGATGTGAGGAATGACGTCAGCTGACTTTCGGATGAGTCCTTCTTCAGGTGCTCTTTTATTTCATCCACCAGGGACTTGCTCTCTGGAGAAGGGGATTTCTTCACTGACTTGGCTTTATTTTCCTCATCGGTGCATAACATCACCATTTCTGCTGTGGCAGCGCTCAGCTGTTCCTGCATGCGTAGCCTGGCTGCTTCGGCTGAGGTGTCCGTCTGCCATTGGACATCGTCGTCGTCATCTTCGTCATCAGCTTGGTCGTTCCCGTTGATCTGGCTGGCTGGTGGAGAACGATCCTCGTCAGAGACATTGGCTTTCTTCTTTGTTGACACGGTTTTGGAAGCATCCTTGGAACTTGAAGACCCCTTCTTTTTCACTGCCTCTTTCTTTATTTTCTTAAGCTCCTCATCGGCGGCCTCTCCTTCCTTGAGCCTCTCCTTCTCGGCCCTCCTCATCGCCTTCTTGTCTTTACCCGATTTCTTCTCTGGGGGGTTCTTGAGGATAAATGTTGTGAGCTTGTCCCTCATATCAACATCAGAGAGAAACCCACATGCAGCGCACTTCAAAGTGATCATCTGCGTTTTTGTGATGACAACCTCAGTTTCAGGGTTCCCACACCCATAACACTGAACATATTTCTTGATGAAGTTTTCAAGAAGACCCGCGAGCTTCGGTGTATCATGCTGGCCATTGACGTGGGATGTTCCAGTCTTCTCATCAAATTTGGATTGAGCTCCAAGTTCACAGCCGAAATACTTGGTGATATAAGAAGCAGGTCTAGCTAGGGCCTTGGCGATATCAACCATGTTAACAACATTAGTCTTAATGCCATTTCCTCTGCCTTCAATCTTGGTCATCATTCTTGGCATCTTGTACCTGTAAAAGGCATCGTCGCTGTTGGCAGCACCAATGTTTTGCAAAGCCATGTTGTCGATGCTTCGTTAATCACCGGTCAGAAACAGTCTAGACTGGAAATGGGAAATATTGTATTCAGATTGTGTGCCTCAAAAGTACCAAGATGGGTACAGACCAATCTATGTGAGGATTGTCTGTTCTTTTTTCTAGATGAAGGACAGTACTCTCCAAGCAACCCAATTGATGACAAATAGAGAGAGGTACTCTCAGGCATGCAAGCTTCAAACTGAATGTCCTCCACTTTGACAACCTGCAAATATAGCAGACTGAACTGCAACCTTCCAGAAGAAAGCATTTAATTAGACACATCATAAATGAACATTATCACAGACAATAAAGTACAGTTCTAATGGTTAAAAATATAGGAAATCAAACAATATCTCAAAGTTCATGAACTGTAAAAATATGCATTTTGGTACAATTTATGCAGATTTCCATACAAAGACCCACAGAGAATATATGATATCACATAGGGGTGGGCGTCGGCCGGTGACCGGCCCAAAACCCAATTTCCGATAACCGAACCGGAAACTCCAGTTACCTAAGATCCACCACCGGCCCCATCACCGGCACCAGCAGAGAAGCTGATAACAGGCCGGCCCAAGTACCGAGCGGTGATGGCTTATAACCGGCCCGCCAGGCCCAATTGGATTTCTGTTGGGCCTTTAAATTTTAGCCCCAAAACAACATTTTATACAAAATTAAAGGCCTAAACAACCTTAACTTTACGAACATGCCAATTTTCAACAAATCAAACATTCAAACGCAACATAAAAATTCCCCCATGGTTTCAGAAACCATATTTCAAGTTAACAACACAAAAACAGTTCATGTCAAAAAATAAAGTTTTGACAAATCTATTATGAACCTATTACGACAAAAAAATATCTGTAAGGTCATCAAAAGTGTCTTCAAAACTCATAAAATCAAGGTAACTGCCAACCAAAATAAATAACAAGAATCGTACAAGAATTGTCAATAACTCAGGGTATACTTTTTTTTTTGCAATTATCCATATTTATTATGATGGGAACTAGATTCATGTACTGAAATAACAAGATTTGTACAAGGCATTTAAACACGTGTAATCTATACACTTACACTTCAACAAGTATGAATACTAATGTACATAAACCACATCAATGTAAGCAAATTGCACGAATTTTGAAACACCAATACAATTCCATCCCATAGCAATTTCCCAAATCCTAATGTTTCAATTTTCAATAAGCTAAAAGGACTCAAGACCACGTTTGGCTGCACAAAATGGATTCAATTCGAAACCTAATCTCAAAACAACCCCACCGGTTCCAAAACCTCCCACAGAAGCGCATAAAAATTGAAATTCAAAACCAAAATGCATATATATCCATCGGATGAAACGAAAAAAAAACTAGGAATCGAGCAACGAGATCAACGAACCACCAGTCCATCCTAAACACAAATGAAAACAAAAAAGTCATGCAATCGATGAGGGAGAGGCGAAATCGGGATCGACCATACCTGGAAGCGGTGAAAAATACGCGGCGGCGATCGGAGAAGTCCGAGGAAGAGAACAGGGGAATCGTCGGTACGGAGGGGGTGGAGCGCGGCGAGAACTGCGGCAGAGAGCGGCTGAGCTTGGCGCTCCCGATGGCCCCGGCGGGTAAGGTTTAGTTTTTGGTTTCGATTTCTTCTGCTTCACTCTTGGAGTTTGGATTGGGCTTTGGGACTGCTACAGATCTTTTAACGACACCGTGACGACAGATCTTTTGGTAATGAGTCCGGTGGTGGGCTCGTGAAGATGGATGTCCGGTGGTGGGCTCGTGGAGATGGAGGTCCGGTGGTAAAGCTCCGGCCGAATTGATTGAAGCTCTTGCGCCTTAGAGAGGAAGGGAGAAGGAGTGGCGTGAGGGAGAATGGGAGAAATGAGGGTTTTAATTTAGGTATAGAGGGATTAGGGGTATGTTAATTTTTTTATAAAATTAGGGTCATGTTTAATGTACATGTACATTAACTTTTTTTGTTCAAGCATATAGGGAAAATTAGTATTTGGCTAGGTTCTAAAAGTCGTTAGACGTTAGTCGGACGGTTAGATCTTTTAGGAATTAATCGGGAATTAAACGGGGATTAATCGGATTTGTATTTTTAATTTTTAATAGATATATTATTATATATAGAAATAAAATATGAATTTCATTATATTAAAAATGGTAACAAGTATTTAAAATACCTAAAAAATAGCATCATACAACTCAGAAGCACAACCCTTAATATCATTAACATCAAACAACTCTGCATAACCATCTAATTATTTTAATTGAGTTAGTATACTACCCAAAATTGTTGAAGCCGCCTAGGCGGGTCGGCTAGGCGTAGGCGAGCGTCTAGGCGGCGTCCAATCGGGATTTTTAGAACACTATTATTAGGTATGAAAATGATAAAAACGTAATTTTACAGGAAGTTTACCAGGATCTCTCGCAAGAATCTGTCGGTAAACTTACAAGGCCTTGTCGTGGGTCTATATGTCCACCCATTCCCTCGTCGCCCGCCTTCGCCTCACCGAGTCTTTTCGACCTCATTGCTACGCGGGGGTTCTGCATGAACGGATATCCAGTCGTTTTCCCAACCGCTCCCGGCCAAGGCCTTCGGCCACAAGCGGTGTCCACCATCGGCACCGCCATGCACGGTCGAATCTTTCCGTCGAGCACAATTTCCGGGTCAAGCCAGCCACTGTATGTCCCTCTTGCTTCTCAAGGGGTTGTGGATGCCTTTTCCAACCGACTTGGGGGTGTATCCTTTGAAGATGACCCGGATGAAGACGAAGTAGTCATAGTCCCGATCACGGCCTCCACATACCGGCATGATGAGGAGGAGGAGGAAGAAGATGCTGATCTGACGAGGGCTGCCAAACAGGCCTGCCAAGAACCATGAGTCGCCAAGGAGCTCGGGGGTGGAAAGTTGGTGGCCTACCCCTCACGACCCGGGACCAGGGCTACCTGTTGTGACTTGGGGGAGCGTGTCTACACCAAGGAGTTTTTGCTATTTTTTCTGCTGTTTATTTCGTTTTAGTTTTGTGAATGTTTTTTCTGTTATTTTCAGTACGCTACATTATCAGATCAGGGTAGAACGTAGGAATATATTTTGTTGTCTAGAATAGAAATTAGGCTTTTTCTACGGGTTCATGAGCGTCAGGTGTCCTACGGGAGGCTCGAACTATATTATGTTCTTAGGACGTTTAGCCATAGTTGTAATGTTTGGCTGACATTAATAATGCAATTTCTCGTCACCCGTTTGAAAAAACGTTGACTATAAGGGGGAAATATGGTTTATGGCTAGAATTAACACATAATCGTCGTTGGATTGCAGGAGGATTAGTGTTTTATCGCTGATCATCGACGTTTACAACTGCACTTGCTCTTAGAGCATCCCTATCGAGATAACGTCAGAAGGATGTCAACCATATAAATTAGGGTTAGTGTTAGCGCTAATCGATGGGATATGGACGTTGGTAGGGTGCTTAAGGAACAACGCCGCTACGCGTAGCGCTTCACGCTCCCTTGCGCTCTTTATCGTTCCAACCACAAGAGAATTTTTATATCGCTTAATTTTCTTCTGTGCAAAGAGTAATAAATTTAAAGTATGAAAATTTGATTTTTTTTTTTTTTTCTTCTTCAATTATTGTTTTAAACTTTTAAGTTTCAAGGAGTAAAATCATTGTTTAAAACAAACTTCTACAAATTGCAACAAATTCACAACACTTCTTCGAAATTCTCTAAAAATAATTGATTACAAAGTTACAAAAGGTGAATAGCTTAGAATATTTATTTTCAATTATCCCTTTATAAAACATCCACATGTTAACTCAAATATCTTTAGGAAATAATACAAAGAAGTTCAATAAAATGTAAGGTCTGTATAGATGCAAAGAAACAAAATTTCCAATTCATCTACAAAAGGCCACAAGAGGTAACACATTGTACAAGAGATCTCTTCAACTTCCTAAATGCTGTAGAAAAGATGCAAAGTCTAAAGGGTAATGCTGAAGTACTCAAAAAATGGAGTTAAGGCCAAACTTGAGTATAACTTCCACGGGGTGAAGAAGAAAGTCGATGTGATTTGGCTCACCCGTATAAAACAAGACCTGAACTACGAGCAACGCTCCGCTAAGTCTCGACTCTCCTATCATCTTCTTCTCGATTCTCGGGTGAGGTCGCTAGGTTATGCTTGCCACCATCTTCTGGTTTCCCCGGTGAGGTCTCTGGACTATGCCCAGTACTATCTTCTGGATCTTCCGGCGTGGTCTCTGGGTTATGGTCACCATCATCTTCTGGATCCTCGGGTGTCTCTTTGAAGAACTCTTTATCAGGGTACATCTTCTCAAATAGCTGTCAGGGAACCGGCACCAAATCCATGTCAGCACTTATAAACGCAAAGATTACTCATTATAGGGATAATTGCAAAAAAATACCCTTGGTATTCATTTTTTTGCAACTTGTAGCCCTCTTCTTTGACATTTGCAAAAAAGTTCTCTGAATTTGTCTTTTTGTTGCGCTTTGTATAAATTTGTTCTAAAATGACACTTTTACCCTTGGAAATTACAATTCAAAAATAATAATTAAAGAGCAAAAAATTCAAATTTTCGTATCCCTTAAATTTCTTACTCCCTGTACGAAGAGGAACAAAAACAAGGGATATGAAAATCTGGATTTTTTGTTTGTTTTAGACTTCTTATTTAAAAAAAAATTGTAAAGGTAAAATCATCATCTTTATACAAATCGCAACATAAAAACAAGTTCATGGTACTTTTTTTGCATTTATGAAAGAAGAGGGCTACAAGTTGCAAAAAGTGAATATATAAGGTTTTCTTTTGCAAC
This sequence comes from Erodium maritimum, assembly GCA_963921825.1. Lineage (NCBI taxonomy): Eukaryota > Viridiplantae > Streptophyta > Magnoliopsida > Geraniales > Geraniaceae > Erodium > Erodium maritimum. Next base: position 61,622,152 of record OY997594.1, read on the forward strand.
TACCCCAAATAACAATTTGGGGTTTAACAAAAACACAGTACAAGTTCATAAAGATTAATACCTCTCGACTAGCATCCAGCGTATCATTGTAGTTAAGACCACCATCAGGCATGGGAGTAGAGCAGATGGATTCATATTGACCCTGAAAAATCACACAAAATGGTTTCAAGAGTAATTAGTATTGAAACCACAAGGCCACATAATGCTGACAAAATTATCATTTTCACATTTTTTTTTTGTATTCAACTTGAGCCCCCACAAATTTTATTTTGATAGATTTCTCGATAAAAGAAATCAACAAGATATCTACTCAATAAGAGAAAAAAAAGTGTGGACCCTGAGGCATTCACCTTTTTTTAAGGGATAATTGCAAAAAAAAAGTACCCTGAGGTATTCACCTTTTACTGTTTGTGGCCTTCTTCTCTAATAATTGCAACAACAAAAAAAACGCATTTTAAAAATGATGATATTACCCTTAAAATTTTAAATTTTAAAAATGATAAGTAAATACAAAATAATCTAAAATTTCCCCCTCCCTCAATTTTCTTCCTCTTAGGATGGATATTCTGGATTTTTTTTTACTTGAGATTTTTGAAGGGTAATATCACTATTTTGAAACAAATTTACAGTGTAACAAAAGGCAAGTTCGTGGTTTTTTTTTTTTGCAATCATAAGATTTTTGAAGTGAATACTTTAGGGTATTTTTTTGCAATCATCCTTTTCTTAATGATAATCAATGAAGATATAAAGTCTTGTCTCAACATAAGAATCGAAGAAAAGAAGACTACCTTTGTGACCTTCTGAACATACAAAGCACTCCATAGTAAAAAGGGTTTTGCTTCTTCACTATCCTCACTTTCAGTGACTGAAGTTCCTTCTGGACTTGCTGAATCAACTAGGGTAAAGATAGTTTTCATTGCTGCACTCAGTAACTTCTTTCCTTGATTGGCATCTTCACACAAGACGGAAAGGTATAACACAAACCTGGTGAAGTAGAAGCAAAAATAATGTTAAATCAAGCAAGCAAAAGACTTATTTCATCAACTTCAAGAATAAGACTTACATGCCATCGGGACAAACAGCCAAGTTGCTACTTATCTGGAGAGCACGAACTGAAGTATCCTGCTCAGGGAGAAAAGCTGGAGAGAGAAAAAAAAACTTAGTCCATATTAGTTGTCCTTTAGCAAGCTACTATATAGGGATAATTGCAAAAATATGCCCAGAGGTATTCACTTTTTGCAAGTTGCATGCCCTCTTCTTTGAAGATTGCAATAAGTGCCATGGACTTGCCTTTTGGTTACACTTTGTGTGAAGTTGTTTCAAAATGATGATTTTACCCTTTAAAAATATCAAGTAAATAACAAAAAACCCAGAATTTTTTTCCTCTTAGTACATGATGCTTTTTTGCAACCAGTAAAGAAGAGGGCTACAAACACCAAAAAGTGAATACCTCAAGGAGGTGAAAATTCTGCATTTTTTGTTATTTACTTATCATTTTTAAAATCTAAAATTTCAAGGGTAAAATCATCATTTTGAAACAAATTTACACAAACCGCAATAAAAAGGCAAGTACATGGCGTTTTTTGCAATTATTAAAGAAGAGGACTACTGACAGCAAAAAGTGAACACCACAGGGTACTTTTGGCAATTATCCCTACTATATAAGAATAATAAAAAAATATCAGCCATCATTTGAATGTATCAACATTTGGGTTCCAAGACTACCCCTCAGTAGAAGGGAGGTCCGCTTTTGTCACTTGACCCAACAAGAGTTATGGAGAAAAGCCCAAATAGGCCCAACCGGACTTGAACCCTGGTACCATAGGCCCAAGTTCAAGTGCTCGGCCAAATCGGACAAGCAAGTGTCGGTATATATGGATAAAACTATATAAGTAACTTACACCGAGGTGGGTATACAACAAGCAAATTCGATACATCTGGTTTCAAAGAACTCCTTGTAATGCATATTGCTCTAGCCACCTTCAACCTAACATCTCCTAGGTTGCAATATTTAAGACTCCCTTGCAGAGTATCGGGTGTAGTCAATGGAGGTAGAACTGTATAAGATGGATCCAGAACCAGCTTTTGGCTGAATAAATCCTGACCAGTCGCTAATCTAACACCTTTATATTGTCCATTTTCCTGCAAAGTTTCAAGCAAGCATATAAGTATGCAAGCACATATGTATCTATATATGCAACCACAAAATCATGAATGTATGTATACAGGGGCGGAGCCATTTAAGACCTAGTGCCCCCCTCAAATTCTTCTAAACCTTGTATACTGCCTTTTGTTTCTCAATTTCCTCGTATTATCTTTAAAAAAAAAACGTTGAAAGTGCCCCCCCCCCCCCCCCCCCCGAATTTTTTTGTAAAACCTTTTTTATTACTTTTTATTTAAATTTCTTAACATCATCTCTTTAAGTTCCTAACTTTTGAATTATTTATATTACTTATTCTTTAAACTCTTTGATTCTAATGAATCTACCAAAACTTATTTTTATTTAAATTAGATTTTAAGGATGAAATGTATTAATTATATTACTTTGATCAATTTATTTATTGACTACATTGACATTGACGTATTTAATTTTTTTTATTGGTTTATTTGTGATTATTATGATCTTACTGGATGCTATTACGATTCTGAAAAGAGTATTTTATGTTATGTATATAAGACTCGGCTGAGAAATTAACTCATAGTTTTCAGCCCTGTTTATGGCTGAAATTATGTAGTTCTTGTTTTTAGTCTGCTTCTGAGCAGACTGCTATCTTTCTCTTTTCGAGATTGAGTCCTTTATAAAACTTCTCTGGTAAAAAAAAAAAATCGGTAGAGAAATTGAGTGGGAGACCAATAGATGAGTGACAATATGATCATATATACATCGAGAAAGATATTTATTATTGTATTTACGATGAAAGTGTTTAATATTTTCAAAATATAAAATCTCGACGCCACGTCTTGTAAAATAAGTAGTCATCTATTGTATTTTTATACAATGTTAATATTTTTATTGTTACTTTGTATTTTTTTTTCTTTTTGAAGTTATGCATTAGTATTATTATCCAAAAAAAATTGGTGCCCCCTTCACCAAAAAACCTAGCTCTGCCACTGTATGTATATATGTATCAGCGTAAGTACACACCTTGTCCATAAGAACAGCATTGACAGGCATCCGAAGAACCTGGATCATAGAAAAAGATTCGTGTGCAAATAAGTACTTCACAATACAATAGCAAAATATTCATATTAACCCAATAGCAATCATCGTCTGTGAGAAAAAGGAATTCTTATTTATTTTCTAGAAATGGTAGCTAAATAATTATGCCGGGCCTTGGATCATGAAAAGGCATATAAGTATTCATAGGCTTATTGCAAGTCCATCAAATGAACGTAAACCAAAGGAATAATTGCAAAAACTTACGGTGAACTATGAGTGTTAAACAAATACTGTATGTGAACTATTTTCTGTTTCAAAAAGTTGAAAGTACCCATGCAAAAGTGTATAGATAAGGGTTCCTAATTGCAAAACACGTATACATGAGGGTACAAATTGCAAAACATGTACAATGTATAGAGAAAACTGTCATTTCTAAAAAAATTGAAGTCGTATGACTGTCACATGACTAATTTCCAGATTTACAGACAGAAAATAGTTGGGGATGTTTTTTGCAAAAAATAAACAATAATTCACCGATTGTATTTGCAGAACACACATAGTTCACCGCAAGTTTTTGCAATTATCCCTACTAAGTATATCAATTGGAAAGGCATCAAGGAAAGAGAAAAAAAAAAGTACAAGCCAACACACTTTTAATGCAGACATACACAGAGAAACTATGTCCCTCCCTGTACATGGGAACTTACATAAATGGAACCTTTAACAGCTGCACGACGGCAAAATGCTTGTGGAAGTTCTCCTTGACCATAAATAGGGTATATCAAAGCCCCAAGAGCGTTGTGAAATCTGAACAAAGAAATAGCTATAAATTACAGTTTTGTAGCACAAGTGTAGCTTGAATTAATACAATGAACTTCAAAATTACAAGATAAGCAATGAAGATAGAATAAAAGGGTCAGAGTTACCTTCCAACTGATGCATGGTACATGGCCAAACGTTCAATTCCATCTTTAGTCTTGAGTACAAATTTACAAGCTTCCCGATTTTCTTGATCATAGTCTGCCATGGCAATTGCATAGAGAATGATCCTGAAGTAATAATTAGAAACAGTAAAAATACTAGTAAAAAGAGCAAGGAAGTGACCTAAATAAGAGCTTTCATTTGCATTCAAATCTTAGCAACCACATGCACTGGTTTCCAAGTCCATAAAAAACACAAGAATACTATTATACTATAGTACGATATCATTTTCCGAAGGGAAAACCCCAAATGTGCACTATATTTCGACCTTTTTTAGCGGAAACGTGTTATGCTCGCCTTTTTTTTCAAAAGCGCACCTTACTGTCACCTTTATACTAAGGGATAATTGCAGGAACTTGCGGTGAACTATGCGCGTTCTGCAAATACTATCAGTGAACTACATTTTTTTGCAAATGGCATCCCAACTGTTTTCCTCCCGCAAATCCATTAAAGGGGTTATTAGCAAAAGGGTAAATTACAAATGCATACCCTTAAGTATGCCCATTTAACCGATGCATACCCTTAAGTTTGAACTTAACCGATGCATACCCTAACGTTTCGTTTATTAACAGAAAACCCCTTCCGTCAGTCAGATCCGTCTGTTTACTGTTCACTTTTCCAAAAATACCCAAAATACCCCTAATATATATCTGATTTTATTTTAATAAATTTATTTTAATAATAAATCTCATTTTAAAAAACACTTCCCTGTCATAAACCTACCTTATCCCTTACAAATCAGAACCTACCATTTTCTCAGATCTCATTTCATCTTCGTCTTTGGAGGAACGACGTCTCCGGCGATGGCAAGATAAGACCACATGACCGAGCTCTAGCGGAGAAGGGGCGTCCACGGCGAGGTCCTGCACCAAGGTCGAGATGCTATGGCGGGGTCGGTGGTTCCGATTTCTTCTTTGTCCCCTCTCGAGTTCTCTTACGAGTTCAGATCTAAAATCGAGTTCTTTCTCGATTTGAGATCTGAACTCGAGTTTGTTGTTTTGATTTCCTTGTTCACTTCCTTCTCTATTTTAAGGTTTGATTTTGGGGTTTGTTGGGTTAGGAGTTTCGATGTTCAGATTTGTGTTCATTATTCATATGGAAATTTTGATGTTGTTGATGGTGTTGATTAAAGCAGTTTGGGTACCAATTTTGTGTTCACGGGAGTTTGTTCTTGTTTTTTTTCTTTGCGGATTGGGAATTAAATACCTCTGATTTTCATTTCATATTGTTATGGTGTTTGAAGAAAGTGCTCTGGGTACCATATTTTTTGTCATTGTTCATTTTTTTGGTTTCTCTGTGGGCTTGGAGCTGGATGAGATCAAGCTCAGGATCACCAAGTTGTTCAGGAACACCACATGTAGTTTGTACTGTATTTTTATTTTATTTTGTTGAAGTGAAGAAGTAGATGTTTAATGGCATTAGAATCTTCATGGGAGAAGAAGACCAACAAGCAAAAATCAAAAGATAATGAATTAAAAAGTGAGAGAAAGTGTATTAAAAAATGAATGAAAACTAATTTTTTTAGAATTAAATTTGAATTTATGAAAAATGAAAACTGATTATTTAAATAATAAAAAATGATTTAAAAAAACAATTTTTTAAAAATTAATAATGAAAATTAGTAAAAAAAAAAGTATTTTAAAAATAGAAAATAAAAAAGAAATTGTAAAAATAAAGTACTGAAAATTTTAAAATACGAAAAGGATTAAAAAATAGATTTATATTAAAATCTGAAATTTAAAAAAATAGTCTGAAAATTATAAATAAAGATTTGGAATTAAAAACAGAAAATTAAAAAATATATAAACAAAAGAAAAGATTATAGAAAGGAAAAAAATAAAAATAAAAGAATTAAAAACTAAATTATGGCAGGTTGTGTAATATAAAAGGGTAGTTGAGGGTATTTTGGTCTTTTTACACTTCACTGTTACTGTCTGACTGACGGAAGGGGTTTTCTGTTAATAAACGAAACGTTAGGGTATGCATCGGTTAAGTTCAAACTTAAGGGTATGCATCGGTTAAACGGGTATACTTAAGGGTATGCATTTGTAATTTACCCTTAGCAAAAAGTCGAAAGTACACCCCTGCAGAAGTGTATACATAAAGGTTCCAAATTGCAAAACACGTATACATGGGGGTTACAAGTAGCAAAAGACGTATAATGTAAAGGGCAAAATTGTCATTTCCAACAAATTAAAGTCACGTGACTAATTTCAGTTGAAGATGACGGATTTGCATACAGAAACTAGTTGGGGAAGTCATTTGCAAAAAAAAAGTTCAGTGATAGTATTTGCAAAACATGCATAGTTCACCGCAAGTTTTTGCAATTATCTCTTAGTATTATCATCTCCTACTTGCTTCACTCTGAAAGTAATAACTCCTAAGAATGCGAATCTTCATCATCCAAAGAAGATGTACTTGTTAACAAAGATTTGATAAGAAAACTATATGGAAATAAATTCGAATCCAGATAATATAAAGCTTGAGACTATCAAATGATCAACTGAATTACTGATTCAATTAACTTGTTTGAATTCCAAAGCAAAGCATAAAATCAGTTCAAAAGCAAATCCAATCCAAAAATGAAGAAATGTCACTAACAAATAGAGAAGGTCGATGTGATCTGTACGATTTTATCTTCGGCGGCAGCCGCATTTTGGTCAGGAAGTCAACGAACGGACTGGCCAAGTCCTCGTCGGAAATCCTCGGCCGGTCTTCCTCTCCGGCGGACGAACCCATGTGCCCCTGAACAAGCTTGAAGAACTTCATCAACTGGTTCTTCTCGAGAAACGAGAGCTTCTTATCCTTGAAAATGGCCGCCCGAGAATCAGGAACGTTGACCAGCTTCCCGTCGTCGTCGCACACGAAGCAAGCGTCGATGCTCTTGAACTCCATGTACTGATTCGCACCCGATTTCAGGATCAGATCGATGGTCTTATCGGCGCAGAACAGAGCCCTAGGGCCGGCGAGATCGAGATTGAACTTTCTGGAGTCCGCGATTTCGGAGGCGAGAGGGGAGATCTCGACATCGGAGTAGAGATTGCGGGGGGTGAGATCTACGGCGGCGAAATCGTGGTCTTCGGCGGAGACGGCGGAGGATGGGTGGTCGGGGTGGGTGGAGTGTGAGGTGAGGAAGGATTGGAGGTCGTGGAGGGGGAGGGAGGCGAAGTGGCTGCCATAGAAAGGGTTGGGGTCTAGGTGGAGCACGGTTTTACCGGCGGCGGAGGAGGCGGCGGCGATGACTGATTCGGGGAGGCCTGTGCCGATCACGATGAGGTCGAAGGTGGTGGGTTCGATTGGAGGGTAGGGTGGGATTTCGCTCATGGTGGCGCACTGGCGCGTGATTCTCACCGATAATCGGTGTAATTTTGCTTAAACAAAACTCAGCAAAAACTTCACATTCAAGCTCATAAACCCTAATTAAACCTCAACGGGGATGAATCTGATCAGATCTCCAGTTGGGAATGGGCAAAGTTTGGAGCTTTGAGATTAAAATGGAGCCTGAACTGAACGTTGGAGGCTGAGCTGAGCTGAGCGAGTCCTAGCTGAGGGGGTAAAAGCACTGTCTGGTCTTGGCTCCTCCCGATTACATGTTAGAGCATCTACAACGCCACCATCGGTTGCCGACGGAGAGTTGCTGACAGTGAGTATTAAAATAATATTTTTTTGTCTCCCACGCCAGCTCACTGTCGGCGGAAAACGTCAGCTCACTTCCGACGAGAAACGCCAACACAATGTAATAGTAGACGTTTTGTCGGCGGGGAGTCACCAACGATATGGGTAAAATATTCCTTGAAATAAGACTTAAATTAAACAAAATTGCATTAAACTAAAACAAAATAAAAGGACTAGTACAAGATGATCGATCGAAATTTAAACTACTAAGCGATAAACTAAGTTGGGCGTCTCCAAATTTATTCCAAATGTGTTCGACGAGGTCGTCCTTCAATTGGTAATATATGCGTTCATATTGCATCCTCTAAGTGCTTCCAAGTATGACCTGGGACGGGACGAAGCCTTCTCGTACAAAATTTGGTTCACTTGGCACACCCTCTTCTGTTGGTTCAATGCAGCCGTCGTATGTATGATGTTCTGCCTCGACTATCATATTGTGCATGATAACACATGCATTCATCACCAAGCCAAGCTCTCGGGGCATCCACAAGCGACTCGGTCGAGTGATCATGTGAAACCGAGCTTGGAGTGCACTGAATGCTCGTTCCACATCCTTCATGCACGATTTTTGGACTTCAGCAAACTTCTTCTGTTTCAGTCGTTGAGCTAATGGAATTGGTTTCACCAAAACTGGCCATGAAGGGTATATGCCATCAGCAAGATAACACGGGAGTGTGTAGTGGTTACCATTTATCATATATTCAACCGATGGTTGCCAACCATAGATAACGTCCGCGAACAGTCTGGAATAATGAGCACTATCAAATCGTTGTTTGATCCCGCCATGCCAAAAAACGAGTGCCAAATCCATAAGTCACGAGTTGCAACCACTTCGAGAATAACGGTTGGTTGATTCTCGTGGTCCCTCCGTGAATGGGAGCCTCGTAGTGCCGTTGGGCAATTCTTCCACAGCCAGTGCATGTAGTCAAGACTGCCAAGCATGCCCGGGAATCCTCGCGCTTCATTAACCGCCAAAATGTAGTCCATATCAGTTCGTGTAGGTTTACGCCGATACGTAGGAGCGAAGACTTTATTGATTGCACTGCAAAAGTTTCTCAAACATTCCAAAGACGTGGTTTCACCTATCTTCAAGTACTCGTCCAATCCATCAACTGCAATTTCATAACATAACTGCCTAATGGCCGCAGTACATTTTTGATAAGGTGATAAGGAAACTTTACCCACAGCATCCAACCGTGTCATGAAATACGAATCGTGATTCTCCAATGCATGAACAATTCGGAGGAACACACCCTTCGGCATTTTGAAGCGACAACGGAACTGCAACTCCATGTACAACAGGTTTGTGTTGAAGTAGTCGCTCATTAAACATTAGTTCGCGGCTTCCCGGTCACGTGCGGTGTAGGTTCGCTTACGTGGTGGAGAATCGACCATTGCGTCCTCTACCCAACCGTCACCGAAATCGATGGACTTGCATTGTTCAAGTACTTCATGCAAAATGCCATCCATATCCAAATCGTTGGCTCGGTAATTGGCCATTTCGACGAACAAATGTGTGAGAAAAAGAATGTGATATGATTATTTTGAGAAGATATGTGGTTTGTGATTTTGGTTTGATTCAAACATCTATTTATAATGTTTTGGAGATAAGAGCATTCAATTTTTTTTTTTGTTATTTTCAAAATACTGTTTATTTTGTCAAGAATAAGTAATAGGTGAATTAGATTTCTAGCCGTTGGCGTCGGTGCTGAGTGCTGGCGTGGAACTCCTAAGCGCCGCTCACCGCCAGCGTCATCCCCGCCACTACCCCGCCAGCTCACCGTCGTCGACTGCTCACCGCCACCACCTCCCCGCCAGTTCCCCGTCCACGACTGTGGATGTTCTTCGTATTGGACAGTGAGTATTATATTTGGGGACATTATAAATAACTACCGTGAAGTGGAAACAGATTTAATTTATCTAGTCTGATATATCGGGATTATTTATGACTCTTTTTTTAGTATATCACGGGAACTTTTATTGATACGAAAAGAACAAAACTACAAGTGAAGAAGCACGTAACAAAGTTAAAACAAAAGACAGAAAATAAAAAAGGTGAGACTCTGATCTAATCCATATGTGTGGAACGCTCGATCCTATAACAAAGTATTCAGTTATATCGGAGGTTAAAATAAGGAAGTGGACTTCTATCACTTGGACAATACTAAGAAACTTCAACATATATCCTGACTCGGCCTGACATCGGTAAGGGTAGATTAGGGGAAGTTGTGGATTGCACGAGATGTGATGTAGAACACCAGGAAATGGGGGAATCAGGGCTTGCACCGAGCATAGTAGAGCGGAGTATGCGTCACCACACACAATCCGTTTCACGCGGGCCACTCATTTCCCTTGGCGAGGCTGCTTTGCAAACCTTGCCTCTTCCTACTCTAGGGCAGCTTGTAACTTGGTCGGCATGGGGTCGTCAAGACTTCTCTTTTCGGGGCCCGCAGCGTGGCTAGCACTCTCTCATCCTTGAGGCTAAACTTGGTGGCCCCTTTCCGTGTTTGATAGGTGATCGGGGCCTAAATGGGGGTAGAAGAGGCAGTCACCTTCCCCTTGGCAAATTGGACGCTTTCTTGCTTTGGGACGAGCTGGGTTACCCTTCCTATCGTGGTTCGCCCTGTGTTGAGAGGGTGAAGCTGAGATGGGCTGGGGGAATAAGGTCGATCATCCTATTCCATGTATGTGCCAGTGTCTTAGGCGAGAAGTTCTACATCAGGACGGGAGTTGGCAAGGCTAGTGGGGGAAAACCAGGATGTACCGTCGGTTGTGGTGTAATAAGGGTAAACGGGGTATGGGTATGTTTCACAACCAATCCCAGTTGAGGCTTACGCTTGCTCGGAATGAGTTTCGACCAGTCCTTCCTAAGGCCCACCTTGATATGAGGGATTTCTGGGGCCATAAGAGAAAGGTCATACCTGGATGAACCTGCTAGTTGGTTCGGATCCCTAGGTAGGCATTATTCTCCTGGTGGCCAATGCATCTGCGTTGGAAACAGATGATTGGGAGGCGGGCGTAATGGAGCCAAACCAAGACCGACATCTCTTAGCTAGGTATGATTACACAGGCCTTATGATGAAGAGGTGTTGCCAAATCCTTCCAAAAACACATCTGAAGGACGCCTCCATACCCCGTACCTAATGTATCCGTCTGGACATCTAGGCAACCTCCTAGCGATTTCCCAATTTGCCAACCTGTTTCCCGCGTAATGTTGTCCCACGGGAGGTTGAAAATCAGTGTCCAAAGATGAATGCGCGAGAACGGGAGGGTGAATGGATTGATCCCTAGTTTTATGTCCTCTAGAATTAGTGGTGCATTCTTTAATGACTAGGGTTCCTCTCGTTGGATACAATCCTTCTCTGCTTGGTGCGTGAAATAAAATCCTAATATTCCCCAACACAAGTCCCTGATGAGCAAGGTATCGTGGTGTCAGACACTGTTCATAATCCCTTCCACAATCTTCTGGTCGTATGAATGGGTTGTGAAGAGCCGTCCAGACATCCTGAATTGTGTGTTTGTGCAGATATGCTCGCCCTCGGGGTTCTCTAGGATGATGATGTTGGCATCTTGTTCCTCATCCATCTTAAGACTATCGAAGATGTCTTGAAGTGCCATGAGTATTACCATTGGTGACCGACCCAAGTCATGGGGATCCGATGTGGGTATCGATATTTTCATGGAGCAATTTGGTCCACACAATGGGCCGAGTACCTCGATCACCTTCATTTTACTTGTATTCCAACCACGGTGAGGTACGACAAGGGGCTGATCCTTCCATTCTCCATCGGTACTCCCTGAAGGAGGCCCATCGGGACCAAGAGCAAAGACACATCTAGGGACGTCATCAGGCCATGTGGCTGAAGGGGAGCTCTAGAGACTAGAGAGATCATGGCTGATGGTATCGAATTTCGTTCAGCGATCACGATGGGTGCCACAAGGGCAACCCTTTCTAGTTTGTGATCACGAGGTGAGGCCGAGGACTGGAGGGATAACAGTCGAAGGGGTATCAGTACCAACTGTTTGGTCTTCTTCTAGTTTCGGATGGGCTTGATGTGCTATTGGATCAGTGTCGGAGGCATGTAGCCGGGGTCGCCGACCATTAGAAGCACTTGGGTACTAGGTTGAGTACTCGCGTAGGCGCGTACCTGATTGACGGTTTGCAACATTTGAGGAACATGTTGATGTGGTGGTATAGGATCCATTGGTTAGAAGTGAGGCAGCGAGTACAGTGATGAACAATGACAGGTCGATGATTAAAAGGCCCGTAGTTGGAGAGAAGCACATGGATCTAAAAGACGACGATGGCTAAAGGCTCAGAACCTTAAAGACACAAAAAACCTTTTGATTTCGAGAGATAAAAATAATAATATTAAAACTTTTTTTTTGAAACAAGAGGAAGGGTATTATACCAAATAAACGGTTACAAAGTAGAGCCTAACGGCCCTGGATACCAGATTTTTGTCTGGGCCTTCCGTAGGCGACCCATCTCTCATGGTTCCGTAGAAGATACTACGTTTTACCGTAGATACAAACTGAGGACATCATCTTACACAGCGTTTCAGCTTATTGATCCTAACAACGAAAACATACCCACAACATAGAGTCCAACTTAAACAGTACTTGCAATGCAGAATTGAAACTAAAAATGACTCAAATGTAAAGCATAAAAAACGATCTGCTTCCTTTCTCCTCCTAGGACGGCCGAGCAACGTCAGTCCCGAGTCATGATGGATAGGTCTCGGGTCCCAATTCCACTGATGCTTCAAAACCTTCTCCAAGTGGATAGACTGTGGAGGTCGGTTCGTGATTACCTCGGAGGGTTCATTTTTACCTGAAAGTTCAACCTTCTCCAAGTGGATACACTGTGGAGGTCGGTTCGGAAATACGCCTGAGGGTTCAGTATAAAACGAAAGTGCATCATAGTCTTTTTGACTCTGTGTTACCTTGGTAGATGATGGTGGGGAGATAACCCACCAGCCGCACACCCGATTGAAACGCAGATCCGGCAACGGTGGAGGAACACGACAATGACGGCGGCGGCAATACGAGGGCGGAGAAGAAGTACGCTTATTTTGCAGGCGAGGATGATTGTTGTAAGAACCGCTCCCGGTCGATCCCGGTCGAACCAGGAAAATTTGGGGAAAGTTGACTTTCCGCTGGAAAAGTCAACCAATGACTCTGAGAGTCATTCAGGACCTTTCCGGGACCCAAAAAGCTTAGTCGTCGTTACGGTTAGCTTAGTTGAGTCGTTTCCTTTCAAATGACTACTTTTGCGAAAAAGTCAACTCTGGGTCAAACGGGGTCGAATTAGAGGTCTTATCGAATTAATTTATTTTAAGCTGAGATATTTTGGGGTAGAGGTGGACCCCACATGGACACATGTCCATGATGGCTTGGAGGGGAAGAAAAGGGTGAGAAAAGACCAGTTGGTCCCTACTTGTGGACAAAAGAGAAAGAAAGGGGCTAAAGGACGAAAGGGGCATTTCTACCTTTAGGATAAGGACCAATTTTGGGCAATTTTCAGCACAATTTCATCACTTGGCCGACCATAGCTAGTAGAGAGAGAGAGAGAGAAAAAAAAAACTCCATAGCTTGAAGAAGAAGAAAGGAGAAGAAGAGAAGAAAAGTGACTCATTTCACTTGATTTCTACCCCCCAAGAACCTCATTTTCTTCCATTTTCTTCATCATCTACCTATTCTCTAAGGTATTCAAACACTTAACTTCCCTTTTGTTAAATTTCTAGTTGTGAGTTTGGTAGAAAGTGCATGAACAATACTTGGGTTTTATGGTTTTGGGGTTTTGTTGGTTAAATGGAGGATTTGTGGAGAGAAAGGGGAAGAGTTGTTGGAAATCAATTGGGTTTGTGGTTAATTGGATGAAACCCACTTTGGGTTTGGAGTTTTTGGAGTTGTTGAGGTTAATTTTGAGGTTTAGAACTTAAAAATGGAGTTTTGGAGAAACTAGAGCTTGTTAGGAACTTTTTGGAGAAAGGGGATATTTTTTTCCGGCGACCAAAGTGTCGCCGAAGCTCCGGACGGTCGCCGGAGTCCGGCCACCGGAGAGGAGTTTTACCGTCCATGGTCGGAGGGACACGGAGACGTGACCGGCCGGTCCGATCCGGCCACCCACGACCATGTGTGGCCGTGGGGCCCACATGGCCGGGGTTTGGTTGTGCCATGCTTGGGCGGTCTTGGGTGAACCCCGGGTCGATAATTTCACGCCCGGAACGAATTATGGAAGTGATTCGTGAAATTTCGGAAAATGCGATTAGAAACTTTAATTGCGATTTTAGAACGCTCGAACCTCGGAATTTGATTCCGTCAAGTGCGTTGGAACAAGTAATTTTAATTAGGAATGATAGAGACAAAAAGGGAAATTTTCGAAGTACCGAGGGACGTTTTCCCAATTCCGTGCAAAATGGGCCTTCCGAGCCCATTTTGACAAGTTGAGCAATTGGGGGTTAGTTTGGGGTATTTCTCTCTTTAAACCACACTTGAATTAACATTAATTCTCGTATTGCTTTGTGATCTTAGACGTTGGTCCCGAGCACGGCGGAGGAGGCTACTGGGCGACTCGCGTTGACTAAGCGTTTGGATAGCGATTGAGGTAGGGAAAAGTAGTGAATACCGGTTTAATTACGGAAAGTTACTAGTATGCATATAAGTTACGGACAAATGATATAATCGTAGAATTGCATGTAGGATGTGAGGAACGAGTGTAGCCGTGTAAAATGAGGGATAACTCGTGAGTCATGTCGTGCCCGTAGGTTTGGGAATTGATGTGATGTAGTATCACATGTGGGTCCCTGGTTGGGCCTGTAGGATTGCGTGTTGGCTGTGTTGTGGTGATTGATGACTTGTAATGCTTGATATGTATATATCCGTTGTTGAATCGAGGATTTGATATGATATGTTCGGTATGATATGTTGGTATGATATGTCTGGTATGATATGTTTGGTATGACGTGAACTACTGCCTTGTGATATGATCGGGTGATTGATAGACCGATGTGATGTGTTCTCGGTAAGTTTGTTTGACAATGATATACCGTGTGTTCCGGTAGGATGCCTATGCCGACAGAGGATTCCGGCATAGGATATCTAGACCGATGATGTGTTTCGGTATGATACCTATACCGACGGAGGATTCCGGTATAGGATATCTAGCCCGATTGTACGTTAAGTATGAGATGTTTGATGATGTTATTCTGGTCCGATATCGTGGCGGATGTTGTGCCAGTTCTGTCACGATATGTTCCGAGGCGGTGTGTTCCGGTCCGATATCTATATCGATGGTGGTTCCAATATAGATATCTAGACCGAGGCTGCCGGTATGATATCTATGCCGTGGAGGATTCCGGTATAAGATATATAGGCCGAGGATTTGGTTCCGGTGCGATACCTGTGCTGCATGTGTGATTACGGTACAGAGGATCTAGAGTCGAGGAGGGTATTTTAGAGCAATGTTTATACCGTACCCGGGATGGTACGTGTGATGTGATTTGTGCCCCGATGTTGTGTGTTGCGGGAAGATATACCCGACCGACGGAGGATTCCGGTCCGCTATATTATGAGTTACCCCGAGGAGCCGTGTTCCGGGAAGATGTCCAGGCCGATGTGAGTTCGGACGACGTGATAAGTCGGGTTGTTGATGAGTCGGCGCATTGCTCTGGAATACCACAGGTGGCAGTGATTGTTATGATATTACTCTGTGTGTTGATCTGTGTTGATTGCTGTGACTGCTTATGCATGATATGTGATCTGATGTGACTTGAAATACAGATTTACCTGAGTTTAGTGTATTGTCGTGCGAGTTCGCACGTGTGGTCGGTTGTGAGATAATCGTGGTCGTTGTCCAATGAGACTTGATTGGGTGTTATTGGTTAAGGGCATAGTTTAGAAAGTGGTATGAGTTTGGTTCAATGTCGAGGTTGATTTACGGGTTGCACCCGAGTGAAGGTCAAGAGTTATCTTGGGTTACGTGTGTAATTGATTCATAGTTTTGTGCTTACTAGTATGCCCTAATTGGACGGTTACTCGTGGTGGTGAGCGGATAGCTCATTGCCTTAACTACTTTTTCCTACCGAGCGAAAGCTCACCCCCCCTTCTTTATTGTTTTACAGTTTTCGATCGTGAGTTGGTTTAGAGGACGTCTCAGAGTTGGGGAGCCTGACGAGAGTCCTTAGTTTTGAGATTTTATAGAGACATACTTCCTTTTGTATTAAACTCTTTACTATTTGGTTTTCGAGCTTGACTCGCGTTACCGAAATTGTTGGTTTTGGAATTATATTTGGAGACTTATTTCGTTAAAGTTTGTTTTATTTATTGTTATTTTAGTTCACGTCTCGAGTCCGGTGAAAACCAGATTTGGGGCGTGACATATTTTAATTTACTTTTTATATATTTAAAAAATATTTCATTTCTTAATTATATATTTATATATTATTTTTATAAATTAAATTAAATAATAAAAAATATATCATATTTATATTTAAAAATTAAGGAATAATTAAGATATTATTAAAGAAAAAATAAAAATTTAATAGAAAATTTAAAAATTCGAAGGGTAATTATGGGTATTTTTAACGTTTTACAAATGTCATATCTTTATGGACAATAATTTGGTTTCGAAAATTTAATTATTAGAGTGAGGAGTATTTTAAACTTTTAAAACCTGTTGGATGAAAAATGAGTGGATCAAGTATGATGAAAAATTAAAAGAGGCAGCAATTATCGGAATCTAGGGTTTCTCTCCAATTCTCTCCGTCCCTATTAATAATTATCCTGGCACTCCCATGATAATAAACGGGCTACGAATCGTCGGCTCGTTCTGGCACCCCAAGACCCCTCCGACATGCACTGGGAGGAGCCCTACTGGTACCTTTCCCCACTAGGTCGGGCGGCTTTAATACCCCTATCCACCGGATGGCGGAGCCCTGTTGGTATTTCTCATCTCCAGGATCGGATGAATCTGACACCCCTTCCTAAGGCAACTTGAACTCCACAAACAGAGTTGAGGATGTCAACCCCGATAGGGAAGTAAAGAGGCACGCTAGATTACCTCGCGGATCGCCATGAGTCACATAGGGCCTCTCGGGGTGTCCTTGAGGAGACACACCCCAACCTTAGCGAATTAGAACCCTCTTGATTCCCAGCCTCTTCCTTTCCCTAACATACTCAATGACTGGCTATCAAGACATAACATGTCATATCAAGTCGAGACAAGGAAAGTCTGATGGATATGCAACGCCAAACACAATGGAATAGAGAACCATCCCCTAGTATATCCCTAGTCTTTACCGGGTTCTTAGTTATACGATCAATGTTTCGACTGTCGTCGAAATTGTATCTTATCCTACTAGTTATTTTCCACTTGTGTACTGTCTTTTCGTCCCTTTCATTTCTATATCAATAAAACTGCTCAAGTATGTTAAAAAAAAAGTAAAGTGAAAATTTTGAAAAGTAAGAGAATCTTACGAAAATAAATAATTAAATATAACTATACAAAAATATGTGATAGTCTAATATATCTATATAGACAAAAGTAAAACTCGGAGACCCATGAATTTCGGAAGCAACCTCTTTAATTCTCTCTCATTTGATCTTATCTCTTCCCATTTTTTTCTCCTTATTTTCTTCTCTATCCTCGCAGTTTCAATAACATTGGTTCTTTTTTTTGCTGAACGTTTGTGTTCTACAATCGAATCTTTTCTCTTTTCTGGTTTGATCTCCATTTACTTCGAAAATCTCCTTTTGAATCAATTATTTATTCCTTAATTGTTTGGTTTTCAATTTTCTTGTCCCATTATGTTGCTTCAATGATAAACTTTTTAGGGATAATTATCATTCCCAACCCCCAATTTTACGTCAAATTCATATCCTTCCTAAAATTTGAAAAATTTGAAGGATATTTTTCATTTTAACACCCTAACAATGAAGGATATTATTGTCATTTCACTTATTTTCAAAATCTGAACCAATGACATGAGTTTGAACATTTGAGTAATAGTTAGGGGTATTATGGTCTTTTTACCTTTTTCCATCCAAACTACCAGAAAGCTAACAACTGGGTACCAAAGTGAAATTAAATGTTAGGTTTAGGTATGAAAGTGCAAAAATTTTATGCCAGTGTATCAAAGTGAAATTAAATGTTTGGCAGGGTATTAAAGTGAAATTTTCCCAAACTTTTATTAGAAAAGTATTTTAAAAAATGATATTAACACAAATAAATTTGTTTAATGAATTAAACAACAACAATCACTTATGAAAATGAATTAAAAAAATACAATAAATGAAACACTTAACAGTAGTTTAAAATTACCTGAGCTCGAACCCGGTTGCTTATATGGCGTGAAAGCGGAGTTCGCACCAGGGTCCGTTAAAATTTCGTGGAAATCACGTGCTAGTTCGTCGGGGGTGAATCCTACTTCGTCACCAGCTGATTGTGCACGGTTCTCTTCCTCGCCCACCATTTTTCACGAGAGTATTGGAAATGAGAGAGTAAATGTGGGAATGAGATAGTGAAATTGGAGAATGGGTGAGTGATAAGTGAAAAAAATGAGGTTGGGGTTGAGATATTTATAAGGTATATATTGTAGTAGATTTAATTAATTAAAAAAAGTTACCGTTTCCGACCGTTTGAAAACGGTCGGATTTTTTTTTTCTTACGCAGGACACGTGGCGGCTTGGGATTGGCCGGCTGACGGACGCGGGACGCGGCTCGGCCCGCGTTTTTGCGAGACGCGTAAAAGCCGTCCCACAATGGGACGGCCTGCGTCCCGCAGCCCGCAAAAACGCGAGCCGAACCTCAGGGCCGACCCGTTGTTCTTGCTGTGAGTGATTTTGTTATTTCATTTATTTTGTCTCCTATTTATACCTAATAATGTTTCGTATGTCAGACTTTAATAAAAATCAAATATATGATGTTTGACTAATTGTTTATCTGACTTCCAATCCTAGAATAAGGCTGGGTGGCATGTTCATCATTGTGGTTTTGTGTTCTTGACAGAGACTTTCGAAAATGCTGCAATGGTGCATATCAAATCGATTTATTCTATTATTAACAGTATAATTGCCTCCCCTCTAACAAAAAAGCATTCTTTCAAAGGAGATCAGGGTAACGAAAATTGTAGGTAAATGAAATAATGTCTATGACTTCGCTGAACGCGCCTCATGCGCGCAAAACCTAGGAAGCGCCTAGGTCGTGTCCGCCGCCGCCGCCACGTCTCCGGCTTGTCTCGAAAGCTTCTTCTCCGGCTCGTATTTGTTTTTCTCCGGTCAGCATTTGTCGTCTCTGTCTGACATCTATGAATCAGAGATAGGGCTGAGAGAAAACACGTCGCAGCGCCGCCATCACCAGACGAATCAGAGCTCCTGCTTTTTCATAGCGTCTTCGCCGGTTACGTATCGCAGGCGTGCTTCACCGTTACGTATTGCAGGCGTGCTTCATCGGTACGTATCGCAGGCCAAGCCGTGCTTCATCGTTCCTTCTTAGGCGTCTGTCCTCGCCAACAATTCTGAACCTAGTCTGCTGGAATTGTTGCCATGTTTTTCATCACTATCAGGTATGAATCAAGCCTCCATGTTTGTATGTTTTGGGACAGCAGATCAGGTGTACTGCTAAGTGTGAGTTTGTAGCCGGAACATAAGTCGGCCATCCGATCAAGTCCCTGTGTATCCGGTTTAAACTCTGGTCTATTTTACTGTTTGGTTCGTTTCTATGCTTTTAAAGGACTCTCTTTTGTGGGTTTCGAGATCGGCTCAGAAGAAGAGTATGAAGAGGGACAGTAGGAAAGGAAAAGCTCTGATGACTGAAATTGCTTCAGTGGCGAAGAAGGTTCGCCCTCAATCTGCTGTTGTTATTCCGAGCGGAAGCTCTATAAATCTTTCCACCGTCAAAGATACTGGAGAGAAATGCCATTTACAAGATGATCTCGTCACTCAAACCTTGAGTTCGGAACGTTGGACTAAGGCTGGGAGAGTCTCTTCTATGGTTCAGATGTTTGAGGGTTCCAAAAAACCTTCAAAATCTTTGAACCTTGAGGAGGAAATCATTTCTGAGGCTCCCTTTCCAGAAGCATCTGTGGAAGGAAAGAAATTGTTCATCTGTAATATTCCTCCGGGAAGATATGAGTCTTGGCTTAAAAATCTTTTAGGCCCTGAAGGTGTTGAGTCCTGTTTTGTGTGTAAGAGATCTAATCGCACTGACAAATTCTTTGGTTTTATCACGATGAAATCATGTTTGGCTAAAGAAACCATTGAGGCTTATAATGGAACATTGCAGGATGGTTACAAATTGCTGGTAGATTTCGCTAGACCAGCAGGTTCCAAACCTCGGAATTCTCCTCCAAAGATCACGCAGAAGTGGGTTCCAAAACCATATACTGTTCTTGGTTCTTCTGTTGCGGGAGCCAAAGATATGGCTCTTTCAGAAGTATTGGTTTTGGCACATAACAACTGGAACTTTTCTCAATACAAAGCGATTCTAAAGTCCATTGGCTTGGTTGATGTGGTTCTGCGCTCTTTTGGGCATCGTATTTTTCTTCTAACAGTTTTAAATCCTTCTCATATGGATACTTTAGAGGAAGAAAATTGACCACGTTTGAAACCATGGTTTGAGTTGATAAGTAATTCAGGGTTTTGGTCACTGTGTGAGGTTTTTTCCAGTAGACTGTGGTGGAGGGTATCCCTTTCCAAGGGAGAACTGAAGATTCAATTTTATCAATTGGAAAGTCTCTTGGTACTGTTTTGCATTACATATGTGATTCGAACCCTGAGTCGGCTTCCTTTGATAAATTGTTCATCTTGGTTCATAGGAATTCTAAAATTACTCCGATGAACTTGAATTTTGTATTGGGAGCCTCTAGTTTCCCAATTTTTGTCTCAGGAGTGGACATCACAGCAGTTTCAGAGAAGTTTTTTCCGACTGTAAGCTTGTCGGATACTTCATCGGATAAGGACTGGGCTAGTCAAGAAGATCAGGAAGCTTCGGAGGATAAGTCATACTCTAAAGTGGCAATTTCCACAGATAAGTCTTTTTCTAAAGTGGCAAATTCTAATTCCATATATCCTTTGGGATTAGGCTTAACTTCATCCCCTATAATTCATTCTACTTCTGATACTCATCTGGATTCAGCCTTGCGTGCTCCACAAGTATCGACTCAAAAAATCTCAAGTCTGAAGAAGTCTAAGCCTTCAGTTTCCTACCAGACACCGGTATTTCAGTTGACAAATAAAGAAAGAGCTTCTCGTCAAGGTGCCTGGGATTATGTGAAACAAGTTGGCATCAAAGCTTTGAAATTAGATGAGTCTGCGATCGAACAATTTAATAACCTGGACTTAGAAATTCCTGAACGGGTGGACTTGGAAGTGGATGAGGATGATATGTATGAAGACATTTGTGAAGATGAGGATCTAGAAGCCTTACTTTCAGCTCCTTCTCGTTTGACCTTACAATAAGGCTTGTTTTCGTGTGGGTGATAGAGATGCATAGAAGTTTTTGCGTTTCGTGTTCTTGAAGTTGCAGACTTTGTCTTTCTATCATATACGATTTTCAGTTTGACCGTTGGGTTCTTCATTTGTGGACTGGCAATCAGGTTCGTTTTTGTGGTCTGGCGTGGCAGTGGAGTTTGGTTTCGTTGTTTCAGCAGATAAGATCTGTTTTGGCTGAAGTTTGGTGTTATTTCTTGTTGGCAAGCTTCAGTATTTATGGTTTTTATGTTTTTTTATTGTTAATGTTTTTTCAGAATCGGTCAATTTGACTCCGTATTCTGCTTTTCATTGTACTCCCCTTCATAGTATAATGAAAATTTCCCCTCGTTTATCAAAAAAAAAATTCTTTAGAATATCAAGACAAATTGTACGAGTTTTGCTTTAAGTGTTCTTACATGCATTTGCTATTAACTGGTCCAGATTGAAGACCACAAAATACCCGTTTGTCTTGAGTAAAAATGTTTATGTAGAGTCATGTAAGAGCAGCTCCAACGGGTCGTTGCAGCCGGTCGTGGCAGGCGCAGACACGGCCCTGACACAACTCGCTGGCACGGCTCGTCGTGTCACGCGGTCGTGTCAGGGGGCGTGGCAGCTGGTCGTGGCTGGTTCCAGCAACAACGTGTCGCGTCGTGCCAGGCACCAACAGCTAGTCGGTTGGCTACTCACGACCCGCCACGTGTCGACGCCGACTCCCAAAAAACCCTATAATTTTGTATAAATACATATCCACCCCCAAGCCAAATTTCACCCTCTCATCACTTGTTTCAAGCTCTCATTCCTCCATTCCTCTTCAAATTCTCTCCTTTTTTTCCTACATTCGCAATGGACCCTAATCAAGCCCTCTAATTCGTATCCGAGACGTTGAACGACGAAGACATGTTGGACCGAGTGGTTAGCCAAGACACCACCAACATGACCGTGGAGGGAAAGGCGGCTCGTGCCTCTCTCATTCAAAGCCTCGGGAGGCGTTTGGATTTCTTGGGTCAGGCAACACTTCAATTTAGTTATAGTTTTTAATCTATGTAATAAAAATATTAATATAGTTGTTTGTTTATGTACTTTGGGTTTTATTCTAATTAATTAAAAAAAATTAAAAATATTTTTTATCGGATTCTCAAAGCCTCGGTGTGCGTGCACAGTTACTATTTCGAAAAGTAACCCTAGGGTCGTGGCAGCCGCGCCTCCCCCTCCCCCTCCCCCTCCCATCCTATAAATACCCCTCAACCCTCCCTCATTTTCTCACACCTCTCAAACTCTCTCAAATTCTCTCAATTCGATATGGCGGGATCATCTACTTGGGCAACCGGGCCTCTTTGGTCCCTAGAGGAGGAGATGCATTTGGTGGTGAATTGGCTCACCTTTTACGAGAACAGGGGCCAGTATTGGCATCAACAATACCTTTCTTTCGTTGACACCGGGAATGAGGAGTGGCCACAACGGACGGAGAAGCAGATGAAGGGTCACTTCCAAAAAATGAGCAAGAAGTGCAAGTGGTTTGATGTTATTTACCGGAAGAAATTGAACGAGCCAAAGAAAGGAGCAATTGATGAAGAAATCTATGTCGCAGCCGTGGATGATTATCAAGGCCGACACGGGCAGTGGACAAAACGTCATGTGTGGAAGATGCTCAAAGACGATGCGAAGTGGCGTTTACACATTGGCTCCATTAGGAATTAGGTTAACTATCTTATTTTAAATAATTGTGTTTTAAATTATCGAATATGCACTAGGTTTTAAATATTATGTAATGTGTTTGTGTGTTTAAATAAAAGTAGTAATTAAATTTGGGATGCTTTTTTAATTACTGAAACTGTATTGACATGGCTCCTGACACTAGTAGTGTCAGACCAATGGAGGAGCAGTGTCAGGAAACAGTGTTAGGAAGGCAAAAAGCACTCCCTGACACGGCTCATTGACGCTACATAGTGTTTAACCATTAGAGATGCTCTAAGATGCTTTGTGCAAGTTAATTAAAGAGGTTGGTGATGGAACATTCAGGAGTGTGTTGTGGGCAATGGATTGGCAGACCAGTGAAATTGTATAATTTTTCTACTCTTTTTTTTGTATTTTTAATTTTTAAATCTTTGTCCCAAGAGTTTTCCAATTTTGTGCTTAATAAATTGTTTGTGTTTACAATTAGAAATTAAAAGATGAAAAAAAAATACTATTCATGTGTGAATTAGTAAATTGTTTGTGTTTATTAGTACTTCGCGCGCGTTCGGGAGAAAGGACAGACGCGCACTGCTACGCAGTGTGTAAAGAGTACACAATGAGCTCAGGCGTGCTCTCTCTCGAGAGAGAGAAATGGTGGAGGATCAGAACACGATTGTGAGGAATAGGCGATTGTGGTTTATACATATACACACACGAAGGAAGGTTCGAGGTCCGATACACATAGTGTTTAACCATTAGAGATGCTCTAAGATGCTTTGTGCAAGTTAATTAAAGAGGTTGGTGATGGAACATTCAGGAGTGTGTTGTGGGCAATGGATTGGCAGACCAGTGAAATTGTATAATTTTTCTACTCTTTTTTTGTATTTTTAATTTTTAAATCTTTGTCCCAAGAGTTTTCCAATTTTGTGCTTAATAAATTGTTTGTGTTTACAATTAGAAATTAAAAGATGAAAAAAAAATACTATTCATGTGTGAATTAGTAAATTGTTTGTGTTTATTAGTACTTCGCGCGCGTTCGGGAGAAAGGACAGACGCGCACTGCTACGCAGTGTGTAAAGAGTACACAATGAGCTCAGGCGTGCTCTCTCTCGAGAGAGAGAAATGGTGGAGGATCAGAACACGATTGTGAGGAATAGGCGATTGTGGTTTATACATATACACACACGAAGGAAGGTTCGAGGTCCGATACACAAAAACCTAATACGACGACGATGATGATTGGGCACACACACCATTCAACTTCTCGGTATTTTTTATTTTGGCCCCTCTACTGATCCGTTTATTTCATCATGCCCTTGGTCTTTTTGTTATTTTTTTTATACCCATGTTCTTTTCCTTTTTATGAAATGTAAAGTGTGCATAACTGAACAGACAGTCAATCTCTCCAAATCTCGGCTGTTTGATCTATTGACTTTATATTTGGAAGTCAACATACCTATTCGGTGTTTTAGTTACCCAATATTAGGGGTGGGTCCATACTCCACAACTAGGCATAACCAGATCCCGATAGGATGGGGTGTGTCTCCTCTGTAACACCCTAAGGCCCTTTGGCGACCTTAGTGGTCTCAGTGAGGTTTCTTTGTAGATCTCGCCTCCTAGCCCTACCATCTACATAGCGGGTTGATCAATATTCTCTTCTATCGGTTTGGGTAGTGCCCAACAGAAGTCGTGCCCGGATTAAGGCCAAGGTGTGGCTTGGATACCAAGATCTGCCACCCAGCTCGACTCTAGCGAGGGTACGAGGCCAGAACTAGTGTGAGGGTCCCCGTCGCGTCGGAGATGATCCATGAGTCACTCGTATAAGTATTTGTGACGACATTTATGTATCGTCTGATCGCCTATGTTGGGCTAATGATGCGTGGTTGGGCGGATGCCCACCTGGATACGGACTCTGATGTGAAGTTCTCGGTCTTGGGGGTCTAGAAGATGCCTGGTCGAGGTTAGGGCAACATCATTGAGCGAACCCGTTAGGTAGCGCTGGCGGCGGAGAGATCGCCACGTCCTTGGCCTGATAATGGAGCGTTGCGGATGCGAGGGTCCTTATGGTGCATGGCAAGTAGGGGTGAGCATCGGCCAATCACCAACATCGACGACCATTCCTCCTATCGAAATCGAGACCTCCGGTGACGCAAAATACACAATCGAAGCTGGCACCAATAACTACATGTGGTGCCAAAAACCAAGCGGTTACAGTCCCGGTCGGGGTGGGCATCAGCCGGTGACCGGCCCAAAACCTAATTTTCGATAACCGCACCAAAAACTCCGGTTACTTGAGATCCACCATTGGCCCCGTCACAATCCACCAGCAACAAGCTAATAACCGACCGACTCAAGTACCATGTGATGACGTTTATAACCGGCCCGCTTGATCCAATGGGTTTTCTGTTGGCTCTTTAAATTTAGCCACGAAACAACAGTTTTTACAAAATTAAAGACCTAAACAACCTTAACTTTACAAATATGCAAAATTTCAACAAATCAAACACAACGTAAAAATTCTTGTATGGTTTCAGAAACCATATTTCAAGTTTACAACACAAAAACAGTTCATGTCCAAAAAACAAAGATTTGACAAATCTATTATAAACCTATTATAACAAAAGAATATTTATAAGGTCGTCAAAAGTGTCTTTAAAACTCATAAAATCAAGGTACTGTCAACTAAAATAAATAAATAAAGGATTAGAATAATACATAATTTTAGCGAAAGTAAGTTGACAAAGTAAATTGAGCGCATAAAATTGAAATCAAAACATAACAAATTCACAAAGACAACAAGCATATAGAAAATTCATGAGGAATTTGAAAAATCAAAAGTATTTTGAATATTTCAAAATAGATAATGTTTAATTCTTCAAAAACCCAATATGACGTTGTTTTTCAGGATTTAAATGCTTCAGAGTAATGATGCATATAAAAAACACATGAAAACAGTTCATATATGAAGATTGATAGCATCTATCAATCACTAAGCTAAATTTTAAATACAGTTATAAAGGATAAGGTGTTGACGGATGTATGAAAGACATGTTTTGCATTTTTTTTTGATCAACGAGGTTTTTTTATATATCCAGACGATCTAAAGATTGGATTCGAAGGATGCTGCAGAGCAGCCAAATTACAAGCTCTAAGAAGAGTTAATGAGAGACCAAAAAAAAATAGGTCATACAAAATTGATGAGTCTAACGAATGAAATATGATGAAAATGCTTGAGGAGCACTGAACTATTCTGAGATTGATCCAACGCATGCCTTGAGCAAATGGAAAGAAAACAATTGAAAATTTTCTTCTTTTTTCTTTTCCCGAAACAACTTGACCCAAACTACAGCAGTGGACTTGAAAACACCTAAGAAATGTTCCACCAGAAAAAACGCATAGAACAGTAGGAAAGAAGATGATGCAGGGTTTTCATTATGAAAATTCAAAACCCAGGAGAGACCTTTTCCATGTGAGGAGCACAAAATCATTGCAGGTTCTTGGAGGGGATTAGAGCTTCAAAGGAATTTTCGCAAAGCAGAGTTCCATCTTCCTCATCGGAATTCCAGTGATCAATAACTTCGTTTCTTGAATTTAGATACCCTTTAAGAAGATTTTCCTTTCCCTTGGTTTTGAAGCCCACGGCCTTACAAGTCTTTAGAGCTTGGGAAAAGTCCTTCAGTCCATAAGTTTGTCTCGCTACTTCTGCATCCAATGCTGAGGAGGAAGTAAAAACTTGAAGTTTATCTGACCTTTTGCCTTTTTTTTTTGTGGATTTCAAAACCACTGAAATTGTTTCTTCAGAATCCAAGGAGTTAGAGGCAGGTTCAAAACCTGAATTATTCGCAGCAGTTCCCATAGCAATTAAATCTCTAGGCTCATCTCCTCGTTTCTCACTTGCAGCTTGAATTGCATTGAAAGCTTCACTAGCCACCTCATTAAATAACACCTTATTAATTGCTGGAGTAAAATGGGATTCTGCCTCTTCGGAAACCACAAGCTGCAAAACTGACTCTTCACCATCCTCTTGCCCTCGGGAATGTCCCCCTGAATTGGAACCGGTCACTGGGGAAAATGACGGCGACGAGAATGGGGGAATCAGGTTACTAACACTGTCAGCAACCGACACCAAGAATTCTTCACCATCAAGTGAGAAAACAACTTCCTCTGCAATTTGTCTGTTAGAACTGACATGAATTAGCACGAATGCTTTCTGAAAGGCAAACTTGGTAAGGGAGTCAGGATGAACAAGCAAAGTTGTTCCCAATTTTCCAGCGATGGCCTCAAGTTTTTCAGACGTCCAAGCTTGAACTGGGACTCCACTGATGCTGATCCATCTGAAAAAACCTCCTTTGGAGATGAGGTCTTCTTTGCCATGAATCAAAGTGACCCACGAAGATAACCAAGACCAACTTTCCTCTATCATTTGATGTTCAAAGGCTTGATCACTGCAATTTATCATAACAACTCTATTGCCCAAGTCACGAATATCCACGTCGAACACGCCCGAAGCCCCCAACTCCGATTGGATGATCTCTGTGTTTTTTGAATTGAGGCTGACACCCAGCCAAGCTTTCCTGGCAAGAGTTCCTAGAATTGGGTCCTCCTTACCTGTAACAAAAAGCTTTCACCCTTGTAGAGCTCTCTTTGCAGTGAGTAAATTACGGAGATCCTTGCTTTGAACAATTGAGTCCTTGCTTTGACCAATTGAGTTTCCAGACAACCTAATTCCCTTTTTGATATATTTTTCTTTTGCTTGTGAAGCAAATAGGGTTGCACCGTTCAAAATGGAAGCATTAATTTGTTCGATAATCCGAAGTAAATCAGTTCCATCTTGAAAGGTTATGAAGCAAAAGCCCTTACCCTCTCTATTTGGCGATTTGGGGATATGCGTATCAACCACCGCCCCAAATTGATTGAATAAATCAAACATATCTTCATTCAAGGAGGATAGAGGAATATTTCTTACATAAATTTTGCTGGGATGTGAGAATCGCTTGGAATTTCTGGAGACAACGGCCGCGTCACCCGCTCTGAATTCACCTTCTTCTCTGTCAAAGTCCACAATACTCCGGCTTGGGTCGCGGTTAATCGGCCTCCAAGCAGATTGCGTCTTCTCGCATGCCTGGGAAAATCTCGGCGCACCACCAAGGGCACTGGGTTCTTCGACAACACACTTTCTTCTTGCTACTTCCAGATCCACACGGTGTTGAGCCTGAATCCGATTCCTTGTTGCAAAATCCTGACCTTTGAGAGGCGCGTGAGGCGCGTTCATTCTCTCTTTATCCATGTTTTGCATACTTACACAATATAAAACACTGTCACTTATATCTCATCAAGGAAAAATTATTCTAAGGACAACCTGGGTTAGATGTCAATGCAGTTAATTTCGAAATAATGGAATTTTAAAGTTTGATATTTCTTCAATGATCTCATTATCAAGTGTGGGAAGCTCATCTCTCTAAAATTCTCTCTACAAAGAAACCCTACACGCCACCTCTCTGGTTCTCGTCTTCACCAGAGACGGCCTCGACTCCCGCCAAAGACGTTGCCGGTGATGACCCTCTTCTTCCCCTCTACTTCTCTTCCCTTCTCTTCCCCCTCTGTCCTTCTTATCCCCCTCCCCTGTTCTGGCCCTGTTTTTGGAACCTTCCTCACCCCTTCGTGTGCTGATGGGATCTCGACCTCCAGATCCTCCTCTGTTGCATGGGTTTGGGAGCAGCGTGTTTGCTTGGTTGCTGGTCGCCGGAAGCTTGAGGATTTACAACCAGTGAAAGCTCGCCGGAAGCCTATGCGAACTCGACGGATCTCTTGCTTGCTACTACTGCTGCTCGGAAACACGTCGCTGACTGGTTCTGCAGAAGAAATGGGTGGCGGCTGGTTTGGTTGCTTCTGCGGGTCGGGTGCGTATCGGGCATGGTTTGATTCGGTCGGGCCGGGTCTGGGCTGAGTGGTTGGGCTTCTGGTTGGAGGTTGCTTGGGCCGGGTCATTCTGGGCTGGGTGGATTGGGCCGGTGCAAGCCGAGTTTGGTGTTGGGTCCTAGGTCGTGGCTAGGTTCTGTGGACGGTTTTAACCTGGTCGGGTCGGTTACCGGGTCGGGTACGTTTTATGCCCTATTTTCGTCAAGCTTCGTCGTCTTGTCTTCTGAATCCGGAGTGGGAGGTGTTTCTTCTCCTATCGGGATTAGATCGTCAAGGATCAGGTAAGACATTTACCGACTTAATAAAGGTTAGAGTTCTGCTGGTTTTCTGGGTGTTGGCCCCCAGCTTTTTCTCTCCTTTGTCGTTTGTTGGGTTGGGAGCTCCAGTTATCGAACTTTGGTTGTTGTCGTGTACTGTTCGGAAGCTCGGGATCGACTCGGGTTTTGGTCGCCAGCCTTGAATTCCGGCTGCTCTGGGCTTTGGAGGTCCGATCTCCCTCTTCGGCTCCCCCGTTCTCGACTGAAATGTCGATCCTCCTCTTCTGGGCCTATTTTCGGTGATGGTCGGATAAGGGTTATCATCTCTATGGCGGTAACGGAGGGTTGAGTTCGAGCGACTGAATCAGGGTTGGTCTTCATCCTCATCTTTGGCGCAGGGCTTCCCTGATCTGGCGTGGGACGAGTTTCTCTGGTGAGGATTCTCGCGGGTCTGCTTTGCCTCTGTGGTGGTGGGGGGGGGGGGGGGGGGGGGGGGGGGGGGGGGGGGGTTTCCTTCGGCGAAGCTGTAGTAGGGTTGTGTTTTCGTTTGTGATCGTGGACGTCCAGTTTCAGTCGTGGGACGCGCTTCCTCGATGAGGATCATTGTGGTGCTGCCTCATCTAGATCTGCAGGAGGCTCTTCTCTTAAGCGCCTTTGTCGCCGTATGGGCTCTCTAGTATGACACTTGCTCCTTTTCCTTGGTTGGCTCTTCCTCTCCATCCCCTTTCCTTCCTCTTCTCGTAGGGGCTTCTGTCCTTCCCGACCATGTGGGTTGGGCTCGCTGGTGTTTCGGGGTTGGCCGACGGCGAGCTCCTTGGGCATTTCAGCCTACAGAAGCCTCTAGAGGATTGGTCTGATATTGGGGGTCCAGGTGGGTTCTCCGCTGGATTGGCTTGTCGTCTAGTGTTGGCCGACGGTGTCTGCTAGTGATCATCTTCTTTGAAGAGGTGTGAATTGGTAAGCTTGGGGAGGGATCGTTGTCCAGCTTTGGCTAAGTGTTGGGTGGCATCTCGGGAGGTTGGAAGGCCTTTTGCTCTCTTTCCCGCTTAATGGTGGAAAATTTTGGTTCCTAAGGCCCTTTTCTTGGTGCTTAATGTTAGTCAATTCTGGTGTGAAGGCCTTATTTTGTTGGTTTTGAGCTTCTGCTGCTTGTTCTTTCTTTGGGACTATCTTTGTATTCCTTCGGCTCATACTCACTGTGTTGAGTGCTCCTTGGTTGTATATGTTCCTTGTTGCTCTCTCTGTTTGTAGAGATGCTGGGTTGAAGATCCTTTTGTGATTGCTCGTTTGCTTGTATTTCAACTCTTTCTTCTTTCCAAAGAACAGTTTCAATTTAAATTTTCTTTGCCGATCAAAGAAAAGACCTCATCAAACCAAACAGCTACCAAATGAAGATATAACGATTGTAGCATGGTGTACATGTCTCAAATACCTTTGAAAATACTAAATGATCCAGCTTCCAGAAAGTAAACTATTTAATTAACTTTGACAACGAAACCATGTGATGGATCATGATAAATTAAGAGGGAGAACAAACAAGTTATAAATCATAAAAGGACCTTGTTCTAAAGTTTCCAAGACTAAACACAAAAAGGACTAGTAGAATCCCTATTTACACAACCTGCAAATAGATTTGTGTTTCTCGTTACGGAGCAACAACTACCGATGATCAACATTCATTAAATCTCAAACGAAATAACTAAATCTATATGATTTAGTGATTTACACTTGAAGAAGATAAAAACATGGGTACTTTACCATTTCGAAGGAGGAAGAGGAGAACCACGGGAACAATGGCCAAGCAAGCTCGGAGGTGAATCGGACGACGGAGGGAGAGGGATATTCCTCAGAGGACGGAACGAAAGTTCTCCGAAACCCAGATTCGAACAATTTTATGCAGAGAAAAAGTTAGAGACAAAGAGGCATACTTTGATAATAAGACCTTCTATAGTGGGATTAGACCCGAATCGATCTAATCCCGGTCTAATGAGGTAGAATTTGAAAAAAATGAAAGAGGATTCGACCCGAATCGTGGGTCTACTATTTTTGTTTTCGCAGTGGGAATAGACCGATTCGGTCTATTCTCGGTTTAATATGTAGAGAAAAATCGAAAAGTTGATTGCAAAACACAAGACGATCCGACCCGACTCATATTAATATGTATCGAAACGTTTGAATAGTAGTACAACGCAATACGCTCTATGTTCATCATCTTGTACGTTGAGTAATAGGTCTGGGGGTGTAATATGACGACACAATGATAAATGTTTTGTCCGGTAATCTGTAATCAAAGATGGCAAGTAACATGGAAGCGGTGGTGGCAGTGCTACTGGGAACATAGCAAGTAGTGGCAGTACTAAGGTCAAATTTTCAACTCATGTCATCACATTACACCTCCAAAACGAATTAAAGTTCTTGATTGTTGGGCTCGGCATGTGCTCTTCTGGTCGTACTGTCCGGAAACACAACCAGCTTCCCAGACTAGAGGAATGTGTATAGGGGTATAATAATACGGGACAACTTTAAATTTTATTCTCGGTATTTCATAATCAAAGATGGCAAGTGATATCGAATTCCTATCTTCTAGGAACAATGATATTAAAGGAAGCCACATCACTCGTCATTTTTTTGATTATGGACAACTAAGGTACAAATTCAAGTCGTCCTGCACATTATACCTCAAAAAAATAACTTGTTCTTCGACATCGGATGTGGATCCTCCTGTTTTGCCAAAGATGGCTATTTTTTCCAAACTATTTTCGACTCGCTTTCTATATTTGATTACAATTGTGTCTACGACCCCCTCTAACCGAACGAGAATCTACCAATGCTCCTAGACGAACTCGTGTCCGTATCTCTCGACACACACCTCATCTACAATGTCCATGACCTGAGCGTTGGACCAACCGAGTTGGTAAATACGCTTAATCTTCGACTAGCACTCATTGAAACACTTCATCTCCTGATTGACGAAGGTCCAATGATATTTATAGTTCTCGGCGGACCGCTCAGTCGCCGGGGATTGACAGTTCACGTGAGCTAGTTCCCCCCGATGCCATCCCAATAGGCATCACCATCTTGTTCAACCCCTCTCTCCTCCATTTTGATCCACGTACACACCAATGTGACCTCCTCGAGCCGACTCCATTTCTGTTACATGCGTAGCATCCTTGGCGGGTCGATGTTAAGTCGTGCATACAAGACCATCGATGGGATTTATATTCCTGGCTCCGGCTGGTCGTGATACGGTGGGGTTGCTCTCGAGTCCGACACTATGGATGACACTTCGCCAGTGGGGTTGTCGGCCATTGGCAGAGAATCGGACCTATGAGACACGACAGGTGGACAAGTAGCAGTGACAAGGTAATGCTGGTGGAGAAACGTGGTGGAGAAACGGTTGTGATTCTCCGGTGGTGGAGAAACAATGATGTTGGGGAAAACTATTTGGTGGAAATTGTGGTGGCAGAAAAGGCGCTATTGGAGATAACTCTTTGGTGGAAACGGTGGTGGCAGAAACGTCGAATACCGGGAAATGTGAGGGACAAACGTCTATGGACAATCGACGGTAGTATAAACGACGATGGAGATACGTCGGAGGCAAGATCTGTGATGGCAGAAATGCCGGAGGTAAAGGGAAGTCGAAGAAACGGATGAAGAAGAAGCGTTGAAGAAGAATCATGAGGAAGACGAAGCGTTGAAGCCAACCTTTAAGCCTGATTCATGCCACGCGTTACACCCTCATTTATTGGGACAAGATTAGGTCGGGCCCTGAATCTGTCGATTTGACTGCTCGCTGAGTCTATAGAACCCTCGACGTCGAATATCCGCAATCGCAGATTCGACGTAGACCCGACTCTACATCGTACATTCGACGACCGTTTCCAACGCCACGTTTGATTCGACGACCAAAAAACTGTCGTTTCGATGTCACTGTGGATAGCCTAAAGAAGAGCTGATATAAGAGGGAGAAAGGTAGCTCTAGGGTTTCAGGTGAGATGTTGGATCAAGGCTGAAGAATTGAGAGGCATTTGAGTGCTTTTATGTAGGGTGTGGCGTGACTTAAAGAGAGATGGGTTGATTTCATCCAATAGTGGTGATATTTAACCTATATCGGATTGTTGAGGGATAAGAAGTAATGACGCGGGCCTTCCCCAACTGGGCTCGGACATGTCTTCATAGGCTGCGTAGTGTTCGGCCAAGATTGTGGTTGGGCCACTCTAAAGGCCTAGAGGGCCAGCTCATATTCCATGCTAGAGTACCGGTCGGTTCGGTTCACCACCAGTTTTCATTACAAAAACTGATACCCGCCCAAAAGATACCTTATTTGGAGGTTTAGTAACCGGCTCCGACGATTATGTCGCCGATTTTGGTGACGGTGACAATCGATTTCCGATGACAGGTGGATATTTGCACAACCCTAGATTTGACGAGAGTTACGGGCCGCCAATGAAGTATCCGGGAGAAGGAGAAGACTAATGGTCGAACAGCTTCCGATCCCAGAGGGATGTGGTATGGCTCCTCTAGAACACCATGTACATCCCTAAGTGCCTAGTGGGCTTAACGAGGTTGTAGATCATGTCTCACCTGGTGGCCTTCCTGGTCTTCATCCCTCTACTCGGACCATGGGTGGGTTCAACTCTTGTCGTAGGGCACGAGAAATGTTCTCCGCCCCACGATCCTCATAACAAGTCTCGGTGGTTGTTGTTGCTGGTACCTACCCCTACTCGAGAAGGGGGACGGGGTCCATGATCCTCGAACTATGCCCTCATACCATGTGGAGTTGTCGGGTTGGCTCACTGATGGCCTCGTTCCACCCTCAGTCCACTAGAGAAGTACCCTAGGTTCCTTAGGATATGCTTGAAATCGACATGGAGCCTAATCCGGAGGAGGAGGTACCATCTACGGATGATTCAGTGTTGCCCGGATGGGCGAGGTACATCGTCAATCGAGGCGTCCACCACGAATTATCGCTGGTGAGTCGTCCTCCACTGTCCCTGACTGGGTGGTATTTCCCGACATTCCAGTGTAGCCTCGATGGTCTAGTTTCCCCGGGGGGCGCACCATCCTAAGTCTTGTGGTGTCCCATCACGGAAGGCGGTCATGATCCACTGCTCAGTCAGTAGGGGAGGATAGAGTTGGCTATTTCTCGAGCCCCATACAGGTTATCCCGACCAAAATCTCCATCGGCCCCTCGTGTAGGCAAGGAGGACCTCATATCCATTATCTCTCGATGATGTACTCCGAATCAGTAAGCAAGAGACACTGTATCATCAAAAATAAGTTTGCCAATAGTTTAGGGTATTTTGGTGGATTGTGAGAAAGCCTCTAGACCCATAAGGGACATCTGCAAAGAACATATCGTCGAAGACGAAATGAAAGAGAGATGACGACCGCTTGAAAAAAAATCCTTATTGAGGAGAGGTATTAAGAGCATCTCCAATGGTTTGACACTAGGTAGTGTCAAGGAGCAGTGTCAGAAAGTGCTTTTTGGCTTCCTGACACTGATCCTCCAATGGTCTGACACTACTATTGTCAGGAGCCATGTTAACACAGTTTCACTAATTAAAAAAGGACCCCAAATATTTGAAATACATTGATTTGAAGCCAAATATAAAATGCATAACTATTATTTTTATTTAAAGCCACATATAAAATACATTAAATTTGAAAATTAATATTTAATTGTGGCCGCCATCTCCATATCTAGCTCAAATGTGTTCGATGAGGTCATCGTGGAGTTGTTGATGAACATTCCGATCCCGAATCCTTATTCTATGGCCCATGATACTTTCCCTGGTCACCGTTGGTGGTGCTACTCTACTTGTCACGCCCCAATTTCAGTAAACCGAACTCAGGACGTGAACTTTTAAAACAATAAAAATTTTTGAAACCTTTTACATTAAATCACTTTAAGGTCACCGTTTGTTCAACAAAATAATATTACAACTTAAAACACGTCCCAACAAGTGGACAAAAGTATGGTATCCGTCGCTAGACTCAAATAAACCCAGAATCCCGCTCCTAGCTCTTCAAGCTTCAGAAGCTCACCTAGTCCAGCCTGCGACCGGTACCTGTAGGAAAAGCAGCTAGGGGTGAGCGTTCGCTCACCACCACGGATAACAGACTGACTACGGCATACTTCGCAGACAATGCCGGTAACACCAACAACCAACTCAACATCGGGGATCACTATCCCCAAACTCAAGTAACCCGACCGACACCCACGCACTGATACTTTCCTCAACCGACTCAACACTCGGACTCGTAATGTAGACCCCACACAACAATTGACGACCTCTTCCAAAGACACGAAAGACAACCACGCAACACCCAAGATCACAAAGGATCGCACACCAAACAAGATCACAAAGGATCGCACACCAAACAAGATCACAAAGGATCGCATACCAGCTTCTCAGTAACCATCTCTGTCTCTCGCCCATTCCGATCCCAGTCGGGTCAGGCGGCCGACCTGTCGCGCAACTTCTCCCGATCCCAGTCGGGAGGCTAACCCACAACCTCTCCGCTTCATCCGATCCCAATCGGGTGGTTAGCCACACCCGCGCTTCCTTCCCCCGATCCCAGTCGGGGAGCTAGCCCACAACCTCTCCGCTTCTCCCGATCCCAGTCGGGAGGCTAGCTACACCACACAACCTCCACCATGATCAAGTAACCAAACACAATCACAAGCAAGTTCCACAAACAGCAACAACACAGGTTCAACACTCCACAGGCACTCATGGCCACCCAAGACGCCAATAGTAAAACACGGACTCTACAATCCCACGGGCACTCACGGCCACCCAAGACACACCAACGGTAACTCACGGGCTCAACAACCCCACGGGCACTCATGGCCATCCAAGACTCCAACAATAAAGACACGGGTTCAACAACCCTATGGGCACTCATGGCCACCCAAAACACCAAAGGTAAAGACACGGGTTCGACAACCCTACGGGCACTCATGGCCACCCAAAACACCAACAGTAAAGTACGGGCTCTCATGGCCACCCAAAACACAAATAATAACACGGACTCTCATGGCCACCCAAGACTCAACAATAATAGCACGGGTTCTCAAGGCCACCCAAGACTCAACAATAATAACACGGGCTCTCAAGGCCACCCAAAACTCAACAACAATAACACGGGCTCTCAAGGCCACCCAAAACACAAATAATAACTCGGGCTCTCATGGCCACCCAAGACTCAACAATAATAGCACGGGCTCTCAAGGCCACCCAAGACTCAACAATAATAACACACAACAACCTCCGGCATAATCAATGCCTCCAACAGTTCTAAGATCACTAGTTTCACAAACAACCTCCGGGCATGGTCATATGCCTCCAGTAATTCTAACCTCGCTAAGTTCGCAATCAACCTTCGGCCATGGTCATATGCCTCCAGTAGTTCCATTATCGCTAAGTTCTCTGTTCCTACGACACTACTAAGTGTCACATGCATTCCCAATATTCGCTACGTTCCCGTATCATGCCTTTCTAATATTCAATAACCTACTCAACCCACGACACCCCGGTGTCACATGCAATTCTACTGTTAACTTTCCCTAGTCAGGGCCGAGATCCGGCTACTTTTCCCTACCTCAAGATGGTAACACGGCGGCGTCTTCTAGATGCGGACGACCGGGCCAACACCGTCTTCCAAGGCGAAGTCCGCGTCTGGGTTCGACTCTGGTCTTCTCGGGCAGAGTCCAAGTCTGATTTTTAACAGGTAAAACTTACAATCAGATCCAGTACAGTCCAAAGTAAAAACGGCCCGTTGCCCTTTTAAGCTTGAACGGCTAAAAGCGGGATTAAATGACGAATCGGGTTCGAGTAGTCGAGCCCCGAACATCGAACCTGGTGCACGCGTTTCGAGGCACGTTTACCGGGGCATGTGCTTCGAGGCACGCCTACCGAGGTGTCCAAATCAGCGTCTCGTTTTTTTAGCCCGTTCCAAGTTCGATTTTAAACATCTGATTTAATCGATCGGGTTTCCAAAACCGCTCAACGATTCCACAAGTTCTCGGATTCGTTCCCAAGTCTAAAAGCAAAACTTATTGATTAAAAACTGATTCAGTTTTAATTTCCTTTTTAAACTAACAAACGACTTCTTTCCCCCTTTAACTCTTAAAACTGATTTTCGTTTCATAAATTGTCTTTCGGTTTCTTTTTGAAATGTTTTGATTTTGTTTCAACAACCAGATCCAACAGCTTTTGATTAACGGTGCCCAGATCCAAACGCTACGGGAAGAGAGAAATAAGAAAACAAAACAACAGAGGAGGATCTTTGCTCAGTTCCCGACCGACAACAGCGAAGGTGCTGCCGGTCGGGGTCTCATCGTAAAAAGGGAACGACGATGCAGGGGGGGGCGGGCGGTTTGCTAAGGTCTCGGGAGTGACGACACAGCGTCAGGACGACATCGACGCGCTGCTTCCGGTGCAGCACACGGCCGGTAGGGCTTGATGCGGCCAAGGGACGGTGGCGGCCGGACTCGAAGCCGACGATTCGAACGGGACGGAGAGGAGCGAGGTTCGGAGGGGTTCTCGCGGTCAGGAGCGACGAGGAGCTCGAAAAGCTCTCGCCGGAGAGACGACTCGAAGAGGGAGGAAGAGCTCGGTGGGGGAAAAGGGAGTCGGCGGTGGTGGCTAGGGTGTGGGAGCGGTGGTGGCTCGGCTGGGCTCTCCGGTGGCGGGGCAGCGACATGACATGTGGAGAGGGAGGCGTGAGGGAAGGAGTGAAGAGTGAGAGATGGGGAGAGAGGCGGCAGTTGAGATGAGGGGAGAGGACCGAAATTTTTGATCAGAAACCCTAGCCATTGGGTTTAAATACTCAAGCTGGCAGATAAGTGGGCCTCTGAGCACAACAGGCCTTGCGGTCCAGGAGAAGAGAGGTGGGGCGGGCTGTGCTTGGCCGGGTCTGCGGGTCTGGTCGGGTCCAGCCCCTTTACCCAGTTTTTTTTAACTGATTCAACTTCCATTTTTTTTTGAACGAATAAAAGATTAAACCCAAAATTTCACCGTCGACGTTTCGATCGAACAAATCTTAAAACTTAAACCGTTTTAAATCGGAGCGGTCTTCACACTACTGATGGTTGGGTCCGGGACACCAATATTTGCAAACGATCAGTGGGCCACGGCCTCCGTTTATCTTCAACGATCATGTTGTGTAGGATAACACAAGCAGTTATGATCATTGAGAGTGAGCTCATATCCCACATTCGACCCATGCGAGTGACGATGTGAAACCGGGCTTGTAGAACTCCAAACGCTCGTTTCCTTCCTACATGCCTCTTGGTATCTAGCAAAGCATCTTTGCTTCGGCGTTTGTGGAGCAGATATTGACTTCACAAATTTTTCTCAAGCATGATAAATTCCATCTGTCAAGTAATACGGGGTCTCGTATTCTCTACCGTTGAACTTGAACTTCACATCTGGAGCGAAGCCTTTTACTATCTGGGAGAACAAGGTAGACCTATTGAGCACGTTGATGTCGTTGTTGGAGCCCGGTGTCCCGAAGAAAGAGTGCCAAATCCAAAGGTCTAGGGATGCAACAACTTTTAGCATGATCCTGGGGACGTTCCCGTGGTCCCTACTTGCGAACCGTGCAGACCATACCACATGACAGTTCTTCTAATCCCAGTGCATGGAGTCAAGACTCCCTATCATCCCCGGAAAGTCGCGCTCTTCGTTGATTCGCAATAAACGTCTTGTATCTTCCTCGGTCGGGCGTCGTGGATATGTCCGCGTGTAAACCTTGATGACGCCCAAGCAAAACTTCTTTAGGCAGTCCAACGCAGTGGTCTCCTCCATTCGCAAATACTCGTCGCAGGCATCGGCGGGACCTCCATAACAGAGCTGACGAAGTGCTACCGTGCACTTCTGGTGTGGAGTGAAAAAGGCATTCCCCGTATCATCCATTTCGTTACGAAAGTAGGCGTACCGGTCACTCAAACCATTCATGATCCGTATGAACATGTCCCTCGACATCCGGAACCGTTGCCGAAACTGTTGGTCGCTGTACACCGGTCTAGGCGCGAAGTAGTCACGGATCAACCCTTCGTGTGCATCTTCTCGATTGCGCTCAATCACTCTCCACTTTGGTCGCAGAGCCGACCCTGAGCCCTCGGCCTTATCATCATCCCGAGCCCTTGGCTCTATCGCTGACATCACTTGATCGTGTATTGCTTTTTCCGTTGCCTCAGCAAGCCTATCCATCGCTTCGTCTATTTCTTCTTCTGTCATTTTCTTCATTTCCTCTAGCGTTGGAAAATTCACCATCGAAAAAATAGAACTAGGAAAAAAACGAGAGAATTTGGAGAGGAATAGAGGAAAAAGGAGTTTGAAACAAGAGAGGGAGTGAAATTTTGCTTGGGGTTATTTTGAATTTATAGAAAAGTGTAGGGTTTTTGGGAGGCGCAATGGCTAGTCGACTAGCCGTTGGAGGTTGACATGACGCGTCGGGCGTCGTGGATATGTCCGCGTGTAAACCTTGATGATGCCCAAGCAAAACTTCTTTAGGCAGTCCAACGCAGTGGTCTCCTCCATTCGCAAATACTCGTCGCAGGCATCGGCGGGACCTCCATAACAGAGCTGACGAAGTGCTACCGTGCACTTCTGGTGTGGAGTGAAAGAGGCCTTCCTCGTATCATCCTTTTCGTTACGAAAGTAGGCGTACCGGT
Source organism: Erodium maritimum (assembly GCA_963921825.1). Classification (NCBI taxonomy): domain Eukaryota; kingdom Viridiplantae; phylum Streptophyta; class Magnoliopsida; order Geraniales; family Geraniaceae; genus Erodium; species Erodium maritimum. The sequence goes on from OY997594.1 coordinate 61,661,978, forward strand.
CATTCAAACCATTCATGATCCGTATGAACATGTCCCTCGACATCCGGAACCGTTGCCGAAACTGTTGGTCGCTGTACACCGGTCTAGGCGCGAAGTAGTCACGGATCAACCCTTCGTGTGCATCTTCTCGATTGCGCTCAATCACTCTCCACTTTGGTCGGAGAGCCGACCCTGAGCCCTCGGCCTTATCATCATCCCGAGCCCTTGGCTCTATCGCTGACATCACTTGATCGTGTATTGCTTTTTCCGTTGCCTCAGCAAGCCTATCCATCGCTTCGTCTATTTCTTCTTCTGTCATTTTCTTCATTTCCTCTAGCGTTGGAAAATTCACCATCGAAAAAATAGAACTAGGAAAAAAACGAGAGAATTTGGAGAGGAATAGAGGAAAAAGGAGTTTGAAACAAGAGAGGGAGTGAAATTTTGCTTGGGGTTATTTTGAATTTATAGAAAAGTGTAGGGTTTTTGGGAGGCGCAATGGCTAGTCGACTAGCCGTTGGAGGTTGACATGACGCGTCGGGCGTCGTGGATATGTCCGCGTGTAAACCTTGATGATGCCCAAGCAAAACTTCTTTAGGCAGTCCAACGCAGTGGTCTCCTCCATTCGCAAATACTCGTCGCAGGCATCGGCGGGACCTCCATAACAGAGCTGACGAAGTGCTACCGTGCACTTCTGGTGTGGAGTGAAAGAGGCCTTCCTCGTATCATCCTTTTCGTTACGAAAGTAGGCGTACCGGTCATTCAAACCATTCATGATCCGTATGAACATGTCCCTCGACATCCGGAACCGTTGCCGAAACTGTTGGTCGCTGTACACCGGTCTAGGCGCGAAGTAGTCACGGATCAACCCTTCGTGTGCATCTTCTCGATTGCGCTCAATCACTCTCCACTTTGGTCGGAGAGCCGACCCTGAGCCCTCGGCCTTATCATCATCCCGAGCCCTTGGCTCTATCGCTGACATCACTTGATCGTGTATTGCTTTTTCCGTTGCCTCAGCAAGCCTATCCATCGCTTCGTCTATTTCTTCTTCTGTCATTTTCTTCATTTCCTCTAGCGTTGGAAAATTCACCATCGAAAAAATAGAACTAGGAAAAAAACGAGAGAATTTGGAGAGGAATAGAGGAAAAAGGAGTTTGAAACAAGAGAGGGAGTGAAATTTTGCTTGGGGTTATTTTGAATTTATAGAAAAGTGTAGGGTTTTTGGGAGGCGCAATGGCTAGTCGACTAGCCGTTGGAGGTTGACATGACGCGTCGGGCGTCGTGGATATGTCCGCGTGTAAACCTTGATGATGCCCAAGCAAAACTTCTTTAGGCAGTCCAACGCAGTGGTCTCCTCCATTCGCAAATACTCGTCGCAGGCATCGGCGGGACCTCCATAACAGAGCTGACGAAGTGCTACCGTGCACTTCTGGTGTGGAGTGAAAGAGGCCTTCCTCGTATCATCCTTTTCGTTACGAAAGTAGGCGTACCGGTCATTCAAACCATTCATGATCCGTATGAACATGTCCCTCGACATCCGGAACCGTTGCCGAAACTGTTGGTCGCTGTACACCGGTCTAGGCGCGAAGTAGTCACGGATCAACCCTTCGTGTGCATCTTCTCGATTGCGCTCAATCACTCTCCTCTTTGGTCGCAGAGCCGACCCTGAGCCCTCGGCCTTATCATCATCCCGAGCCCTTGGCTCTATCGCTGACATCACTTGATCGTGTATTGCTTTTTCCGTTGCCTCAGCAAGCCTATCCATCGCTTCGTCTATTTCTTCTTCTGTCATTTTCTTCATTTCCTCTAGCGTTGGAAAATTCACCATCGAAAAAATAGAACTAGGAAAAAAACGAGAGAATTTGGAGAGGAATAGAGGAAAAAGGAGTTTGAAACAAGAGAGGGAGTGAAATTTTGCTTGGGGTTATTTTGAATTTATAGAAAAGTGTAGGGTTTTTGGGAGGCGCAATGGCTAGTCGACTAGCCGTTGGAGGTTGACATGACGCGTCGGGCGTCGTGGATATGTCCGCGTGTAAACCTTGATGATGCCCAAGCAAAACTTCTTTAGGCAGTCCAACGCAGTGGTCTCCTCCATTCGCAAATACTCGTCGCAGGCATCGGCGGGACCTCCATAACAGAGCTGACGAAGTGCTACAGTGCACTTCTGGTGTGGAGTGAAAGAGGCCTTCCTCGTATCATCCTTTTCGTTACGAAAGTAGGCGTACCGGTCATTCAAACCATTCATGATCCGTATGAACATGTCCCTCGACATCCGGAACCGTTGCCGAAACTGTTGGTCGCTGTACACCGGTCTAGGCGCGAAGTAGTCACGGATCAACCCTTCGTGTGCATCTTCTCGATTGCGCTCAATCACTCTCCTCTTTGGTCGCAGAGCCGACCCTGAGCCCTCGGCCTTATCATCATCCCGAGCCCTTGGCTCTATCGCTGACATCACTTGATCGTGTATTGCTTTTTCCGTTGCCTCAGCAAGCCTATCCATCGCTTCGTCTATTTCTTCTTCTGTCATTTTCTTCATTTCCTCTAGCGTTGGAAAATTCACCATCGAAAAAATAGAACTAGGAAAAAAACGAGAGAATTTGGAGAGGAATAGAGGAAAAAGGAGTTTGAAACAAGAGAGGGAGTGAAATTTTGCTTGGGGTTATTTTGAATTTATAGAAAAGTGTAGGGTTTTTGGGAGGCGCAATGGCTAGTCGACTAGCCGTTGGAGGTTGACATGACGCGTCGGGCGTCGTGGATATGTCCGCGTGTAAACCTTGATGATGCCCAAGCAAAACTTCTTTAGGCAGTCCAACGCAGTGGTCTCCTCCATTCGCAAATACTCGTCGCAGGCATCGGCGGGACCTCCATAACAGAGCTGACGAAGTGCTACCGTGCACTTCTGGTGTGGAGTGAAAGAGGCCTTCCTCGTATCATCCTTTTCGTTACGAAAGTAGGCGTACCGGTCATTCAAACCATTCATGATCCGTATGAACATGTCCCTCGACATCCGGAACCGTTGCCGAAACTGTTGGTCGCTGTACACCGGTCTAGGCGCGAAGTAGTCACGGATCAACCCTTCGTGTGCATCTTCTCGATTGCGCTCAATCACTCTCCACTTTGGTCGGAGAGCCGACCCTGAGCCCTCGGCCTTATCATCATCCCGAGCCCTTGGCTCTATCGCTGACATCACTTGATCGTGTATTGCTTTTTCCGTTGCCTCAGCAAGCCTATCCATCGCTTCGTCTATTTCTTCTTCTGTCATTTTCTTCATTTCCTCTAGCGTTGGAAAATTCACCATCGAAAAAATAGAACTAGGAAAAAAACGAGAGAATTTGGAGAGGAATAGAGGAAAAAGGAGTTTGAAACAAGAGAGGGAGTGAAATTTTGCTTGGGGTTATTTTGAATTTATAGAAAAGTGTAGGGTTTTTGGGAGGCGCAATGGCTAGTCGACTAGCCGTTGGAGGTTGACATGACGCGTCGGGCGTCGTGGATATGTCCGCGTGTAAACCTTGATGATGCCCAAGCAAAACTTCTTTAGGCAGTCCAACGCAGTGGTCTCCTCCATTCGCAAATACTCGTCGCAGGCATCGGCGGGACCTCCATAACAGAGCTGACGAAGTGCTACCGTGCACTTCTGGTGTGGAGTGAAAGAGGCCTTCCTCGTATCATCCTTTTCGTTACGAAAGTAGGCGTACCGGTCATTCAAACCATTCATGATCCGTATGAACATGTCCCTCGACATCCGGAACCGTTGCCGAAACTGTTGGTCGCTGTACACCGGTCTAGGCGCGAAGTAGTCACGGATCAACCCTTCGTGTGCATCTTCTCGATTGCGCTCAATCACTCTCCTCTTTGGTCGCAGAGCCGACCCTGAGCCCTCGGCCTTATCATCATCCCGAGCCCTTGGCTCTATCGCTGACATCACTTGATCGTGTATTGCTTTTTCCGTTGCCTCAGCAAGCCTATCCATCGCTTCGTCTATTTCTTCTTCTGTCATTTTCTTCATTTCCTCTAGCGTTGGAAAATTCACCATCGAAAAAATAGAACTAGGAAAAAAACGAGAGAATTTGGAGAGGAATAGAGGAAAAAGGAGTTTGAAACAAGAGAGGGAGTGAAATTTTGCTTGGGGTTATTTTGAATTTATAGAAAAGTGTAGGGTTTTTGGGAGGCGCAATGGCTAGTCGACTAGCCGTTGGAGGTTGACATGACGCGTCGGGCGTCGTGGATATGTCCGCGTGTAAACCTTGATGATGCCCAAGCAAAACTTCTTTAGGCAGTCCAACGCAGTGGTCTCCTCCATTCGCAAATACTCGTCGCAGGCATCGGCGGGACCTCCATAACAGAGCTGACGAAGTGCTACAGTGCACTTCTGGTGTGGAGTGAAAGAGGCCTTCCTCGTATCATCCTTTTCGTTACGAAAGTAGGCGTACCGGTCATTCAAACCATTCATGATCCGTATGAACATGTCCCTCGACATCCGGAACCGTTGCCGAAACTGTTGGTCGCTGTACACCGGTCTAGGCGCGAAGTAGTCACGGATCAACCCTTCGTGTGCATCTTCTCGATTGCGCTCAATCACTCTCCTCTTTGGTCGCAGAGCCGACCCTGAGCCCTCGGCCTTATCATCATCCCGAGCCCTTGGCTCTATCGCTGACATCACTTGATCGTGTATTGCTTTTTCCGTTGCCTCAGCAAGCCTATCCATCGCTTCGTCTATTTCTTCTTCTGTCATTTTCTTCATTTCCTCTAGCGTTGGAAAATTCACCATCGAAAAAATAGAACTAGGAAAAAAACGAGAGAATTTGGAGAGGAATAGAGGAAAAAGGAGTTTGAAACAAGAGAGGGAGTGAAATTTTGCTTGGGGTTATTTTGAATTTATAGAAAAGTGTAGGGTTTTTGGGAGGCGCAATGGCTAGTCGACTAGCCGTTGGAGGTTGACATGACGCGTCGGGCGTCGTGGATATGTCCGCGTGTAAACCTTGATGATGCCCAAGCAAAACTTCTTTAGGCAGTCCAACGCAGTGGTCTCCTCCATTCGCAAATACTCGTCGCAGGCATCGGCGGGACCTCCATAACAGAGCTGACGAAGTGCTACCGTGCACTTCTGGTGTGGAGTGAAAGAGGCCTTCCTCGTATCATCCTTTTCGTTACGAAAGTAGGCGTACCGGTCATTCAAACCATTCATGATCCGTATGAACATGTCCCTCGACATCCGGAACCGTTGCCGAAACTGTTGGTCGCTGTACACCGGTCTAGGCGCGAAGTAGTCACGGATCAACCCTTCGTGTGCATCTTCTCGATTGCGCTCAATCACTCTCCACTTTGGTCGGAGAGCCGACCCTGAGCCCTCGGCCTTATCATCATCCCGAGCCCTTGGCTCTATCGCTGACATCACTTGATCGTGTATTGCTTTTTCCGTTGCCTCAGCAAGCCTATCCATCGCTTCGTCTATTTCTTCTTCTGTCATTTTCTTCATTTCCTCTAGCGTTGGAAAATTCACCATCGAAAAAATAGAACTAGGAAAAAAACGAGAGAATTTGGAGAGGAATAGAGGAAAAAGGAGTTTGAAACAAGAGAGGGAGTGAAATTTTGCTTGGGGTTATTTTGAATTTATAGAAAAGTGTAGGGTTTTTGGGAGGCGCAATGGCTAGTCGACTAGCCGTTGGAGGTTGACATGACGCGTCGTTGCAAGAATCTGCAACGACTGGCTAACACCCCCCCCCCCCCCCCCCCGACACAACCGTGTGACTCGACGAGCCGTGCCAGCGAATCGTCTCAGCGCCTCTAACGACCCCCTTGACACGATGCGTTGGAGGTGTTTTAAGTGGAGTTATTGACACCGGTAATCTTCCATAAAATCTTCACCCGTCTTAAAAAAACATAAATTATATATTTGAAATACATTAAATAATAGGAACAAATGTACATTTATTATACAAAGATAAACATGAAATCAAACCGCAGAAATATACATTTATTATATTCCGAAAGCAACAAATGTTTGACCCACATTTTCTACCCTTTGACTGTCGTCGGATCGTTCCAGAGTCCCAAGCATAAATAGGAACTCACACCCATTAACTCACACCCTTTATCGCCTCCGTTTCTCTGCGCCTTCGCCGATCCATATCTTACTCTTCATTCCCACCATTTCCCAATCCTCTTCTCTCTCTCTCTCTCTGCCTTCCGCTTCTCATTCAACTTTAGGGTTTTCGAAATCAATTGCCTCTGTTCGCAGCGTATCATCCTTCTCTGTTTCGATCAATTCTTCTCCTTTTATTTATATTTAATTTCTCTGTGAAAAGGGTATTTTTCAACTCTTCAAATTCGATTGGTACGTCATGGCGGGACAGTTGGCCATCCGTCCGGAATCAACTCGGCGTGGGGAATCGCTCCTAACGACCTCGCCGGAGTCGTGCTCGTGCGCAGGATTCGGCGAAGTTGCCGGAGGTACCACGGCGGAGTGCGCCGCCGTGTGGTGCTGCTGCCCCTGCGGGATCGTGAACCTGCTCGTCGTGTTCGTGTACAAGCTCCCGAGGGCGATCTGCCGGAGGGCCATTAAGTCGCGGCGGCGGCGGCGGTTGTTGAAGAAGGGCGTGATGATTCCGCGGCTAACCGGGTCAGATGACCCGGACTTTCAGGTCCACCCGATGGGATCCGAAACTGAGTTGGCCCCTGAGAGGGTTGAGGCGGAAGCGGAGGTTCAGAGGCTGGAGAAGGAGATGTGGGCCAGTTTCAACGGCACCGGTTTCTGGAGAAGTCCTTCCCAGAAGGAGCCGATCATACCAAAATGACTGCAACTCCCTCTCTGTTCTAAATTGAAATTTGAATATTTGGATTAGATATCATAATTGAGTGAATTTTTCTGGGTAAAATGTGTATATGAGTATTGTGGATTGATTCATGCTAAATTTGTACATTATATTGGGATTAGCCGTAAATGTGATGTTTTGTTTTGTCCATTTTTGTGGCGATTAATGTTTTGCTCTGCTTATAATTCATGTCCTCCTTATTTTTTGGTATGATTTTCCAAGCATTTTACTAGAGTTGCTTTAACGTAATGGTTTCTGGATTTGAGTGTTTAAAGTAACTGCTTAACTTATTCCTATTTTGTTGAACTAAAACATAATATCAGGTCAAAAATTAAGCACAATGTTGGAATTAAAGTCATAATTAACAAGTTGATGCAAGTAAATGTAAGGAGCTACTGTAATGATTAAATGGTGTGCGATGATGTATGGTCTCATTTACAAACATGGCAGTGTCAAAAATTTAGATGGTGTGCAAATGAAATAAAATAAACAGGAGAAAATGGTCCAGTAAACTTAAAGAAGACAGTGGGTTCTGCTATTCAGGTGGTTCTCTGTTCAATTCAGAAGCGACAAAAATAGTGTATAAGGCTATGTCTTAATGGGTTTTGGACGTGTAAACTGTCCTTTTTCTTGCCCGTGTGTTTGGGGTCCCCTACGATTCTTAGGGCACTAGACCTGCCCTTTCTCTTCTTTTGGATTTTTCGGACACTCTTTACGTATTTCTAGAGATTCTCTCTTTTTATGGGGCTAAAATCGGAAATTTGAAAGTAGCTAGACTAGACACGGTCCGATTAATCGAATGACAAGTATTTTTAGCTCCCGGACCGAGAGTGAGTATTTATTAGACTAGGGGCGGACATTGGAACCCTTTAAGAACCCAACCCGATATTATCTGTTGGACATATCTTGGAACCAGCTCCAACCCATAAACTAATTTTTTTACAGTGAAACCAATCAGTTTACTAACCGGTTGGTTAGTGGTTTTAACCAACCAACCACTTTACTACATGCAAGTACAAATTTAGATACCAATAACCATATACATATTTTTATTTCAAGCTAAAACATATTACTACATTCTCCAAAACAAAAGAAAAATTACATATAAGTCATCGTGTTCTATGTTAGCAATCCGTGTGACACAAGAGAGTGCTCATGTGTCATTCATCTATATCAGATCAGTGGTTATTATGAAGCCACATATATATGATGAACAATACCGGTTTGGTTGGTTGACCGATGATTTGGCGTTTCAAGAACCGACAACCAACCGTTAACTTTCCAGTTCGACCGTCAAGAACCCGCAACCAACCGTTAACTTTCCGGTTTCTGGTTTTCCAGTGCGGTGTGCAGTTGGTGGTGGTTGGTTTTAGCGGTTTCGGTTTTTTTTGCCCACCCCTAGATTAGACCATATGCTACACAACTAGTCAGAACATGAACTGTGATTACGAACGCTATAGGTTAGTGAACTAAAAGTTTTCTAAGATATTGAAATGGTTCTTTGAGGGGTGAGCAAGAAGGCATCTCTAGAAAGAAACCCTAGCCGCCACCTCTCTGGATCTCGTCTTCACCGGCGACGGCCTCGGCTCCGGCCAGGTACGTTGCCGGTGATGACCCTCTTCTCCCCCTTTACTTCTCTTCTCTTCTCTTCCCCCTCTGTTCTAATTCTTCTCTCCCTCCCATGTTCCGCCCCTACTTTTAGAACCTTCCTCGCCTCTTCGTATGTTGTTGGGATCTCGACTGTGTTTGCTTGGTCGCTGGTCGCCGGATGGTTGAGGATCTACAGCCGTGAAAGCTCGCCGGAAGTCTCTGCGAACTCCACGGATCTCTTGTTTGGCTTCGCCGGTGCCGGAGTTCGTCTCTGCTCAGCGCTTTGGTTCGTGGGTAGGCTATGTTCGTGGGCTACTTGCTACTGCGGTTGCTCGGAAGCTCGTCACCGACGCCGACTGGATCTACAGAAGAAATGGGTGGCAGCTTGGTTGCGTCTACGGGTCAGGCAGGGTTGATTCATCCGGGCCGGGTCTGGGCTATGTGGTTGGGCTTCGGGTTGGAGGCTGCTTGGGCCGGGTCATTCTGGGCCGGATGGATTGGGCCGGTGCAGGCCGGGTTGGGTGTTGGATCTTGGGTCGGTTCTATGGAAGGTTTTATCCGGGTCAGGTCGGTAGTCGGGTCAGGTCGGTAATCGGGTCGGGTCGGGTCTGACCGGTTTTGCAGATTCGTTTTCGCGCTTTATACCCTATTTTCGTCAAGTTTCGTCGTTTTGTCTTCCGAATCCGGAGTGGGAGGTGTTTCTTCTCCTATCGGGATTAGATCGCCACGGATCAGGTAAGACGATTATCGACTTAGTGGAGGTTAGAGTTCTGCTGGTTTTCTGGGTGTTGCCCCCCAGCTTTTTCTATCCTTTGTCGTTTATTGGGTTGGAGCTCCAGTTATCGATATTTGGTTGTTACCGTGTACTGTTCGGAAGCTCGGGATTGACTCGGGGTTTTGGCCGTCGGCCTTGAATTTCGGCTGCTCTGGGCATTGGAGGTCAGATCTCCCTCTTCGGCTCCCTCGTTCTCGACAGAAATGTCGATCCTCCTCTTCTGGGCCTTTTCTCGGTGATGGCCGAATAAGGGTTATCATCTCTATTGTGGTAACCGAGGGTTGAGTTCGAGCGGCTGAATCAGGGTTGGTCTTCATCCTCATCTTCGGCGCAGGGCTTCCCTGATGTAGCGTGGGACAAGTTTCTCTGGTGAAGATTCTCGCGGGTCCGCTTTGCCTCTGTTCTGGTGGTGGGGGTTTTTCCTTCGGCGAAGCAGCAGTAGGTTTGTGTTTTCGTTTGTGATCGTGGACGTCCAGTTTCAGTCGTGGGACGCGCTTCCTCGTTGAGGATCGTTGTGGTGCTGTCTCGTCTAGATCTGCCGGAGGCTCTTCTCTCCAGCGTCTTTGTCGCCGTATGGGCTCTCTGGTATGACACTTGTTCCTTTTCCTTGGTTGGCTCTTCCTCTCCCTCCTATTTCCTTCCTCTTCTCGTTGGGACTTCTGTCCTTTACGACCATGTGGGTTGGGCTCGCCGGTGTTTCGGGGTTGGCCGACGGCGAGTTCCTTGGGCATCAGCCCTCAGAAGCCTCTAGAGGATTGGTTTGATATTAGGAGTCCAGTTGGGTTTTCGCTGGATTGGCTTGTCGTCTGGTGTTGGCCGACGGTGTCTACTAGTGATCATCTTCTTCGAAGCGGTGTGAACTGGTAAGCTTGGGGAGGGATCGTTGTCCAGCTTTGGCCAAGTGTTGGGTGGCTTCTCGGGAGGTTGCAAGGCCTTTAGCTCTTCTTGGTGCTTAATGTTAGTCAAATCTGGTGTGAAGGCCTTATTTTGTTGGTTTTGAGCTTCGGCTGCTTGTTCTTCATTTGGGCCCGTCCTTGTATTCCTTTGGCTCATACTCACTGCGTTGAGTGCTCCTTGGTTTGTATATGTTCCTTGTTGCTCTCTCTGTTTGTAGAGATGCTTGGTTGAGGATCCTTTTATGATTGCTCGTATGCCTGTATTTCAACTCTGTTCTTCTTTCCAAAGAATAGTTTCAATTTAAATTTGCTTTGCCGATAAAAAAAATGAACTGTGAATACGATCTGATATTTAGTGGGTTTGTGTCGTTGGGTCATGAGTGATTTTTGCAATGCCAACCCGCTAAATAGTGGTTGTTGGGTCATCGGTTCGCGACTACATGCCAGCCAACCACGGGCCAACACGTGGTCAAGTGAGGTAAAAAAAATCTGGTCGTTGCCAACGCTCGGTAATGATTATTTTTTTTTAAATTAAATTAAATCCGAATTAAACAACAAAAAAAAATCTCCCCTAATAAATAAGGATAGCTCTAGAAAATAATGGTTATTTGACTTTCATTTTCACATTCTACTATTGTGACTTATTTGTTCACATCTTAACACAATTGGTAAAAATTAACGCTAGTAGAATGTAAAAAATAAGTTACCATACAGTTAGGTTGTGAAAAAATAAGCCAGTATAGCATAATGTGAAAATAAAAGTCTAAAAATTATTGTTTTATGGAGAAACCCCTTATGAATACACCCAACCCCATTCATTCAAACCACCAACAATTCTCATACTTCTCTCAATTTTTTTCTCACTCTTACATTCTCAACTTCTGATTTCCCAAAATACGATCGAGAGTATCCAACGACGAAACTCAGCGGTCGTCTTCACCAGAGTTCGAACAATACAAGCCGGAGTAATTCAACTGGGATGATTTTAACTTCAATCCCAATGAACTAGGCAACTTCTAGAGCATGTTGAACATCAACATGCCCCCAACCCGTCCATTTTGACGGGTTACAACCCAAGCGCTTTCAGCCCCTATATGGAACCTGGTAACAACCCAAGTGCATTCATGAACAATACTTTCAAGCTCTCGATTTTAATTTCGTCTATTAATATTCTTAAAGTAAAGTATCTTTTTTAAGTGAAGTATCTTTTTTTTTCGTGTAGAGTATCATTTTTTATAACGATTTAAATGAATTTCAATCTAGGTCAATTCAATCCCCAAGCTTTCCACCTCCTACATGTCAATTCAACTCTAAACTTTCCACCCTCTATTAGGTCAATTCCAACTCAGTCCAAACTACTACCATTATATAAAGGTTGGTTGGACCTCCTAACACGTCAGCGGGAGCAGCGACACTCGCATGTTGTCTCGGGTTTCAATTCGTTTCGATCTAATTTGGTTATCATTCATTTGTTTATTTTATCCACCACTATTTGCAAGTAAGATTTGTCACGCCCCAAATTCGGTTTTGGCCGGACTCGAGACACGACTTGAAATACGAGAGATAAAAGTAGTAAAGCAGTAATAAGCTCCTTTAAAGCTGAAACGAGTTCCAAGATATTCCTCAATTAATTCAATTCAAATTTCAAATATAATTTCAGAGTTTGACGAGTAACATAAGATAAATAGATTTCAACAACTTGACCCAACACGTCTCTAATACAACCCTTAAGACATCCAAAAGCTCCCGAGCCTCGAATTCCCCAGACATTAAGTACACCTGTACACACAATAAAGAAACAAATAGGGATGAGCTTACGCTCAGTAGGGAAAATCGTAAATAGCTTTAGTCTCCGAGTTTAATATTAAATCTACTTTAAATCGATGTCACAAAAGTATTTAAAACCCTTAGACCAAAAAGTATAATAAACGAATAAGAGGCAGCGATAACAAGAACGCATTCTCGAGGATAACGATGAGCTCTCTGAGAATAAACAGATAACCTTATACTAACATAGAAAATCGACACAACGGGAATGAGTAAATTCTATAAATCAATGAAATGTCATAGAATCCAGATAATGGAATAGTATCGCCTTTTTCCCAAGATAACAGTAACTTAAACGAAGTTCATAATAAATACTTTAACGGATCAATAATATTAAAAATGGGAATAATCAATATCTTGCCAACCACTCGCTTTCTCAAGCCTCCGATCCATTGATAGATTCTGGGATCACATCGGTTCCCACATTCCAATCCACCAGAGTATCCATATCATATCATATTTTCCCTCAGTCCAGAGGAAGCACATGCGTCGGGGCACCGGAAACAATCCCAAATGGGCGCTTATCATCGGGATTCCCAGAAATGCCTCCAAAGGACCTTACGTCATAGGGAACCAAGGTAGTGCTCCACTGGGACGCACATCCTTGGGTGAAACCTTAGTAACCATCTCTCAAGAAGTAACCCAAATAATATCCCGCAGGATCTGCTCATAGTCAATCTATACATCCCGCAGGATCTGCCAATAGTCAATAATATCCCGCAGGATCTACCAACAATCAATAAATATCCCGCTGGATCTGTTCATAATCAATCTATCTATCCCGCAGGATCTGCCAATAATCAACTCTCGTAATATCCAATAGTCAATGCCCTTAGGCTCCAATACTCAGTCCATATCTCACTGTATCTGTCCAACTTCAACCCCCACAACGGCACCGGATTACCCCCCCCCCCCCCCCCGGTGTAGTACCAAACCAAGCAAACAAACAGACAAACCAATAAACGAGCATACATTCAAGAATATGAATAAAGGAACAAGCATTTCATTCATCCATCAAGCAACACACGTCGGAACACACTTTCATCACAACCCAGACAACCAACACCATTTCATACTTACCGTACACTTACCTGTCACCAACCATCAGTACATCGATCACCTGATTGTACCCCTTTGGCACAACCAGTCATACTCGATCATCCGTTCAACCAACAATTATATCAACATAAACACTCAATCAACCAAGTATGCATTCAACCAATCAATCATCATGTGAACGAACAAAATAGCATTCAATCATACGATATAATCTAATTTCATTAGACTCTTAAGTTAACCGAGCAATTAGCAACCAAGCATGCGAACCTAGCACACAACTAATCCGAGAGCTCTTCACAGCCTCTCTACCAGTAAATAAATTTCCCAAGTATTGAAAGCACACTTCACTAATTTTCATTGTCCTAAGCATGCATACTAGACTCATCCATTTATTAGTAATTGAAATACGATTATTCTAGTTATTCGCATCCTATAGGCAATTCTAGGACCTTTCCGATTTTATTATCCTAATCATGCATTCTAAGCGTTAATTACGTAATTAAGACTTTCCCTACCTCGTGGTCTTCCTCTAATACTCTGTTGTCAGGCTCGGTAGCCACAACTCCGTTCTTCACACGGGTTCCGGCGTGATCTTCGTTCTTCTAGCTCGGGTCCAAGCCCTTGCGCTCGGGCGAAGTCCCGTCTAGTTTTGACAAAGAAAAAGTCCAATCAAAACGGTAATCGTCCAAAGGTCCACTGATTTAACCCAACTTTATCCTTTCAATTTCTCATCTTGAATTAATTAAATCTGATTTTAAAACATATTTTTCTTTGAAACTGGGTTGACCCGGATCCAACCCAGACCCGGATCCGCTGCCTGACCCGGACCCAGATCCAATGCTTGACATGGACCCAGACCCTGGGCCTGGCCCGTCTCTGGTTCTGCCCGGCCCAAAGGCCCAACCAATCCAGTGGCCCAACCCATGCTTGAGACGTGGCTAGGGTTGGCATGTCTCGTGATGGTGGCAGCGGCTCTACTCCGGTGGCGGCGACGGCGAGCTCAGAGGGAGGCGACTGCGGCCTGGCGTCGATTCCTACCATGGTTCGGGGTTAAACTCTCCGGCGCGAGAGTAGATCCCGTCGCGAGGAGCTCCGGCGACGAGGTACTCCGTTCACGCGTCTGCTAGAAGAGGGAAGATCGTCGGGGGAGGAGAACGGGGTCGATACGCCGTGGGTCTTAGCTGAGATCTCCTTCACGGCACGACGCGACCCGGGGAGTGAACGGCGGCATACGACGGGCGAGATTTCGGCGATGCGTCCGGTTCTTCTGCGAGAATTGACAGCGGTGTGGGTTCGCGAGTTAGGGGCGAGGGAGCTCAGATCTGACGGAGAAAGGAGAGGTGGAGGGGATTTGGAACTCCGGCATCGTCCTCGTGCAGGAGTGGCTCGGATTAAACCCGAAACAGAGTCGCCGGCGGTGACATGTCGGGAGAGAGTGAAAGTGCGCGAGAGAGAGAAGAAATTGGCTTCTCGAAAAGCGTGCGCAGAAGTGGGGAAATAGGGGACGCGACCTAGGGTTAGGAGCATGTGGGTCTTGGCTGCAGCTTCCTGCTCGTGGGTCTGGGCGTGCTTAACTGGTTTGGGCCCAAGCTGGCCCAAACCCCCCCACTCAGTCCAAATTTCTCCTATTCCCTTTTTTTAACACCACTTGTTGCAAATTCTTATCCCCTCGTTTCAGAATGCAAACTATTACCCTTTTAAAATAAAGCGGGCTTTACAGTCTACCCCCCTTAAAAGAATTTCGTCCTCGAAATTTAAAACGAACGCGCTCCTCTAGACCCTTCCTCAGGGAATGTCCGCTCAAAACTCATAAGAGAGGGATCCGCGGTGTACTCCCATATTTTGGGAATACGAGGAAGCTGCTAGGCAACGGCTCTAGCCCTGCTTGAAGATCTCAAAAGTTCGATAAACTGCGGGGCCAACTTGCCTCCGACGCGGTCGAACCGCTAAAAGTCCTTCTTAGCCTCACTTTCAGAAATACGCGCTCACCGACTGTAGACTCCAGAGGTCTGCGCCTTCTAACTGCATAAATCTTTTGCCTGCTCTGCACGTCTTCAACCGTTTCCGAAAATACGCAACGATTCACTAACTCAAGAATACCGAGTAACAACACAAGTCGAGCAACAATTAAACACTTTAAGAAAACTAAGGTGAGGATCTCGATATCCCAGCCCATAACTTCCGTCGTCAAGGTATCATGCTGGAACTCTTTACATTAAACCAAGTCGGAACCACACATAAACGTAACTCAACCATTATCTCCTTAGTGATCGCCACGGGATCAATCCCAACAGAACTCAAATACTAACAAGTCAAGACCGACTACAAACAACTTCTAAGGGAGTATTACGTACTCCAAACAATAAATAAAAGACCTCACTAACACCGAAGAATCTGGAACAAACATTCGTTTCATCCCATCTCGTGGAAAGGTAGGCGTACTTCAAACAAGAGAATAAACAAAGCACCGAACTCTATTCGGAAGTCGGCACGCCTCAAAACGTACTACCATTAGAAGCTCACCTTAATCGATGTGCGGCATACGTGCCCAATTCCAACGACAGGTCACACCTGCTAAAACCGTTCAAGATTCCCAACCTGATAAAGATTCAACCACTCAACAAGTAACACGATCCTAAAACAAGGAGAAAATAACCATTCTCAACTACGGTCGATCCCAAAAGTTAACCAACTTGCTATAAAATGAATCTCTACCATCGACGCATTTTCACACTTTTGTCCAAACCATCTTACAAGTCGCTTCGTTTAAGTTAATGTATCTGCAATACCACGGTTCTCAAACCCGGTGTGTGGTTCCGTACATCCACGAATTCTACCAACATCTAGTCGGACGAATGACGCACAACAACAAGAACGGTAGAACCTCATACTCTTTTTTAAGTGAAGTATCATTTTTTTTCATGTAGAGTATCATTTTTTATAACGATTTAAATGAATTTCAATCTAGGTCAATTCAATCCCCAAGCTTTCCACCTCCTACAGGTCATTTCAACTCTAAACTTTCCACCCTCTATCAGGTCAATTCCAACTCGGTCCAAACTACTACCATTATATAAAGGTTGGTTGGACCTCCTAACACGTCAGCGGGAGCAGCGACACTCGCATGTTGTCTCGGGTTTCAATTCGTTTCGATCTAATTTGGTTATCATTCATTTGTTTATTTTATCCACCACTATTTGCAAGTAAGATTGGTGGAGTGAGTCGTTTTCTATGTCCACTTCTTAGAGCGTCTTCAATGGAGGAGCGCAAGGTACAAGGCGCAACACATAATAAGCGGCACGGTGCACCTGGAGGGGCAGAATCCTCAATGCAAGCGGCTCTTGACAGAATCATGTGCTTTCACTATTTGGTGCAAGCCCGATCAAAGTCAACAACAACTATTTGCTGGCCCTTTGGTACGACGATATGTGTCTTAGTAGTAAATTCGGTCCACCCAATTTTTTCTCTATAAATACTTCATTCTACCTTTCTTTTTAATCACATTGTACCTCCTTCTATTTTTTCCTACGATCTTGTTTCAATTTTCTCTCATTTGTCAATATTTCCATGACCAATGAGTTCGAGTCTTACCTCGATGACCTCGATCTTATAGGGCTCGAAGATGAAACCTTGCTTTAATCGTAGAATCAGATGCTAGAGTCCTTAATCCGAGCGTCTCAGCTATCTATGTCATCCCAATCCATGTCGTCAGATCCCTTTCCGTCTAACGGCAAGAGCCGCTCCAAGAAAGCAAAAAGTTACAAACCTTTGACTCAAATAGAGCGTTGTCAAAGAGGAATGTCTAACTCAGGCATAGATCAAGAACTATATGGACAAAATCGAAAGGAAGGAGAAGAAAAACAAGGGAGATTAGACTTCCGTCGAGGCCGAGGTCGCATCCATGAGAAGCCCGACTGACCTACTACGGTTGTGGAAGAATTACAAAGACCGATGACATCATCTCAACATAAAGGTCTAAAAATTTCCAAGTCATTGGGATAACATTGTGGAGGCTTACCAAAATAGAAAGTTCGACAATCGGTTGATGTTCGAAGTAGAAGTCAAGTATAAGCAATATGAGGGTCATGAATACACTTTATAAATATTGTTTAAGGTTGCTATAGGATGAGCTGAAGTGATAGGTCAAAATAGTAGGAAGAATAACATGAAGATTAAAAAAAGACGAATGCTAGGAGCAGAAGGAAGGGATGATGATTGAGAAAGAAGAAACAATTTGATATATAATTTGCAAAACCATAAATATTGCATAGTTCTTGAGTGTTCTATCTATTGAGAGACACGTCTTATTTCAATTGAAACAAGACTCAATGATGAGGTTATATGAGATGTACAACGTGATTATAATGATCGGCCCCTCCAATATGACCTATGAAGGATTGACAACTCATAATCCACTTTTGCCAAGCATCGCAAAACAATTTGGAAACCCCGAAGTTGTTTGGCTTTCCGATTATGTTTCTAAGCTTTTTTTAAAGTTAACTTCATGTTTTCATCTCCATGTATGAATTTTCGTATTGGTTTCATATATGAATGTTCAATTTTTTTTGTCGATCATGAGTTTATACACGTATCTCGAGAAAATCAATCCATTGGGACCACCTCAACGCAACAACCATCCTCTCTCTCATCCATTATGTTTATATTCTTCAACACTTAGTCTCTCTTTCTTTACCAAATGACACGCCGGCGCAACATAACTTGGGCGGGTGAACAATAATCCTGAAATGGATTGAGCACGTCGAGATCAAAGACGAATATTAGAAATACCTTTGCCTATAGTTTTTCGCAAACAGACCGGAAGGCAAACTGATCTGAACCCTAAAACAATGCAAGGATCATTGAGGGAAGAATAACCAGAAGGTCAAGAAATTCATTAACTCCTCTTGAGAATATTTCCGATATTAGCTACCTAATATAGTCGATGAGAAAATCTTAGTTGTGATCGAAGACGATTACAAATCAATCGAGGGGGAAAATTCAATAAAAAGTATTGGTGGGATTTCCTCTAAGACTACGCGAAGTAGCGCCATACATCCGTGCAATTTAACTTTATTTTCAAATGTTGTTTTGTACAATCTCGTTTTATGTATCGCCATTACTTAATTTCAGCTTGAGCTAAGCAGAGACTATTACCATTGCATCACAAGACATAACATCTTGGTTTAAGCCGGAGAAAAAAAACTGAAAAATATGTGCTTAACTTAACTGCTAGGCTTTAGCCATTGAACATGTTCTTAATCTACGGGTTATGTATGTAAATTTCAAGGTTGCCTACAAACATTACAAAACAACAATAACTTTTATGAAGTAACTATATATAAAACTTTTGTGCTATTGTTATGATTTATATTTTGATCATCACATTATAAGTTAATGTATCTTTGCGGATGAGTATGTTTTATATGTTCATTTTTTTTTGATTTGGTCTAAGGTGGTAGTGTCGATCTCATGTTTACATTTATCATTTTTATTACTAATAAGATAATGCATTCCAACATAGCCTCGAGAACAGCTTCAAGCAAGTGAATGGGTTTAGTAATTAGTTTAGCTATAGGAAAATTGTTGGTCTAATAGATTAGAGGTGTTCAAAAACCACAGGAACCGGTAACACCGACTGAAACCGCTTGAATGGACGTCAGCAATGTTGGGAGCATAGTTTAATGTTGAGAACCGGTATTCTTCTAATCGACCATCATTTTTTGTGTGAAAAAAGTTGGCCTACCAAAAAGAAACTGGGCTGATACAATTCAAATACTTTCAACATTTTTCATTAAGCTCATTATAGGCTACGATGTCCAATCATAACTTTCGAAAAAAAACAGATCTTAAGTTCACTTCCTTAAATCCAGTTATTGAACAGTTCTTTTTTTTCCTGGATGACTCCGTTTGTTTTTTTATATTTGTTGTTCATGGATGACTTTTATCATTTTTTGTGGCTATTTCTTTTAGGTACTAAATATGAAGTTTTTCAATTTTTTGTTTTTGAACTTATCTTCACACACAATTTGGTCTCCTTATTCAAGCTTTTCAGTGCGATAATGGTCGTGAATCGATAACACATCGTTTCACAACTTCTTTCTTTCTCACGACATAATTTTTCGATTCTCGTGTCCACGCACGTCTCTACAAAACGATAAATCGGAATTTGTGATTCATACCACTAATAACATGGTTCAAACTATTCTTTTTCAGGATCATCTCTCAGCCTCTTTTTGGATCGAAAGTATACGCATGGCCGAGAACATTCTCAATCTTTTTCCGACCAAGGCGCTCTCCTTTCATACCTCATTTGAAGTTCTTTACCATGCCTTTCCCACTTATGATCATCTTTGCGTCTTTGGCTGCTTATGTTACCCAAATCTCTCTTCCACCACCCCTCTTAAACTTAATCCTCGATCTCAGGCGTGCGTTTTTTCCGGATACCCATCTAATCACCGCGACTGTTGTTGTTTTGATCTCTTCACCGGAAAGATCATCGTCTCCCGTCATGTCACCTTTGATGAATCTATCTTTCCATACTCTTCCCACTACTCATGTACTTTCTACTTCTTATGATTTATTCCACTCACCTGCCGATGATCTGTCCCCTCTCTTTATTTCTTTCCACCGTATGACCCTCATATTCTACTGTCTCCCTCACCAGCTGCCATCCATGTAGTTACACCCCACTCATCCCATATCCCACCATATCTACCCGCTCTACCGCCACGCCCCTCTCACCCCATGACCACGCGTATTTGTGTCGGAACCATCAAACCATGTTGTATCCTCGACCTTCATATCTCCACCTCTACTCCCTCCCCTATTCCTCGTTCTTCGGCTCAGGCACTTCATGACCCACATTGGTAGCAAGCCATGGAGGTTGAGCTCTTTACTCTTCGTGTCAACGCCACTTGGGACGTAGTGCCCTACGCGTTCAATGTCAGTGTTATTGGATCCAAATGGATATTCCGTCACAGGTTCCACCATGATGGTTCGCTTGTGCGCTACAAAGCCTGTCTCGTTGCTCAAGGATACACTCAACAACACAGTATTGGCTATGATGTTAAACCTGTTAGTCTTAATGCCCGTAGTTCAATCCTAAATGTCCAAATGTATATATCATCGTTAACAATAAAATTAAAGCGACTTTATATTACTTATGTGTTGGAGTAATATATCGATGTGTGCTCTGATCTATGCCCACCATGCGAATATAACCATAAATCGAGATAGATCACACTCGATGGGTCCCTAGTCAACAAAGCTTCACTAAAAGCGACTAGTATGAAAGATGGCTCTTTATGGCTTACGTTCTGTTAGTCATTGGAATGAGATTCCGGAGTCTGATCATAGATATCACGTGGGACATGATATTGGACGACCCGACATGAATATGTGCCATAGATCAAGTCATGAACATATTCATTGTCGTAGCTTGTCATGTATCCTTAGACCAAGGAGTCTTTGTGATCGCTATGTAGTCAACAACTAAGTTTGACTTGAGCCTAACGTTGTCCGTAACAGAGCTTCCATAACGGCCATGATTGTCTTAGGGACAGGCTACATGAGTGACACGAAAGACGGCTAAGGGATTTATCCCTCATACTGAGGTATGAGAAAGATATCGGTTCTCGGCCGCTTGATCGAGAGTGACTGAAAGAATAGCATGGGCATGCACATGATACTAGGTATCATATATTCAGTCATCTCACATATCAAGGAACAGTGATTGAGAACAATAAGGATGACGGCTTTATGCCTTATCTCAGTCAGGATATCGGAGATAAAAAGATAATGACAGGGACGACGGAAAGGTTAGAATCGACAGGGTCGATTCGCTATGTAGTGTCAAGCAATACTAAAGTCTCGTTAGTTGCCACTTAAATAGGATCAAGTAAAATGGGATTTTACGTTGATCTATTGACATGCATAAACCTAAGGGTCACACCGGAGGATGAAACTCATTGACACATTTATGGAGAATGGCCAAAAGGGAGTTGTCTCGGGAGATGACCAAAACTGGGTTTTGGGTCATGTGTCCGTAAGTGAATAGGACTTTACGGATCGAGACAAGGCTTGGAGTCTTGGGATTGATCACGTCGGATAATGTTGGACATTTCCGGTATGGAAGGCTTGGAGGCGATGAGCGAATCACGGGACCTCGTTGGAAATGGCCACGGGCCATGTTCCAAGAGGCCCATGAAAGGCCCATGCAACCAAGGCCCATGGAACTAATTAATCAAGTCTTGATTAATTAGTACTAAGTAAGCAAGACAAGGATTAAGGTGTTGGTGATTCACCACCTAACCCAATCTTGTCTTGTCATACTTTGTCCTATTTACACCTTACTTGTCATCATGTCTTTAGTTGGACAAGTATGAGGTTTGTTATGTTTAAGTCATCTTTTTTCAACATAACAAAAACAAGACAAGAATAGGAAACACAACTTCTCTCCCCCTTCCCTTGCAATTTCGGGTTTGGCAAGTTCCCACCTCCATTTTTGTGTTCTTGAGTCCTCAAAGAGAACATGGCTTTGATTCCCATGTGGATACGTAGGCGTCTTGGAGACTCAAGCCAATCATTCGTTAACCGGTGTTCTTGTTTTGGTAAGAAATAATGTTGAATTTTTCTCTTGTGAATCCATTCTTTGTTAGTTGTTTCATGGTTTAATCGTCTCTTGGTTTTCATTGATTTTCCGCTGCGAGTTGGTTCATCTCCAACCATACCTCGAGACCCAACAAAACCAACTACCATTAAGACCATTCTTAGTCTCTCCCTCTTACTTTTGGCCAGTTCACCAACTTGATGTTAAGAATGCATTCCTTCATGATGACCTCTCTAAAACCGTGTACATGAAAGAACCCCCCAACTTTCTCGACCCCACATTTCCTAATCATGTGTTTTGTCTCAAGAAGGCTCTTTATGGTCTTAAGTAAGTACTTCGTGCTTGGTATCAACTATCGCGCCGTACCTCATCTCCATCGACTTCGTTAGTAGTCGACATGTTATATCTCTCTTTATCTATCGCAATGGTTCTCTTACTGCATTTCTTCTTCTCTATATTGATGACATCCTTCTCACTGCTTTTTCACATACTCTTCTTATGGACATCACCTCTTGCCTCAGCTCGGAATTTTCTATGTCTAACCTTGGTCCTCTTTGTTATTTTCTCGACATCTCTATCACTCGCACTTCCTCTAGTCTTCTTATTTCCCAGGAAAAATTCGTTCATGAGATTCTTACTCGGGTGGACATGTTCTCCTACAATCCACACCTTACTCTCGTCGACACCAAATCTAAATTCTCTTCATCCTCTGGTTCCCCGGTTTTTTATCTTTCGCTATATCGTAGTCTCGCAGGTGCTCTTCAATACCTCATGTTCACTCGTCCCGACATATATTACGATGTCCAACAAATTTTCTTGTTCATGCACGATCCCCGTGAGCCTCACATTGCGGCTCTCAAACGTATTTTCGCTACATACAGAGAACTCTCTCCCACAGTCTTCATCTCTGTTCTTCTCCTACTCTCTCTCTCTCTCTCTCTCTCTCTCTCTCTCTCTCTCTCTCTCTCTCTCTCTCTCTCTCTTGTTTCTTATTTTGATACCGACTAGGAAGGTTGTCCCGACACTCGTCAATATTATTGTGTCTTTCTTGGTCCTAACCTTGTTTCTTGGTCGTCCAAACGACAAAATGTTGTGTCTCTCTCTAGTGCTGAAGTCGAGTATCGTGGCGTTGTTAACGTAGTTGTTGAGTCGTGTTGGTTGTGCAACCTTCTTCTTGAGTTACATTTCTCTCTCTCCACAACCACCATTGTCTTTTTTGATAACATTAGTTCGGTTTATATGTCTGGTAACCCGGTACAACACCAACATTCTAAACATGTTGAGTTAGACTTACATTTTGTGCGTGAGAAAGTTGAACAAGTTAGGTTCAGGTGCTTCATGTACCGTCGTCTTATCAGTTTGCTGACGTCTTTACAAATGATCTCCCATCAACACTTTTTGAGAAGTTCAGGTCCAATCTCAACATCTCTCCACCTCGATTTTTGACTGTGGGTGTGTGTTAGAATACAACTCTTATTTGTATAGGACTATTATTCGAATTCTGATGTACTCTACATTGGAAATCTATCTCACCAGATTGTGTTTAGCCATCGTACAATGTACATACATACCCATAATCAATGCAATATCTTCCTATTGGAAATATACAACTTTCCTAGATTATAATATGATATCATCATAATTTTAAAAAACGGTACTTGTTTAATCGATTCACATAAAAACTAACATTATTATAGATAGTGATACAAATATATATTAGTCATTTAAGAATGAAGAATTATGAAATTCATTTTTTTTGAACTGTAAACGTAACAAATATTATTAAATGTCAGTAATGAGAATATACCGAAGAGGCTCAGGGTGGTAATCTCCATGCCCCTCCCAGAAAGGAGAAGAACAAACCGCCTTGATTAGTATATGAACTACTTTATTCGTTGTCTGTTTAACAAAATTGAGTTACATTATCTCGAATTTAATGAGAAGGAAAATACAATTATGAATGACTAATCCTAACGGAAAGGAGGATCCTCCCTTCAAGTTGATCAGAATTATAAAATTCATAATCACATTACGATTCAAGTCAAATATTGTATCGCTTTCACCTAACTTTTCAAAGTGACCACGATTTTTTTTATCAACGAATGTAAATTTAACTTAAACCTCTACAAAGGTAGAAAAGGAGTACATGAATTGGTCTAGCTACAGACTTGTGAGTGAATCGAGCTGTCACGCCCCAAATCCGGTTTTGACCGGACTCAAGACGTGAACTAAAATAGTAACAATTTTAAACGAAAATAAAGCCAAGAAGTCTCCAATTCAAAATTTTTAAATCCTTTACAAAGCCAAGAGTCGACAACTCGGTAAAAACAACAGTAAAAGAAATTAATAAAAACGAATAGTACGTCTCTAAACTACTAGTCTAGGACCCTCGCAAGCTCCCAAGCATCGAGCATCCAGCTAGTACAACCCGCTTAGGACCTGAAAAACAACAAGCTAAGGGGTGAGCTTTCGCTCAGAAGGAAAAGTAGTTAAGGTTATAAGCAAGTGCTCACCACCACGGGTAACCGTCCAATTAGAGCATACTAGTACAGCACACAACTAATTTCCAACGGAACTCGTAACCACAATCCTCAACTCAAGACCAAAACACACTTACAAATACGAGCACCCAAATAGCACAAACAACAACCAGCACACCAATTAACAAGTCATCGAACATAAAGTAAACTGTAAAAGCTCAAACACGTCCCGTACCACAGTCCCCTACTCGGTCGGCTATCCACAGCCCGACACCATCATATCGTACCGGAACATCATCGGCCTAGATATCTTCCCGTCAAACAACCGGGGCACAATCTCAATAAGTCATACCGGAATGTCCATCGGCCTAGACCTCTTTCCCGGAACTCCTTCAAGCAAAGGACAGGTAATACAACTTTCCCGGAGCTTCTTCGGGCAAAGCACGGATCACGTAACCGTTGGCCTAGATGTCCTACACCAGAATACCCCCTCGATGCAGGCCATCGTACCGAAACCACTACCCGGGGGACCGCGCATACATGGGACCACACCGTCGGCCTAGGTACTACCCTACACCGACGTACCCCCTCGGTCGTAGGTACCATACCGGAAGAAACTCCTCGGAACACACAACAAGATAATATCACAATTGCCATAAATAAACACGACTTACCAAGCCCAACAATCGTTACCACAACCAGTCACGTCGGTCTATCACTCACCCGACCATATCACATCCAAGGGTTCACATCAACACAAGCACGGCACACTCGCCCACACATGGCAACAACATGCTCAACGGATATACTAAATATTGTCTATTAAACTTACCGACCCTAAGTCAAACAGCAGGCATCTCAAACAACAACAGGCAATTCAATCAGCACGCAACCTACGGCTCGACAAGGCCGATCTACCAGCACGACAATTCCCAAGTATTGAAAGCAGTTAACTAGTGAGTCACATCCTACATGTTACTACGACTCGTCCGGTTATTATCTGATATAAATACTTGTTCCAGTTTTATTAATCCTAGCATGCTTACTAGTAACTTTCCACAATTAAACCGGTATCCGCTACTTTCCCTACCTCAAGACGAACCGACATCTACGACTCCTAGCTGTTGACGTCCTGGATCGCTACCTCCGGTCTTCTCTTCGATCGAAGCCGGACTCTAATTTAACACGAGAAGTCACAATTAAAACCGGTTTCACAAATTATATCAAAAGGTTACGACGGTTTCGATTTAAGTTCGACAATTGTCTTTTAGACTCGAGCGGGCTAAAAGTGGGATTGTACGACGAATCGGGTTCGAGTACTCGAGTCCCGAGCATGGAACCCAGTGCACGTTTTCCAAGGCACAGTTCCCGAGGTACGAGTTTCTGGCACGATTCCTGAGATATGGGTTTCAGGCACGAATCCCGAAGTCCGCTTCAGCGTTCCCGCTTTTGTCCCGTTCTAGGTCCGATTAACAGTCCAAAATATCGTCTTAAATCAATCTGATTTTAATTTCTTTTTATTTAAATCTTTTCCTTTCTTTTAAAAACTGTTTTTCGTTTCGAATTAATTTTCTTCTCAACTTCAAAAGATTTTGCTTCCAATCGATCCAGATCCAAAAACCAACTTTAAAACGAATCAGTTTTGATTTTTAACTTCTGTTCCTTGTAGTTTTAATTTTTCTTTAGATCTATACTTGCTCCTAATCTGCCCAGGTTTCAGATCTACCAAAAAGCTCGGGAAAACACAAAAGAAAAGGGGAAGAAGAAAGGGTTTGGTTTAAAACTCCGGCGACCAACGGTGGTGATAAAACCGGCCGTGGACTCACGGTGGTAGCTCACCGTAGGGAGAAAAGGACGACTGCGGAAGGTCGGGGTTGCGGCCGTGGAAGGAGCACGGCGAGCTCTTCGGCTCTGGACGTGGACGGCGACGAAAGCTCCGGCCTTGCTACTACAGAGGACGGTGGCGGCTCTACTGAGCGGAGAAGTCGAGGGAAGGAGATTCGGGACTTGGTGGCGAGGTCTAAACGGAGAAGGAGGAGAGGTGGTCGGAGAGAGGACGGGCTCGGGCTGACTCGGAGAATAAGGGAAGGAGACGGTGGCGTCGACCGTGCTGTGGTGGTGTGAGGGAAGGACGGAGAGAAGGATGGTCGGCGGTGGCGGGCGATGGCGAACGGAGAAGAAGAAGAGGGAGACGCTACGAGAGAGAGGAACTGGATCGAGAGAAGGGAGAGAGGGAGGTGAGGACGGCGAGGCTGAGATGAAATTAGGGTTTAAAGCTTGACTTTGTGCCTTTTAAACCACGGGCTCAACTAGGCTTCAGACGGAAAGTGGGCCTCACGACCCGAAGGGAGAAGACGGGCTGAAGGGACGGACCTGGTTCTCTCGGCCCAAGTGCTAGCTCAGCTGGTTCAGGCCTGGCCGGGCTTGGGTTGCTGATCGGGTCTGGCCCGACCCGGTCCGACCCTTTCAATAAATTTTTTTCTTTTTTAAAAAAAACGCCCCCGAACCAACTTTTCGATCCGCTTTCCAAGCACGGCGCCTTAAGTCAATAAAAACAAAACACTTTAATTCTTTTAAACCGGGACAGGCTTTACACGAGCGTTGGCAGGTCAGCTCAGCCTCATGATAGTCCCAACTAGGGGAGTAACTTGATACATGAATGAGCGCTCTTATACAAGAAACCTCGACATCCTAACATGGGAGCAAACCAGACAAAGAAGGCCTAAAAAACCAGATTTTACAACCATGAAACACACAAGTAAAAGAAAAGGTCCTAACACCAAGATTTTACAACCATGAAGCGCACAAAATGAGATAGGTCTTTAACCCAGATTCTGCAACCATTAAGCACAAGCGATACTAACATAAAACCAACCAACAACCTAAGAAAGTTGAGCACCCTATCTCATTAGGACCATCAACTTGTCACACAGACTGGAAGACGAGCACTACACATCGGCGAACAACACCACACGCGACAAAGACAGTTCCGGTGAGTAATACCCACCTGAACACAGAAACCCCTAAAACGAATATGAGAGTAAACAGCTGAAAGGCACAAATTCCTAAACACACACCGACGACCAACACCTTAAATCGACGAGCCCTAAGCATAAAGATGGAAGGAAGAAGATGAAAATCAAACAGAAATGTTAAAAGGGACATACGGGGACACAAAACTTAAGCTGAAGAAAGGGATATACCAGTATCAGTACCACGATGAATCGCTAGACCCACGACGATCAACACCTGTGAGGATGAAGAAACGCGTCCCAGGAACGGATTTGAAGCGAAACATCGGGGAACCAGTCGAACCACTAGAAGCAGGTAGAGTAGCTCCGCAACGATCCAAACCCTGTAGGATGAAGAAGCGCGTCCCACGACCAGAGCTGGAACTAGACACCTCCAATGAATAGAAAGACGTTCCACCTCAGCAACACTACAACGAAGCTAACAGAAGAGACAAACATGCACCCCAAAAAGAACCTTCCAACTCGACCAAACCAGATCCATAACAATCAACACTCAACCGGCTGGAGAAAGCGGCCCACGTCCGGATCTGAAACGAATCACCGCTAAAAATCCGCGAGAAGCACCTATGGCATCACCACCGCGAGAAGCATATCTTCAAGAGCTGACTATTTCGAAGGCCAACACAATCAGAGATCATAACCTACTCCAAAATACAAATCTGCCGCTCAACTCCGAAGCACCACCGGCCACTACACCTCGAGAGCTCCGACGAAGAACTCAAAAGGACAACAACCAAGATCCCGAGCAGATCAACATGAACCAGCTTCAACAATGGGCCACAAAAGTCCACCATCGCAGTAAACAGACGTGATGAAAACCCGATCCGATCACCACACACACGGCGTAGCCAAACTTCCGAATGTCAGATCTGTCAATTTCTGAACAGATCTGACCATCACACCCACAAAGGACGAGCAAACTATCAAATCAAATTAAATCTGTCGGCCTGACCACACGAGGCAGGGAATAAGGAGGCACCTCGAAACGAGGTCGGCAACGGTCGACAGAGCAATCCATCTTCAAGCAAGAACTCGCCAGAGCCAACGGGAGCGAGCTCGACAACGACAGGTAGAACAGAACAACAACGAGCAAGAGCTCGCCGGAGCAAGTAAGACGAGGACCATACCTGAATAGAAAAGAATCGGCGAGGAGAGTAACAGAATACCTAAAGACGCACGAACGAACCTCACAAGCTCTGGTGAAGACCTGAGACACTAGAGACGACCAGAAAGGGACCGGATCTAGAGATAGTCCGGCCAAAACTCTTCCTCGTAGCGACAAGGACAAACTAGCTCCACCAAGGTCAGCCGACAGAGATCAAAAGAAAAGACATGAAAGATGAAAGGAAAGAAGTGAGGAGAGCAAAGGTCTCCACCGACGATATCTCTGACCAAAGACCGTGATATCGTCGGTGGGAAAGAAAAAAAACTATTGAGACGGCTAAAATTACGAAGGAGGACTACAATATCGTTGAATTGTGTAATGGATCATATACACAAAATGTTATGATTAGTTTCCGTTAACTTTGAAGGTGGATGATTGCTCATGTGCTACTGAAAAGTGACAATAGTTTTAACTTCTAAACGATAATACAGTACTATTGTACTAATTCATCAACTTTAACACGTTAATGCCGACCTTAAAATTTTAAAACGTAAAACTAGCTACAAGTTTTAAAATTCAACAATTTAACCGTCATCATAGAAAAAGTTCAACAACCTCTAAAAGTGTTTGTGAAAGGTAATTTGTATTTAAATACTCAACCAACCTCCCTCTCCCTGGTTCGTTCTATCAACAAGAACCAAACAGGCAAAACCAAAACCCATTAATGTCACTGTCTCGAGCACTACACCGACTCCATTAATATTTTATAGGACTAACAAATATATTTAGTTATATTTTTATACCTTTTCCACTTTATTGCATCAACATTTAAATTTATTAGAAAACACATCAAACTTTTTATAAACTCATATTCCAAATCATTCAAATCCCGATACATGTCTCCTTCTCGAAGCCAGAATAGAAAAGTCTAGGAATTAATTGAGAAGGGCGGCTAAAACGAAGGTAGAAGAAAATAGTAAGTTAACAATTTTTTTAAAATAAAAAATATATATAAACATTAATACACGTGTTCTATTCCACTATAACTTATTTGAAAGCAACACAAGTGAGACATAGGCACATAGCACAAGAAGGTCTCTTTCACACTCATGATTCTACGTCGGCATGTAACTGTCTCAAGTTTCTTAGCTTTTGCTTTCTTTTTAGAAGTCTGTTTGGAGCTGTCTCAAGTTTCTTAGCTTTTGCTTTCTTTTTAGAAGTCTGTAGAGTTATTAGAGTATTTACGGTTAGTACCGGAATCAAGAATCTATTTTAAGGATAATCATTTTTTTGAGCGATTATTGAGAGACAAGAAAGTGAATCAGAGACTCTCTATCACGAAGAACAAACATAGTTAATTTAAGAATATTTACTATTCTTTTCACAATAGAATCGTCCTTGATAGTATTGAATAGGGTGCCATAAAGGCGAAATACTAAAACTATAGTATTTTAACGTCCCCTGGGCAATGAGATCCTTTGAATATTAGAACCGTCATAGACAGTATGTTGACGCCCCTTTGGTACTGAAAAAAGAAGGTGAGGGGGAACAGGGTACCGGAGATCCTGCGGGACCTCGACGATAATGGTGATGGTGGGAGGCAAAGCATCGCCTAGGGACCCCTCCCAGAGCCAGTCCCTAGAGCACTGGATTCCTGTCGTCATTGACCATGCAAAGACGAAGATAGAACAAATAGCAAAGACCCATCCGATTAACCAGATCCAGAATCGAGAGAGGGGTCGAGGGAGAAGCGGTGGTGGAGGCCAGGGAGGAGGCGGTTTCAGGGACGACAGTGGCGCCTTCAGAGGCAACGACGAGGGGCCAGGGAGAAGGACGCGCCTGTAGCTTCAGCGGCGACGAGGGCTGATCGGGAGAGACAACCCGATACCTCGGAGGCCCAGGTGAAGGCGCAACCCTAGGCAACACGCCGCCCGAAACAGGAACCAGAGCAAGGTCGTGGTAATCCTGGGAGTTCGGCGATCTAGGGTTCGGAGGGAGGGGGAGAGGGACATGGCCGTTGCTTGGATTGGAAGTAACCCAAGGCCGGGAACGCCATGACAGCGAAGAAGAGAGGCTTAACCTACGCCGGGAGAGGTGGAGACAGCGCTGGGATGAGACACGACAAGGAGGGGCTGAAGCCCTAGGCTTGTCCTCCATTGGAGGCGTAAACCCTAGTAGAGCTCAGAAAGTCGTTTTAAGGATACTCATTAATAATTACTAAATATATAAAAGAAAAGCACAACGGTCATAATGAATTGAGACATACCTTTTAGAAGGTAAACTCTTCTTTGATCATTTGAATGATTACCAAGAATTTGAATTTTTTTACAAGAGCGGACTATAAATATGTTTCATTGTTGTACCCCTCATTTGGGGATTGTAGCAGCAGTTCGGATTGTCCCTTATTTGAAGAAGAAAATTCACGAGTTTCTAGAATTGTTGAAATTGAGTCGGTAATAAAAACATATGGTTCCATGAATCTTGATTTATATATAGGAAATACTTTCGCATCATACAATTCAACTGCTGGACCTTTCTAGGTCATTGAGAGGATTGGCAAGGTAGCTTATAAACTGAAATTGCCTCCTACATCTCTCATTCATCCTGTATTTCATGTTTCATTACTGAAGAAACAACTGGGACATAAGAACAGACTCCTACATCAGTTACCAGACACTACCTCTAAGGGTCATTTGAAGCTCCACCCTATAGCATTGCTTCAGAAGAGGTTTGTGAAACACAATAATGCTGCTGCAGTTTAGTACTTGATTCAGTGGGATCGATCATGCCCTGAGGATGCAACTTGGGAGGAAGCTCCAACAATTAAGAACCATTTTCCAGAATGGTTGGCCAAGGCATTGGCTTGAGGTCAAGCCAATTTTGAAGCATGAGGTATTTTTCGTGATTGCTTGCATCTGAAGCAACAAACAAGTCGTTAAGTTAGTTGTTTTTACTTCGTTAATTAAACGGTGCGTTTCACTGGTGAGCCCCGCGTGTCCAACACGTGCTTCTTCTTCCTCTGTCCGAGCTTGGCGTTGCGTGAGAGCCACGCAACGTTGTTGTCCTGCTCTTCCAGCGTCAGAAGCGGATCGTAGGCACGATACAAAAGGCAGCACTGTCCTTCCCTTCAATCTTATCTATGATTTGGTGTATTTTTGTATTTGGTTAAGTTAGGTTTTCATTTTTGCTGTTCTTCATTTCTTCAGGGAAATTTGTAACCTTTCTTAGCTTAATCGAACCAAATCCTTCTTCTCCCGGACTCATTTCTAAATATTCAAGCTTCAGTTACAACTTGAGTGTAACACCAAACAACCCAAAAAACAGCACGAAACAAAATTCAGGTATAAAAAAGAGAGGGTTGTGGGTTGTGGGGGAGGAAGGGTGATCCTGAAATCGCCGGC
Source organism: Erodium maritimum (assembly GCA_963921825.1). Lineage (NCBI taxonomy): Eukaryota > Viridiplantae > Streptophyta > Magnoliopsida > Geraniales > Geraniaceae > Erodium > Erodium maritimum. The sequence continues at coordinate 61,693,539 of OY997594.1, forward strand.
AAAGAGGCGACGGTTTCGCAGCTGAAAGGGACGTGGCACAGTCACACCCACTCCGATTCCAGTCCCATCTATACTTCCATTCCGTTTCGGATGACCACTCCGGCCATGCAAATATGAATAAACGCCTTTGGAGATTGTGGATTATGTGAAAATCAAAACTGGCGGGTACAACCAGAACATTCTAGAGAGAACAAATAAAATAAGAATACCATGCGATCAGGGGAAGAAGATACAATAACGACGTCGTATAAAATTACTGAAACGGTGTCGTCCGCAAGCCAAAACTTCACCCGTTCATGAACAGAACTTGAGTCGATCATGAAAAGGCCTATATATTCAAATTAACTGCCCTCACCCTCTACTCTCATCCGCTCCATTTTTGCTCTCTCGCAATTGCTCTCTCGCAACAAGCTATTCCTTCTTCCCTCTTCGTTCTTCCTCTTCCTCTCATCACCAAACCAGACGACCTTAGCTGCTATGGCTTGAAGAAGTTGAGTTTTTCTCGGTTGCTCAAGTATTCATCACTTTCTCTCCATATTTGTCAATCTTGCTTCACTCTTCTCTTGGTTCCTTTTTGTACTGCTACATTCTACAAAATTACACTGAAATCTCCGATAGATTTCTTCAGAGCAATGGAAGCTTCCTCTCACAACCAGACTTTGATTGTTGCTAAGACTTGAAGACGTTATGTTCCTTCTCTCTTCGTAAGGTATTTCTACTTTGTGCTTCTACGTGTTTCCTCTCTCTCCCCTCTATACTTTTCAAATCCCCCGATCTCTTGTCGCTCATTAATTTTTTTCTGATTTTTTAGCGTGATCCAGGACGCTTACCTGAACTAGACATGTCTCCAATTTCGTTCTTCGCTATTTCAAAATTGATCTGCTCATGGCAAACCGTAAGAAGACCAATACGCACGACATAATATTTCTTTCTTTTCTCTTCCATGATAGTCACATCTGATTTATAACGTTGTGTTCAAATTGGTATCAGTACCATTTACTAGCGAGTTGTGCATGTTATTGACGATCACGTATTTGGGAGAGTCAGATCCGGGAGGCGGATTTGGTATTCACGGAGGGTGGCTGGCAAGGACTCAAGAGGTGATCAAAAAGAGAGACGCCAAGAAATAACCGGCTCAAACACGGCCTCAGATTGGGGTGCCACACAGATGAGACACAAACACAAAAAATGTCGAAGGGGCTGTGAGACAGAATCACCCCTTCGTTTTACCGGCTGTAGAAGAATTGGATGAATTCAAAAGGTATTGGTTCAACCTTAACACAGAAGGTTCCAAAACCGATGAAACATTTTGGGCGATGGAGTGGCAGAAGCACGGGTCACACACTGGGCTGTAGGGCCGGCCCAATAATTATTGGGGCCTAAAGCAAGAGTTTGAACGATGCCTTTTTTTTCCTTATGAAAGAATATTATAGAAAAATAAGTAAAATTGTTATATAGAAATATTATACTATATGATATTACAAATATGAGCTTCAACATCTACTTATAACACTGAAAATCTAAAATGGATGTTAGAGATTAATTTCTAACAAAACAACCTCCATGGATAAGATTTATTAGCCTAAAATTATATACTAGAACTCAAAAGTTTAAGGATTCACATTTATCTATAAATAAGATAGATACATGCCAAGTTCAAATATGATAGGTTCAAGATAATTCTATATAGTTACACCAAATTATGTTAGCTTATATGTGACGTCGTGTATGAGTCGTTTTATCATCAAGTTCTATAAATTACCACATTTAAAATATTTTTTAAATACTAAATATAAGTTCTAACTAGGATCAATAAAATATAAACAAAAATAAGATAATTTATAACCTACACTAACGACGCAAGATAATAGATAGCTGGGAATTTTCAAGAACCAACGACATTCAGTATCGAAACTCACCAGTTAACCGATAAAACAAGATGGGACAAGTCTAGAATGTGAATATCGTGCCAACAAAAGAGCATGATTAATGAGTTGCTTTTTAATGAATATGTTCATTGGCTGGATGAACAAATGCACGGTCGAAAAATTCTCTTGGTGGTGGATAATTGTCCAGCCCATTCAAATAATATCCAAGGGTTGCAAAACATTGAGTTGCTTTTTCTGCCGCCAAACATGACTTAAAAAATTCAACCATGTGATGCGGAGATAATTAGAGCCTTTAAAATGTACTACCGCAAAAGGTTTTACCGTAAGATTTTGGAAGGTTATGAGTTGGACATTTTTTCTCCGGAAAAGATTAATGTTTTAGATGCTATCAATTTGGTTGTCTCAGCTTGGAGAAATGTGCAACAAGAGGCAATATCAAATTGCTTTCAACACTGCAAAATTCGTTCGAAGAATCCAACCAGCTCAAGTGGTTTAAATGATGCAAATTCTGGAGAAGACATTCGTGAGCTTGAGAACTTAATTACAGGTATGCATTATCGGCACAAAATGGATGTGAATCACTTGTTAGATTACCCTGGTGAAAATAATGAATGTTACGAGGTTCAAAGCATTGAAGAAATTGTGGCGGATACCATTCAAAATTCGGTCGATGACGAAGTTGAGGATGATTCAATAACTTTTGAACCGGTTACTCGGAGAGAAGCATTGCAAGCGGCAACAACTCTTCAGAACTTTTTGTTGCAGTACGAGAAGACAATGCCCAAAGTCTTACGTGCAATGAGGATATTTAAAGATGAAATCAAGATAGATTTGAAGTTCAACAAAAAAACAATTGACTATAGATTCATTATTTACTAGACAATCTTAGATTTTTGAAGTGTATCACACACATACATATATGAAATATTTTAGTAATTATTAATTTATAGTTTCGTTGGGACCAATATATATACACTGGAATTTCAAAAAAAATTATTATCTTATTATTTTATCGATTGGGGTCCAATTTTATACTGGTCCCAAGTTGGGACTGGACAAATTATTAATTTTATCGAGTTATTAATTTATCGAGTATTAATTTATAAAGGTTTTACCGTAACAACCTAATTGCCAAGTGGATTAAAGTCTCTTGCAGCAGGACTTTAAGTATCCACGAGTTCAATTTTGTTTTTTTCTTTGAAATGGGGTCTTCCCCTTCCTGTGGCCTTAGGCGGTCGCCTAAATGGTCAAGGAGGGAGGCCGACTCTGGTTATAGCCTTAGAGCTCGCACATCGTGCGACTCACACCTGCGTACCACGAACCATGGATCACCTGGGTGTGGCGCGTGGTTCGCACCACGCACGATGTGGCGTACATGGTGTGCGAACTACGAACCACAGCTACGTGAACTGCGGTGTATGGTTCGCGCGCAGTCTGTGTGCATCGCCGACGCCCAATCCACGGACGCCACGTGCCCAGCTATTTTTTTTAATTAAATTTAATACAAAAAATCAAAGTAGTACAATTATTTTAAATCCGATTTTATGCAAACGGTGTCCAAAATTTATAAATTTATAGTCATTAGGTTCGTATTGTTCTAAATACTTTGTTTAATGTCTTTGATCACCAAAAAATATATTTATTTACACTTTGAATCGAGACTATACTAAATTGATTTACACTTCGAATCGTGAATGTATTATTTGGTTTTTATTAATTTTTTTGAATAATTATAGGTAATTAATTCATTCATTTTATCAATTTTTTTCCAATTTAATTTAGTATTTACTGTTTTAAATATGAATTTAATAAATTCAGTAAAAGCATAATTAATTATCCAGTCAGCATCCACTCAGCACTTCTACAAACCCATAACCCCATACATGATCCCCACAATGTGGTGCTCTTTTAAATTCAGGGGTTCACATCAAAATTCATCTTAGTTAGCACATGATTCTAAACCCCTGACCCCGAACCCCTGACCTCACGATGTACATCCTCTTATACCACCGAATCATTTTTCCTTTTAGTTAGGGGTAACCATGGCTACCCTTATCACCCTCTGGTTCCGCCACTGTGTACAGTGTAAAATGATCACATATAGAGATCATATATGGTGAGTGAGATGAATTGCAATGCGCATCCCTAAATTGAGATGTGAGTCACAGTGTGAGGATCATGCATGAGAATCATGATTTGCAGGGATATTAAGTTTTTGTTCGTTTTCTCGATTCGAAGTGTAAATCAATGTTTTTTTTTGTGTGATCAAAGACATAAAATAAATTGTTTAGAACAATATGAACCTAATGACTATAGATTTATAAATGTTGGACAATGTTTGCATAGAATCGGATTTTTAAAGGCCACATGGCGCGTTTTGTTTGGCTGGCCGCGACTCGTGACTCGCGAATCACCAAACCATAATTATGAGTCACGATTCACGAGTCGCTAGTCACAAATAATGATTCGGGACATGATTCGATGCGTTGCATGTGCTCTTAGCATCCCAGTTTACAAATAGAAAGAAATAAGGGATCTCTCTAAACCCTAACGAGGCCTTTTCCTACTAGTCTTCGCCACCAACACCGATGGCCCCTCGGGCTCCGACTCTAGGGGTTGCCGGTGAAGGTCTATGTCACCTGTCTTCCGGAGTCTCCTTTCCATCCGTCACCGTGTGTGTCTGAGTTGAACCTTTCAAAGCTCCATTGCTATCTTTATCGTCTTTCCCCCCCCCCTCAGCCGTCATCCTCTCTCTTCCCCTCAGCTCTTGATCGCCGCCCTGCCTTCCCCCCTCATCGGAGCTCGATCGTCCTTGTATGATGGTCACAACTCTACCCCATCGAGTCTAGCCTGAGCCTCCTACATCAGGATTTATCCTGAAAGGAATCTGGTTGTGGACGGTTCTAGACGGACCTTTCCGGTCTATCGAGCTCCGACCAGCTCAACCGACGACCACTATTTTCCCTTCGGCCCTTACTCTCCGCCCTATTCCCCCTTCACCGGAGCTCATTCGTCCCTTTCTGAAGGTCACAACTCTACCCCGTCGAGTTTTGGCCCGAGCCTCTTGCATCTGGGCTTTGTTGGAATTGGACCTAGGTCGGGACATATTTGGCTGGACCTTGTCAGCTTCCTTCGAGCGCTGACCGAATAAAGGAACCTCCGGCTCAACTCCCCCTACTGCCTTATCTCATCCTTGTGCGTCCCTTGTGGCTAAATATGGGTTGAGTGGAATGTTCAAGGTCGATCCGACTCGCGACTCTCCTAGATTGTCTAGCATTCGACGAACCTAGCATCGCCGGTAGGGGACAATCGAGGTTGGGCTTACCTTCTTTATCTCCACCCCAGAGGGTGGCGGGTATGTTGGTCCCCCCCGAGATATGGGTCGAAAATGTGGTCGCTTTTCTGTGCACCGGGATATCTCTGTCTCTAACCTTGGATCTTCTGAGAATGTTCGTTTTTACAGTTATCGTCTTGGTTCCCGTCCCTTAAAGATAGACATGTCAATCCCGAAAGATCTTTTGCCCCCAGTCCCGATTGCCTCCAAAGTGCTCTTGGACTCCCTTTCTGCTCTCGCCACAGTGTCTTGGTCTTCAACTGTGCCCACTTGTTTCTATCTACATTGCAGAGCATAGAGGATCCCTACTCCTAGCGTCATCGCCAGGGACCTGGATCCGGATCCCTACCCTCGGAGGTCGGGGCCTAGTCGGATTAGGAAACCCATTGGGCCCAGAAGAATACGAGTCTCCCTGGCCTTTCTCCGTGATTGCAACTTTATAACGAGGGGGTAGTTCCCTTGGGAGGACTTTGATCATCACCTCGCAAGTCAAGGCAACCATCCGAAACGATATTTAGTTCCTTGAACTTGCGTTATTGTACGAATCACCTGTTGTCATCTAACATCTAATTACAATTTTAGAAGTTTGTTAAATAACCTAATGTACCAGAACATCTGTTATGCTCAAGAATATCCGGTTTATATCTCGATTTATTTAGGTCTTTCCATTGTTCTTGTTATAATGTTAATTGAGTAATGTGAGCAAGACCTTTTCAAAGAAGAAGTCTTGTTTGGATATTCTCTCATACTCTACCCTCTATACCAACGAATCGGATGGTGTATCTATGTACCACTTATTATTACCTTTCGATTATTTTAATCTCGTTCTTTTCAAAGCATATGCCATAGGCCATGCCAACATTACATCTCCAATCTTCTTTTTCCATTTTTTAATGTAACTATGTACGAGTGTTTATGTATCGGTGTCAATAGATGCTACCGCATTATCACTCACTAGGCGCCTTCAGGAGGTAACCGATGCCTTTAGCTCTTTAGTTTTATGTCTGAGTATCCTCCATTGCGGGAACTCGCTTTATTTTTGTTATTCAGTTTTCTGGTGTTTTATTGCTTTCCTGCTTTGTAAACACTTCTTATCTCTTATAATACCAATCGTTCATGCTAAAAAAAATATGTCCCAAAAGATACACATAGTAGTTATTTAACATACTCAGTATCAGTATCACAGATACACAATAATCATTGAACATATGTGACAACAATATTTTAAACTTAAGAGTCAAGTACAAAATAAAGAGCTCCAGAAAATCTCTGAACATATAATTGTAAGACAATATGACCGTTGACGCCCTGCAGTTTTAGCACAGAAAAGGACACGGCAAGCGTACCGGTCGTCAAGTAGTATTTCGAGACTTTTAGTTCTGAGTTATCGAACCCAAAGGAGCACGAGTCAAGCACGTTCTATCTCAAAGTCGTAGTCAAGCTATTTCGATAATATGATGGTTTTTAGTTTTAAAACATGTAAAAGTAAGTAGTAAGCGAATTGACAGTGAACAAGTACTCACAAAGCTTAGAAGAATTTTAATTCAAAGAAAAAGCAATCTAAGGTTTTGGGTTCATAAAGACCATTTCCAATGCATTTAAATGTCGATGAACATTGTGAAGTTGTCTGATTTTAAGGGCAACGAATCATCTCTCAAACTAGTCCTAACTCCTCACGTTGTTTCGGACCCTAATGGAATCTAACCACCTAGTTCTCACGAATCAAGATGTAGGAAGACCCAAAGCACTACATTCTTTGATAATTTCTAACTTTCGGTACGAATCCTATGGTTGTTGCAATTGTGTTAACCTAACTATCACTAGTCTAGATTTAAACCCAATTTGTATAATATTTTTGAGCTAATTACAACCCACCTCTCACGAGTATCATATTGCAATTCCCACCTTCTATCAAGCCTACCCGGGAGATAGAGCATTAAGCTTAAATCGAATACAAACCCTAAATCAAATCATCCAACACAATACCCATTCATACATTCGATACATTGGAAAGTAAATCTCTATTCCCCCATAACCCTAGATTATGGGTTTTTAGTTACTCATGAACAAGGAAGAAGAAGATGTCATTGATGAACACAAACAAAGCTTCATAATGAAAATAGAGTAGAGAAATACAATACCCAAAGTCAATACAAAGATGTTCTTCCAAGTAGAAATCCTCTCCCTAGCTTGCTCTCAACTCTCCTCTCTTCTTAGCTCTCAAAAATACAAGTTAAGTATATTGGAAGGCTGAACTTTGGGTTAAATATGGTGAAAAGCGAATCTGAAACGAGTAAGGGAAGCCAGTCTGCTAGTTAGGGGTGGGAGTCGGCCGGGCCCCGGAAATATTTTCATTATCCGTAACCCGAACCGGGATGTCACGCCCCAATTTCAGTAAACCGAGCTCGGGACGCGAACATTTAACATAAGAAAACACTTTGAAAACATTTCCCTTAAAACACTTTACAATACCAGTTTAGTTCAACAAAAGGATAATTACAATTTAAAACACGTTCCAACAAGTGGACAAAAGTAGGCATCCGTCACTAGACTCAAAACAACCCGGACTCCGCTCCTAGCTCCACAAGCTTCGAGAGCTCGCCTAGTCCGTCCTGTGATCAGTACCTGTAGGAAAAGCAGCTAGGGGTGAGCGTTCGCTCACCACCACGGATAACAGACTGACTATGGCATAATTAGCAGACAATGCCGGTAACACCAGTAATAAAGTCTACGCCGGGGGACATTGTCCCCAACCCAAGAACTCTGACTGATAATACACTCGTTGTTACCTTCCTTGACCAACTCAACACTTTGACACCTAAAGTAGACCCGACACAACGATCACGACCTCTCCCAAGGACTCGAAAGAAACTACGCAACACCAAACAAGATCACAAAGGATCGCACACCAAACAAGATCACAAAGGATCGCACACCAAACAAGATCACAAAGGATCGCAAACCAGCTGCTCAATAACCTCCCTCACGCCCTTTACCGATCTCATCAGGTCAGGCGGTCGACCCGTTGCATTTCCTCGACACAAAGTCGGATCAGACACTCACAACCACCGAAACACACACGCGCGGCCAGGACCCCTTTATTGACGGGCGGGCCCCCTACCCCGTCTGGACGTGCAGACGCGTGTGATCGAGGACCCCCGTTTAATGAAGCGGGCCCACAACCTCAGGTAACCACAATCACTGTCAACCTATCATCCTCACAACCACCGAACCACACACGCGCGGCCAGGACCCCTTTAGTGACGGGCGGGCCCCCTACCCCGTCTGAAGATGCAGACGCGTGTGATCGAGGACCCCCGTTTAATGTAGCGGGCCCACAACCTCAGGTAACCACAATCACAATCACAAACACAGTTCAACAAACAGCAACAACACAAGTTCAGCACTCCACAGGCACTCATGGCCACCCAAGACACCAACCCTAAAACACGGACTCAACAACCCCACAGGCACTCACGACCTCCCAAAATACACCAACAGAGACTCACGGGTCAACGACCCCACGGGCACTCGCGGCCACTCAAAACCACCAATAGTCAAGACTCGGGTTCAACAACCCCACGGCACTCACTGCCACTCAAGACATCAACAGTAAGACACGGGCTCTCAAGGCCACCCAGACTCGACGACAATTAACACGGGCTCTCAAGGCCACCCAAACTCAACAACAATTAACACGGGCTCTCAAGACCACCCAAACTCAACAACAATAAACACGGGCTCTCAAGGCCACCCAAACTCAACAACAATAAATAACGCACAACAACCTCCGGCATAAACGATGCCTCCAACAGTCCTAAGATCGCTAGTTTCACAAACAACCTCCGGGCATGGTCATATGCCTCCAGTAAATCAATTATCGCTAAGTTCTCTGATCCTACGACACTACTAAGTGTCACATGCTTTTCTCATAAACGCTACAATCCCGTATCATGCTTTTCTAATAATTACCAAGTTCCCGTAGTATGCTTTTCTAATATTTAACTAAACCTATTCAACCCACGACACCCTGGTGTCACATGCAATTCTACAGTTAACTTTCCCTAGTCAGGGCCGAGATCCGGCTACTTTTCCCTACCTCAACTGAAGAGCAACCGCTATGTTTCCTAGCTGCTAACGTTCTGCCTCGCTACCTCCGGGCTTCACTTCGATCGAAGCCGGACGTTAAAGAGAACACGAAAGCCATAGATTAATAACGGTTCCACCGCTAAATTAAAGGTTACGATTAATCCAGTCTAGACCCGACAATTGTCCTTTAAACTCGAGCGGGCTAAAAGCGTGGTCACGGCGAATCGGGTTTGAGTATCCGAGCACCGAAACCGGTGCATGCGAGGCACGGTCCCAATGCACGAATCCCGAGGTCCGATTTAGCGGTCCACTTTTGTTCCTTTTTAACACAAATAGCAGTCCAATTTACCCAGAAATCCAAAGTCGTTCCCTATTCCGATTAATAACCCCAGGGTTTTTATTTTAAATCAAATTCCCTTTTTATTTCAAATCTGTTTCTGTTCCGATCTTTTGAGCCCAAGATGAATTAAGTTCGGTTTTTGAACAACCGTCCCTAAATTCCGTTTATAAATTTGATTCTCAAAATTCCTCGATTTAAAACCGACTTGATTTTAAGTCCTTTTCATTTTAAATCCCCTTTTCCTTAAATCGGATTTTCGTTTTACAATCCTTTCTTTCCCAAAACCTTGATTTGATTCCAACCAAAACAGATCCGTAACCATCTTTCATTATAAACTGATTTTGATTCAATTAATTCCCTTTTCAATTCAAAATCAGTTCCAAAAATTAATCACATTCTTAGCAGGTTTAACAGATAACGTTTCCATCAACAGAACCAGATTTACTCGAAAAGAACCGCACGGGAACCGGAAACGAGGGGCTCGGTTTTGAAACCGGCCGGCCACCGACGGAGACGCCGCCGGCGACCAAAGCCTCAGAGGTGGTGAATCTAACCGTGAAGAGGAGAACAACGGTGGACTCTCGGGAGAGAGGAGGACGGCGTCGGCGAGTCCGTCTCGGCTCTGGCCGTGCACGGCGACGGCGCGGAACCGTGACGGAGCTCGGGACGACGGCGGGTTGAACTGGAGATGAGGAACGGGAGCTCGCTGGCCGGAGACGGAGGCGGGAGGTCGGGGCTGGTGTGGTCGGAATCGAAGGACTGAGAGGGAGAAAGGTCGGGAGTGAGGGCCGAGCGGTGCAGAGAGACGAGGGAGGACGGTGGTGGGTCGAGGGCGTGGCTGCGAAGCCGAGCGGGGAGGAGCTCGGACGGTGGCGGCTGGAGCGGTTGGTCGGAGAAGAAACGGCGTGGAGGAGGAGGACGGTGAGGGAGAGGGGCGAGGTCGGGACGGCGGCGGCTCGGTGAGGGAAACCGGAGCTCGGAACTGAGCGAGGGAGAGGGAGGAAGGTGAGAGGGGAGTGGCCGGAGTTGGTCGCCGGAGCTGGAGAGAGAGGATCAGGTTCGGGAGAGGAGGGGGCGGCAGAAGGAGAGAAGGAGAAGTGGATTAGGGTTTCAGAACCATAATGCCCACCTTATATAGGTCGGGCTTGGGCCGGGTCTGCTGGTCGGGTCCTGTCCGACCCATTTTTTTTTTGAAGCGGGTTTTACTGGGAGGACCGATTACTTGAAATCTATAACCGTCACCATACCGGATTTCAACGAGAAACCTAAAAACCGACCGTCATGGAACCGGCCGGTTACGGTTTTTAACCGGTCCATTGGGCTTTCTTTTAGACTTTCAATTAAAGCCTAAAATAGAAGAAAAAAACATCAATTTCTGAAACAACTAGAATAATAAAACCAATTTACAACAAAAACACAATAAGTTATTACAAGTAATTTGCTATTAAGCTATTACATCAAAAAAACATTTAAAAAAAATCTTTAATGGTCTCTAAAAACAAAACCTTCAAGTTAAATACATGCCACAAATAATAAATAAATGATTAAAATGTATGTTTATAAGTACAAGGATTTAAATTCAAGTTCATTACAATCAAATAAACTTTGAACTTTAAAATCAAATAAATTCATCAATACTAGTGTCAACATTTAATTTATTTTAAGTTGAACAACCAGCTTACTACATGGTTGTTTATAGGCAAATTTATGATTAAAAGTAAACTAATCTCCTATATATTACCTTTGTTACATTGTTAATCTAACACTAGTATTAACATTTAATTTAAACGTCTTGTAATACTATAACCATTAAATTAGTAAAACAAAACATAAACATTTTTATATACACACCTAAAGTTGGTCGGTCGGTTTTTTATCGGTTTGGAATATAAAAAACCGTATCCACCCAAAATGTTGCCGGATTGGTATTTTCTTAACCGTAACCGTCGCCGGTGACACCGGTTCGGGTAATTCCGGTGATGGGGACGGTCGGTGACGGTCGGTTTTCGGTGATGGCCGGATATTTGCCCAGCCCTACTGCTAGTGCATCACAGCTCCGCGGGCGTGCCCGTAATGGCCACCGTCACGGATTCATGACGGGTCAGTGAGTTCTGGTGAATTTTTTTCTGTCACGGCTCCGTGACCCTACCCGTGACGTGCTACGTCACGGATCCGTGATGGCTGGCCTGCATCCTGCACCTTGAATCAACAACTTTCCGAATTTATCCCTTTTTTGATATGTTTCCGCTTGTATTCCATGCTATAACATGATAACCATGAGAAATGCTGGAAACGAGTAAAATATGGGAGAGCGAGATAATAATGGGCTAAAATCACTGATAAAATCCCTCTTAATGTGGCATTTTTAATACTATGATGCGTCCGCATCAACACCCCACACTTAGACTTTTTCTCGCCCTGAGAAAATCAACATAAGACATCATCACTAAGATAGAACCGGTTAAACCCCGAGGTTCACCTCGATAGGAGGAGTCCGGTACTCCTTTATTCAAGACATTAAATATAAAGATGCACGTGCAATGCATGAATCCTAACTCTAATGCATTCCTATAACACACTATATGATGCATGAAAAAGGGCACAAAAAGCCGGTGATATTTCAAAGCCGTGCATAGAGGATCACATGGGTTTTCTCAGAGTCGCCACATTAAGAACCAATATGAGCCATAGGATCCCCCCAAAGTGATGTCAGCAGAGCGCACCAGATGCTGACACGTGGGCAATAAATATATAAAACAACGCATTTTTTTAACGTCGTTAGCTCGACGAAATGGGTGGCCACAGAAGCCACCCAAGCACCGCTCTAGAAGCCACTGATCGTCAGAGCTAATGCTGACACAGATTCAAACAAAAACATAAAATGCATGGGAAATAAAACACAACTTACACTTTCCCAAATCTATCAAGCCCTAGCGATGCTGAAATCAGATAAGGATCAGAAACCACGCAACATGCATAAAATAAATGATGGGAAAACGTAAAACACATATATACAAGATGCAAATGGACCCGCTCACTACGGGTGGTCAGGAGGAAGGTCAGAGACATCGCCAGACTGGTGGCTGCCACCCCACCAGTTAGACCCCATGTGGGTCTGGATCCAGTCAATAGACATCAGCACGGTGGACAAGGACTCAAGACTGCAGTCAACCACATCTCTCATAGAGACAATTTATGTATCCAATAACAACCTTTATTGTTGCCCTGTTAAAGAAAGCGTTTAATTGTGTCAAGACACATACAACAACCTATGTAGAAATCATGATGACTATAGGGTCAAAGGACTTAATCCATATTATGTACCGAGAAATACTCATGATAGTTCCTATGTAGTATTCTCACAATGGGTTATCCAATACCATTTCCCTAAATGACATCAATGGCTTGACTTCATATCCAATATGAATGATCAGTAAAACGTGATCATCAATCAATATCATACTAGTCTTAGTATATCAGTAAGACCAGGGATCATTGGAATAATACACTGTTTCTTCTAAGAGTTTTACTATCAAGTCACGTACTTGATGATCTTAGAAAGAGTCGACTATTCACGCTATTAACATTTCACAAATGATAATAGTAGTGCCAATGTATTAATAAAATGATAATGTCGTCTAATATCAAGATTAACATATGGCATAAAACAAACTACTCTGGCCTCTTATAATGCTAAACTAGGCGATCTCCCGGGTTTGGACTTGTTGCAATCTTAGATGAGCGTGGTGTCCGTCATTGGAGAAGAAGACCAAATCTTCGATGTTCCGGAGGAGCTTCATGTGCTTGAGTCTAAAGACCTCTGTTTTGGGATAGCTGGGTGCCTCCTTTCGACTCGGTCATATAAAAGGACAACCATGGCCAAAATTATGGAATTCACTTGGTATGTTTAGGGTCTGGTCTTCCAGCATCTCGGGGAGGTCATGTACAACTTCTACTTTCCCAAACAGGAGGCGAAGGCACTAGTCCATTATTGTAGTGTGGTGTGGTGGCGGCGACGAGAAAAACCAAGATACACAAAGAGGCGCCTCAGTTGAGATGGGACGATGCATGGGCGGGACTAGAAGGCTTGAAGCACACCAATGGTAAGGAGTAGGATCATGGAAGCAACACAAGGGTTCGGATCTAGTGAGGGGCGACGTCGGTTAGGGTTCAAGCCTTTTGTGATCGCAAGCTTCACAAACGACCTTCTATCCACCATAGTGGTAGGATTTTGCAACATCGTGGTGGTGTAGACACAAGTAGTCCAGGTGACGTGACTTCTCATGGTTGTGCTGATGTGGATTTTCAATGTCGTGCCGGTACGACTTAGTGTAACCATGAAGGATATATACCTCGATATTCTTCAAATCTAAGGAAGCACATCGGTAAATTTTTGCAAACTGGGCATCCCCTTTCCCTAGAAAATGACAGTACGCCGACCGAGATCGTTGGGAATACGGTTTTACAGATGCTTATGCAAGAAAGAGACTAGAACCAGATCCACCAGCTCTGCGCACCGCACCTCCACCACACGAACTGATGGACAAGGATATCGTAGAGGTGCAACAAGCGGGAGGGGACACACCCTCGCCTGTCCAAATATGAAGACATTTGGGTGGGTGGCTGAATTGATACTTTCTAGCTACCTCACCTAAGGTAGTGCCAAAACCACTAGGTATGAATTAGTCTCTTGGTACGTCGGACAGTTATCAACATACTCTACATTAGTGTTCTAAAAATCAGGTTTAGACGGGGATTAATCAGTGCCTAGCCATGAATTTTTTTTAAACATCAACCCGATTTTAACAAATCATCGGCTCTATGTGGATTTGAAAAAATCGGATAAATGTTGTAAAAATCCCCGTCTAGGTAGGGATTAATCGGCACCTAGACAGAGATTCTTACAACATTAATATAATTTTTTATGTTTTTATCTTAAATATTTATAATTAATCATTTTATATATTCATTATTATTATTCCCCGATTAATTACCAACTAGTCCACGATTAATCCTCGAAGTCTCTATTTAATAGAAAATGGAACGAAACACCCTTTTCTCTCTAGCTTCAAAACCCTAGTCGCCCCTACCTTTCCCCCTTTCTTCTTCGTTTTACCACCGACGACGTCATGGCCATCGCCGGTGGCCATCACTTATCCCCTTCTCCCTTTACTCCTCTTTAAACCTTCTTTGTTTTTTCTCCCCCTCTTTTTTCGATCTCCCCGCTCGGTTCTACGTAGCTTGTTCTCATCGCGGAGAATTTTTCCCAAGCTACTATAGATCTGTTCTCCTCTCCAAGGTCACTGACGACGTTTCTGGTCTCTCGTCTTAGATCAAGGTCGTGGGAAACTGTTGGTGGTCGACTCTATTTCTACTGGCCATTGCTATTTCTACGACGTGGTTCTGATCCTCCTCCTACCGTGGGTGGTGCTTCGTGCCTTCTCTAGTTTGTTGAGTGGCCAAAAAATGACTAGTTCCGTATGATGCTCTATTTCTGGTCGCTAGAGCTCATCCCAGCCGAACTTGCTTGGGCTGTTCATCGGCGTAGTGTTGCTCCTCCTTCCTTGGGTGGTGCTTCATGCCATGAATAGTTCGTTGCATAGTCAAAGTATTTGTTCTCCCTACTCCTATCTGTGAGCTTGGGTCAAGCCAAAATTTTGGGCTTGAGTGGTGGGAAGCCCTTTTGTTGGGCTTGGGTGGTGGGCTGAGCTTCACTTGGGCTTGGTCCACCTTGCTCCCCGTCCTCCAGAAGCTATGCTCATGATGGTGAAGCCTCAGTGGTGCGTCTCGATCTCGTGGGAGTTCCTTGCTCCAGACTTTGTGGCTGGAGACTTGCTTCTTTTTCATCCTCGTCGGAGCTTTTCAGTTCGTTGTGATATCTTTTCTGGTTCTCGGGACCTTCGATTGGGGGAGTCAAAGATCGCACATCAGATCTGGTTACCACTCATATATGGTTTTGGGATCTTTCTTGGTTTGGCTTCGCTCGTGCTCGGTATTATTATAAGCCTTCCCCTTCGAATCCTCGTTTGGTGTTGGCGGACAAGGGGTTATCAGTTTTGGTATCGGAACACTTAACTCGAGTTCCAATCTCGGATCTCTAGATCGTGGAGGGGCTAGTCTTTGGCCGGTGGTGTGGTGGTGGAAGTAGGGTTGTTGTTCTTTCTTCGGACTCGTTCATGATGGTTTTCAGTCGGCTTGTTTCAGATTTACCGTGGGAAGCATTTCTTCATCGTTTGGATCTTTGATTCATTGTGAATCTAGTCTCGTCCCTCATCGTCTCAAATGGTCAGAAGCTCGGTGGTGGTGTTCCGCTTCTTTACAGGCTTTGGTGTTAGATCTGTCCAAGTTCAGGCTGGCTCGTGCTCGATATAACTATAGGCCTTCCCATTCGGGTCCTCGCTTGGTGTTGGCCGGCAAGGAGTTACCAGTCACAGTTTTGGAACGCTCAGCTCGAGTCTAGCCTTGGATCCCTAGAAGAGTTGACTTCATGTTGCCTGCTTGTTGGAGTGTGTTGGTCAGAAGCTCGGTGGTGGCATTGTGGTTCTATGTTGGCTTTGTTGTCAGATTTGTCCGGGTTCGGGTTGGTTCGTGCTCAATATAACTACAGGCCTTCCACTTAGGGTCCTCGCTTGTTGTGGCTGGCGAGGGGTTATTGGTCA
This sequence comes from Erodium maritimum, assembly GCA_963921825.1. NCBI lineage: Eukaryota > Viridiplantae > Streptophyta > Magnoliopsida > Geraniales > Geraniaceae > Erodium > Erodium maritimum. The sequence continues at coordinate 61,709,850 of OY997594.1, forward strand.
CGATTTCGGAACGCTCGGCTCGAATTACATCCTCGGATCCCCGAAAGTGATGTCTTGTTGCAACTTACATAGAAGTTTGTGCTCATTATCGATAGAAATATCAGTCCTCCCCCTTTATGGATTTTCTCGGTGTAGGCCGGAATTAGGTTTTGAAGGGATGAGTTTGAACTCCACCTTCTTCAATCGAGCTGACCTTGGATGTTGTCGTCGATGTGGTTTTCTTTGGAACAACTGCAGCTTGGGTCGTTGTGTTCTCAGCTCTTAATGGTTGGAAAATCTTTGTATTAAGACCTTTTCATTTATTGTTATGATCTTCATGGTTGGAAAATTAAGGTATTAGACCTCTCTTATTGCTTTTACATGTTCTTCAAGTTTGTAAAATCTGGTTATTAGACCTTTTTTATCTTGTTTGCACCCATGTTGGGTTGTTACCTGTGGTTGTTGGATTCTGTTTATTGGTTTTACTTTCAGGTCTGTAGCTTGACCATTTTTTACTCCTCTTTTACCTCATGAGAGGTTTTAATTTAAATATTACTTTGTTGATAAAAAAATCCTCGAAGTAGCTACCCAACTAGTGCCAAGCGTTTTTTTAAAAACCTTGCTCTATAAACACATAGCCCTCACATCTATCCGAGGGAGGACGTCAGATGTTGATAACCAGAACGGGAGAAAGTGCACATGCGATAAACCAGCTCATCAAGAATGGACAAGCCAAACCTCATACTCAACTCTTTGTCGAATATCCTTAGAGCGATTGTCGCTCACTCAACACTATTCATCAAGCGGAATATTACTCTTTCTTTTCTATAGGCACTTGACCTGCTAAAGGTTATCCTTTTAGTTCATTATGTTTCTTATTGTGTGTTTTCTGGATTCTCCATGTAATTTTTTGTCACTGTTTCTTATAGTTTTCGAACAATTTTGTTTTTATTTTTGAGCAAAATTCGTAGTTATATTAATTATATAAGAGGGTAATACAGTGAAGTGCCTTAGGGAAAGATCCCCCGACCACTGAAGAATAGACAAAGAACAAGCCTCCTTAGCGAGTCAATAAGCTTTGTTTGCATTTCTCTTAACAAAGACGAGAGTTAGTCTCTCTTGTTGAAGAAGCAATTGACGGATGAAACTTAAACTAATACATTGATGAGGACTACTCAAGGTGGTACTTGAACGCTGCTTGATCCCATGGAGATGACTCTTTTCGTTTGGTGGAAAACAGAACATGACCTCATCAGTTGGGAGGATATACGTGAATCAAGGTTCCCTCCTAAGAAAAGTCTCTGAATCTCTGCTCACTAGTCATTGACCCTGCAAAATAGAAATCAGATAAAATAAAAAAAATCAAACGATTAACTTGATCCAGAATCGAGAGAGGGTTCATGGAGGGTGCATCGGTGGAGGCCAAGGAGATGGACGCATCGGTGGTGAGGGTTGATCATGAGAGATGGTCTGATACAAGGAGATCGGGAGGTCCCGAGGCGGGGAGGTCAATTGATGCCAAGGTAAGCCAGACGACAACCATCGAAGTTGCAGAGGGGAACCCGAACAAGATCGGGAGGCACGTCGTTGGTGGCAGGAGGAAACCTACATTGCGGTGATTAGAAACTGTTTGAAGGGAGCCCTAGCAAAAAAACTAATCGTTTTCATAGGGAAAACTATATTTTCTAACAATTTTGTTTATAGGGAAAATATCAGATTGGTACCCTTAACTAATTTAATCACTAAAAAGGTACCTTAAGTTTCCAATCAGTAACATGTTATTGTTTTCCGTCCATTTTTGGACTGAAAATGGTCATGTGCAATGCACATGACCTTAAACTTTCAAAAAAATGACCCTTAACTTTCACGGCGAAGGGGGTGAAGGAGGCGTATGTATGAAATAAAATGGGGGAGATGAAGGTTGCGTAGTAGAAATAAGGTAAAAGAATAATTAGGGTTTAAACTTAGAGGGGTATTTTTGTCATTTTTTGAAAGTTTAAGGTCATGTGCATTGCACATGACCATTTTCCGTCCAAAAATCGACGGAAAACACTAACGTGTTACTGATTGGAAACTTAAGGTACATTTTTAGTGATTAAATTAGTTAAGGGTACCAATGTGTTAAAAACGTATAGTTAAAGATACCAATCTGATATTTCTGTTTATCTTCAAAAAATAAAAAATAGGAGCCCACTCGACAAATAGACCTTTAGTTCCGAATGATAATGTGCGTGCATTCATTCGGTCCGATCATATTCAGTCTATAATAAGCCGTGGGCTTTACGTTGTCTTTTAATGGGCCTCTGAAGAATTGTGAAGAAAGTGATGAGTTGGCCCAATAATGAAAGGGCTTAACCTCGAGGCCAATCCATGCCTGTAAAGTACATTACAGGTATACCAGAAGGTTCCTTGTTGCATGGTTGAAGTTGAAGCTAAAACTAAAGTGTCCAAGTCCCAATCTGACAGATCGGACCAGCAAATACTAGCCCGATTCGTTATAGCAAAGATGGTGGGGTATTAAAAAGGAGCTTCTTTCTCAATTCCATATTTAATTAAGGCATAATTAAGGTGAAAGAGAACGAGGTCAGCAAAAGAGTGATACTTTGGTTATTAAATTAAATAAGAGATAAAAGGGTGGGATAAACATGTCTTATTAGTGATTATAATAAAGATTTGATATGATATAAGTTGGTGAATGGGGAAGTAGGGAGGAAAGTGATGCGAATTAATTCAATGAGGCTTGTAATAATAGTAAGTGAAGATATTAATAGTGTGAGTATCCAATGATATATTATGGGCCCTCAACTTTAAGTGAATTTATTCATACTCACACACCGACAGCTTTGCTAATGCTTTGCCTACTTCATTTCAGCTTCGGCTTGGTTGGTCGGGGTTGGAACTTAACTTTTTTTTTTTGAACGAAAGTTTGGAACTTAATTCTATATTTATTTTAGTTATATCTTAGCGTATATGTTTTTTTTGGGGAGCAAAAGTGGCATTCTATTTCATTAAAAGAGTCAATACATGCTTAGGAGCCCAGAGGGTAAACAGAGGGACCCTGTAACTATTATCACGTCGGCGACGTATTGGTGATGTGCTTTAGTGGTGTCTAGACTTAACAACCAAACATAGATAACTAAACCCAAAACTAATAGCGAAAAGGTAAAATCCATGGTAGTAAAAATCCGCTGACGAACACTGCTTAAGGTGGGGTCTGGGCACCTCTGGGTCACCCAAGGGTGACACTCTACCTCGTTAGTGCAACCGAGCCTGTGATCGTCATTGGGGGAAGGTTGGTGGGCCACCCCTAGAGACTCCTTTCTGCCTCCGGGGCCGGCCTGGGGGTTCATATGAATCGGCGAGGCTGGTACCCAGTCCTCGCTTGTTCTAGTAGTTGCCGTCCCCTCAATCCTCCATATCCTGTCGCCAAAGATATTCCATCTCATTAGGAGGCCTGGAAGATGCAGCAATGCGAATTCCACTCAATGTTTGACCTGGACCTCTGAAGCCATCCCCGGGTCCCGCCCACAAAGAGCCATGTCCCAGGGTAGAGACCGACGCCAATGGTGCCTCGGTCCCCAATCCGCGACACAACCCAATCTTAAGTAATGCGTCCAAGGGAAAAGGTGGATAAATGACCCCCACACCCAGCTTCCCCATACAACCATGGCCCTACGGTCCTTGATGTCCTGGCCAGGGTCGAGGTCCTACCATCCGTCCCGTTGGGATATTCCATGCAGGATCATAATACGTTATAGGCTCCACACGAAGGGGTCGCTGATATCCCAATGCACCTTGTGCTTTGCCAGCCGGCAAAGAGTTTGACCAACCTAGGAGCCAAGATTTACCCACCGATATAGCCGCACGATGGGAGTGATAAACCCTAGGGTACGAAAGAGCCCAGCCAGGCGGACAAGAGTCCCGGACCGGCCCCTCACAACCCTATGGCTCTCCGGGGATCGACCAAACCCTGTCGGAGTACCTGGCCAGTCTTGATTCCAACGACGCCCCAGAGCAAGGTCATAGGACGCAGCCTCCCCAAAGCGCTCCTGATGGCCAGGCTGGTCGTGCGCCCAATGACTACCCAGAGCAAGGTCATGGGTCGTAGCATGCATGAACTGTGGTTACTGGATACCAGAACACTGACCTTGCACCCACCGCCGACCCAGAGCAAGGTCATGGGTCACCGTGGTTTTGAACCTCGGTTGGTGATTGCGAGAAGGACCACTGGAGCGAAGGGAAGACTCTTATGGCCGCCCTCACGCGAAGCCACACCTTGGCTGTAACGCTTCCAACCCCGAACGACGACGACGTGGTCCTCATGTGGGGAACGACGAGGTCGGAGGCGAGTGCTAGGATCGGTGCAGAGATGAAAGACTCGAGGACGAGTCGTCCGAAGATATGACGGTCACGCTCGGAGGAGAGGCGGACGATCCTGTTTTCGAGCCAAGCGAGGGCCTCGGCATGGTGACAGGAGGAGAAGGGGACTCCGACCAGGGCAGCGGAGAAGACCACTCCGTTGATCCAGCTTCCGTAGAGCTCTTCCTGGGAAAGGCGGCGGGAATAGGAGCTAGTTCCATGGTTAGGGTTTCGGTCTCGACAGAGCAAGGAAGGGGTCTCGACAGGAGCGAGTAGCTTTAAATGGTGGTTTCTATGTTTGTTTTAGCGTATATTTAGTTACTTACAGTTAAAATAAAGAGATGACATAATGATGTGTTCTAGAATTTATTCTCCCCTCTCACGCATGTTGTGTATTTTTTGAGGAAACTCTAAACCTTAGTGCATTTATAATGTTCAATCCCTATACTACCATCTCTTCTCTAGGCATCGTTGTTGTCTCATCGTCGTCAACACCATCAATAGGCCTCGCTACATCGTCATTGAATGGAGGTTTGGCCTTCTCACCACCACGTTCGTCTTTCGAGGTCGTCGGTTCTTTTAAGGCCTGGCGTAAACGAAAGCTAAAAACAGCTTAATCCAAACCAGTCTTGACTTCTCTGCCACAACCCACCACAATCATTGTGTCCTTCTCCCCGGGTCTCACTACACTGGTGTCGCCCCATTCGAAACCAAGACAGGGTCGTCTAGTGAAAACCACAGCTCTTGCTTCGACGCAAAACAACCATTCGCCAACTCCCTTTCTCACCCTCGGAGACGGACCTGAGTCCCTGAGATCCTTGAGGAGAGTCTTTGCACAAGAGGTGGAACCTATCGACCAAGGAGCCGTGAGGAAGGAGGCGTGGACATCGCTGCGTGTTTCGCTTCCACTCACATACACATATAGAATCCCCCTGATTCCCTCCATGTAGTCTATTCCTACAAGCATGGTACGTCGACATGGGGTAACTCCGCCACCCTCGGAGGAAACCCTAGCACCATCCGTCCCTGTACCGTAGAATTTGAACACCTCCTCATGGCTGGCGACGAGTACACTGAGGACCCCCTTAAGGAGTTATGTGTAGAGCATGACATCAAGAGACACTTCATAGTGAAAAAGACACCACAACAGAACGAGGTAGTAGAGCGAATGAATCGTACCCTGTTAGAGAGAACACGGTGCATGCTGTCCAATGCAGTATTGGGCATAATATGGTGGGATGAAGTAGTAAATACGGTGTGCTACTTGATTAACCGTTCTCCTTCATCAGTTATTGAGTCCAAGTTTTTTATGGAGGTATGGTCCGATATTCCTTCTGATTATTCTAACTTGAGAGCATTTGGTTGTTAGGCTTATTACCAAGTTACAGAGGATAAGATTGGAGTAAGGGAAAAGAAGATTATATTTCTCGGTTATCCTAAAAATTTAAAAGGTTACAAGTCATGGTGCCTGGAAACTCAGAAATTTATGATTAGATGGGATGTTAATTTCTATGAGGAGGCTTTACTATAGGCAAAATGTGAAAGATGCAAGGATGAATCTCCTATTTGGAGAGGTGATATCTATGATGAAGATAAAGAAGATTATCATCAGGTGGAGCTTGGAGCTCCTAGTTCTAATTCTCATTCATGTAGTTCTTCAGAGACGGTACCTAATGAGGTAGTTATTGATGATGAGGCTCCCATTGATGGGAACGAGGACCTTACACAACAACATGTTCAGCAGATTGAGACACCGTCTTTAGTAGTGGGTAGAGAGCATAGGGTCAGACGTGCACCTTAGATATTTGGCTATGAGGATGGGGTAGCTTGTGCTTTCCCGGTTACTGATTCTGATGTTCCTAACACATACAAGAAGGCTTTGCGTGATGATCGTAAAAAAGAGTGGAAGGACGCCATGGATGAGGAGATGTCATCTCTTTATATAAAAAAAAACAGACTTGGTAACTTGTTACACTTCATAAGGGAAAGAGGTCGATTCGGTGCAAGTGGATCTTTACAATAAAAGATGGGATTCCAAATTCCAAGGATAATTGTACAGGTATAAGGTACAAGGAGAGATTGGTGGCTAAGGGATATTCAAAACAAGAAGGTGTGGACTATAATGAGGTCTTCTCTCCGGTGGTAAAGCACACTTTTATCCGAGTCCTATTAGCATTGACTACACAGTTTGATTTAGAGCTCAAACAACTTGACGTTAAAACTACATTCTTGCATGGAGATTTGGAGGAGAACATATATATGATCCTTGTGTATTTATTAAGAAGCTCAAGGTTGGATCTTTTGTATTCATCTTACTCTATGTTGATGATATGCTCATTGTTACAAAGAGTATGGTAGAAATTGATAAGCTGAAGTCACAACTTAACAGAGAGTTTGAGATGAAAGATCTTGGTCAGGTGAAGAAGATTCTTGGGATAAAGATTATTCGAGATAGGAAGCGGGAAAAGTTGACATTGTCACAACGGAAGTACTTGGAGAAGGTTATGAGTCGTTTTGACATGGAATCGGTAAAACCGATTAGTACTCCTTTAGCTTCCCACTTTAAACTCTCGAGTATGTTATCTCCTATCATTGAGGGTGAGAAGAAATATATGGGTAAGGTTCCATATGCGAGTGCAGTTAGTAGTCTTATGTATGGCATGGTTTGCATGCGTCTTGATATTGCTTATCCAGTTAGTGTTGTTAGTCGGTTCATGGCGAACCCGGGAAATCAACATTGGCAAGTAGTGAAGTGGATCTTGAGGTATCTTTGGGGTACACTGGATAATGCTTTGATTTATGAGAGATCGCTAGTTTCAGCTGTATTAGGGTATGTTGATTCACACTATGTTGGAGATATGGACAAGCGTCGATCGACTACAGGTTATTATATTACATTGGTAAGGGGTCCTATATCTTGGAGGTCCATGTTATAGTCAGTGGTTGCTTTGTCTACGATAGACACAGAATACATGTTAGTGACAGAGGCAGTGAAAGAGGCTATATGGCTTTGAGGATTGGTTCGAGACTTGGTGTTGCTCAAAAGGGATGTCACTGTTCTTTGTGATAGTTAGAGCGTCATCCAGTGGGCAAAGAATCGGGTATTTCACTCTAACACCAAACACATAGATGTGAGGTTTCATTTTATCAGACATATCATTGAGGATAAACTGGTATTGTTGGAAAAAGTTGATACCAAGGAAAATGCAGCTGATATGTTGACGAAGGTGGTACCAGTGGTCAAGTTAGAGCATTGTCTCAACTTGATCAAGATTTCTCGATGTTGATGGCCCATGGGGGCGGCACCCTTCGGGGTGGGGTCTTTACGACTCGGTGGAGGACGACGAGCAGGTGGAGATTTTATGATTTAGTCGCCACCCCTGAAATCAGAATAAAAGATTCACCCCGAAAAATCTATGGATTCATACAAATGAATTGACGCGATTCAATTTCTAATGAACACCAATATCTTGATTTTTCAACCCCCGATCCTAGGACCCAATTGATAAAATTGCGAATGTCTGATACGCGGATAATACCGAACAATCATAAAAGTGCAGAAAATAAACTAAGGACCTAATATTTTACATGGTTCGGCAATGTGCCTACACCCATGGGACAACGACGAGCTCTTTGTATTAACTGGGAAATAATCCGAGAATTACAACTCTAATTCCCTATTTCACGATACAAATTGAAAGAAAATTATATAATCTTTTGTTTTCCATAAGAATGTCAAGAAATCACCTCTGGTGCTTGTTTTATTTGTGCTTATCCTTGTATGCAATGGCCACTGATTTCGATGCTTCACATGATTGATTTGTTCTTTATCAATCTTGTGTTCTTGGTCACTGTGGCTCACACAACCAAAACAAGTAGACAAAGAAGTGTTTTGTTCTTTGCTTGAAACGCCATACACCATAAAAGCACTAACCCAATAGATACACACAAAAGAATCAAAATACTCATTTGCTGCTCCAACCAAACAAGAAATATTTGCTTGTTTACTCGCTGTCCAGGACACAACAACACCCTCTAAATTATGGTCATGATACATTGCTGAACATCAACAAAAAAGGGAACCAATTTTGAAGAAGCCCATAGCTCTCTCTCTGTCGAATTTTCTGCCCCCTCCCCCCAAATATTGAGACAATGTCTTTTTTTAACCAAACCCTACTGTTCAAGAATTTAACCAATATGAAACAATAGGTTGGGATGGGCCTAACATATGGGGCATAAGTCATGGGTCGAAAAATGGCCCAATTAGGAGCCAAAACTAACTTGAATCGCTGAAGTAGTCTAATTTCCATCTTGACAAAGATAAAAATTCCTACCCTGAATTGGAAAAAGAAATAACTGGAAACAATTGAATCATAGTGCATCAAACTAAAATAGGAAAAACAATAGAAAATCCTTGTTGTCGACATGCTACCCCAAAACGCAACAAGCATGACTGGTCCCGGATCGTGAGGGGTAGGCCACCAACCTTCTACCCTCTTGCTCCCTGGCCATTCATGACTCTTGACGGGGCTGTTTTGCAGCCCACGCCTGATTGAGATCGCCCGTCTCTTTTCCCATTACCACATTGTCTTCATCCGATCATGTAAGAACCGCCCCCGGTCGACGCTGGTCGAACCGGTAAATTTCGGCTAAAGTTGACTTTCCGCCGGAAAAGTCAACCGATGACTCCGGGAGTCATTCTGGACCTTTCCGGGACATAAAAAGCTTAGCCGTTATTACGGTTAGCTTAGTTGGGTCGTTTCCCTTTTAATGACCACTTTTGCGAAAAAGTCAAACGCGAGTCAAACAGGTCAAATTAGAGGCTAAATAGGACTAATTTAAATGTGTTGAAAATTATTAAGGGTAGAGGTGGACCTGTCACGCCCCAAATCCGGTTTTTACTGGACTCAAGACGTGAGTTAAAACGACGATAAATATAGTAATTAAATAAACTTCGAATAAGTAAATCTCCGAGAAAATCATAATCCAAGTCAATACGATGAGTCAAAAGCTCAAAATATAACACAATGCGACATGTTTAATACAAAAATGAGAAGGTACGTCTCTAACACAAAACACCACCCGGACCCTCCACGAGCTCCTAAGCCCTGAAACGTCCTCTATGCCTACTCATCAATGAAACCTGTAAAAAAAGTAAACACGAGTGGTACGCCTCTCCCTCTAGCTGAAACACAACAAAAGATACCCTCAGGTGACCATCCGATACCCCCGATGTATCTAAGTTGCGGGTGATCTGTAATAACCACTCCCGGTCAACGCCAGTCAAACCTGCGAAAAAATAGGAAAATTTAAAAAATTTAAGACTGACAGTTAAGTGAACCTAAAATGACTCCGAGTGTCATAACGGACTTAAGTTGACCCCTTTATTGACCAAAGTGAGTTCCGGGGGACTCAGGGCAACTTTCTGATCAATTTGGGAAATGTTGACTTTTCGCTGGAAAAGTCAACCGAGCGACGTTTTGGTCCATTCGAGGACCGTTTTGGATCCGAAAAGCTTAGCCGTCGTCGCAGCGGTCTTAGTTTCATAATTTCTTGGGAAAAGTGCCCGTTCGGGGCCCGCAACGTCCGTTTTTCGCGAATCTGATTGGAAAATATCAAGTAGATATTTTCCAAAAGGTGTGGGACCCACCTTGACACATGTCCTCTTTGTTGTGGTGTTAGTTTGGGGGGAATTTGTGTGGTGGGCATGGCTGGCCGAACATGTGGGTTTAAAGGGGGGGAATTAGTTTTGTTGTTAGTTTAATTAAATTAGAAAGAGAGAAGAGAGAGTTTAGAGAGAGAAGAAGAAGAAGAAGAAGAAGAAGAAGAAGAAGAAGAAGAAGAAGAAGGAGAAAGGGTTAGGATTTGGAGGAGAATCAAGCCCTTGGATCGTCTTGAAGAGAGCAATTGTCTTCCCCTCGTTCTCCTCTTGGGTAAGCACCGAACCGATCGTCATTTTGATAGTTTTCAAATGTTAGGGTTTGGGTGAAACTATTAGTTTAGGGTGGTTTTGGTGTTGGGGGAATTGTTGGAGACGTTTTAGAGGTGTTGGAGGTTTAATTGCACGTTTTCCGGTGACCGGAGGCTCGGGAGGAGCTCCGGCCACCGTGGGTGGTGGCTGGCCGGAGGTGGTACCAGCCACCACCATGGTGGCCGAACCCCCCTTGAGCCCTAGGAGCTCTCGGCCAAGTGGGTTGGTGGGGCCCACGTGCTCGGGTGCTTGGGTTTTATCGTTCGGGTGGTTTAAAACGTTCCCCGGACCACTTACCCTAAACCGAATCGAAAATTGGAATTAAATTGGAGAAGTTGTAATTTATCGGTTTAGAAACTTTAAACGTCATTTAATTGACTCGGGAGTCAGAATTCGATTCGGGCAAGTACATTGGGTTCCTTGAACTATTCTAAGACCGTAGGAACGAAAAGGGGGCTTTTGGAGCCCCGGAAGGCAATTAACGAAACTCGGGAAGATTCGCCATGTCGGGCAAATCGGGCCTTTACGGGCCCCTTATCGACAATGTCGAGTAATTTGGAAGTTTGGGAGTGATCAACATTGTCGGGGTTAGGTTTGGGCTTCGAGTTTAATGGTTTTCGGTTTATTCGTACTAGTTTAAAAGTGCCCTTAAATTGTGTTCTTTTAGATCGTGCCACGGACCGGGGCAAGAGAAAGTTGGGTGAGTGACTGAGATCATCACCGGAGCTCGTGGTTGGCTTTTGGGAGAACACGCACGAGGTAGGGAAAAGTAGCCGGATCTCGGCCTTGACTGGGGAAAGTTAACAGTAGAATTGTATGTGACACCGGGGTGTCGTGGGTTGAATAGGTTTATTTAAATATTAGAAAAGCATGCTACGGGAACTTGGTAATTATTAGAAAAGCATGCTACGGGAACTTGGTAATTATTCGAAAAGCATGATACGGGATTGTAGCGTTTATCAGAAAAGCATGATATGGGATCGTAGCGATTATGAGAAAAGCATGTGACACTTAGTAGTGTCGTAGGAGCAGAGAACTTAGTGTTAATTGATTTACTGGAGGCATATGACCATGCCCGGAGGTTGTTGTGAACTTTTTGATATTAGGAGTACTGGAGGCATATGACCATGCCCGGAGGTTGATTGTGAAACTGTTGATATTAGGACTGTTGGAGGCTTGGGTTAAGTCGGAGGTTGATTGTTTATTTTGGCGTCTTGGGTGGCCTTGAGAGCCCGTGTATTATTATTGTTGAGTCTTGGGTGGCCATGAGAGCCCGTGTTATTATTCGTGTTTGGGTGGCCATGAGAGCCGTACTTTACTGTTGGTGTTTTAGCTGGCTTACGAGTTAGAGTCTCGGTAAGTTGCAAGCGTGTTTTATCGTTGAGTTTTGGGTGGCCATGAGTGCCCGTGGGGTTGTTGAACCCGTGTCTTTACCTTTGGTGTTTTGGGTGGCCTTGAGAGCCCGTGTACTAAGGTTGGTGTCTTTGGCTGGCCTACCGAGTTAGAGTCTCGGGGGGTTGCGAGCTTTCTTTAGCTGGCTTACGAGTTAGAGTCTTGGTAAGTTGCAAGCGTGTTTTATGGTTGGTGTCTTGGGAGGCCGTGAGTGCCTGTGGGGCTGTTGAGTCCGTGTCTTACTGTCGGTGTGTCTTGGGAGGCCGTGAGTGCCTGTTGGGCTGTTGAGTCCGAGTTTTGCGGTTAGTGTCTTGGTGGCCATGAGTGCCTGTGGGTGTTGAACCTGTGTTGTTACTGGTTGTTGATTTTGCTTGTGATTGTGTTTGTGTTTGTGATTGTGATTGTGATTGTGATTGTGGTTACCGGAGGTTGAGGGCCCGCTTCCTGAAACGGGGGTCCACGAGCACACGCGTCTGCATGTTCAGACGGGGTAGGGGGCCCGCCCGCCAATAAAGGGGTCATGGCCGCGCGTGTGTGGTTTGGGTTTGTGAGCATACCTTGGCTGGCTTGTGGGTTAGAGTCCCAGTAAGTTGCAGCATTTTCCGGCTGGCTTATGGGTTAGAGTCCCAGTAAGTTGCAGTATTTTCCGGCTGGCTTATGGGTTAGAGTCCCGGTAAGTTGCAGCATTCTTAGGTTGGCCTGACCGGGTTAGAGTCCCGGGAGGGCGTGAGCGTTCTTGGCATCTGGTTTGCGATCCTTTGTGATCTTGTTTGGTGTGCGATCCTTCGTGATCTTGTTTGGGGTGATCCCTTGTGGTGCTGTTTGGTGTTGCGTAACTTTCTTTGGAGTCCTTGGAAGAGGTCATCAATGGTTTTGTCGGGTCTACTTTACGTGTCAGGGTGTCGAGTTGGTCAGGGAAGGCAACAGTGGGTGTATGTTCAGTTAGAGTACTTGGGTTGGGGATGGTGTTCCCCGGTGTTGAGTTGTTGTTGGTGTTACTTGCTTTGTCTGCTAATTATGCTGTAGTCAGTCTGTTATCCGTGGTGGTGAGCGAACGCTCACCCCTAGCTGCTTTTCCTACAGACACTGTTCGTGGGACGGACCAGGTGAGCTCTCGAAGCTTGTGGAGCTAGGAGAGGAGTCCGGGTTTTGTCTTTTGAGTCTAGTGACGGATACCGTGTACTTTTGACCACTTGTTGGGACGTGTTTTAAACTGTAATTATATTTTTTTGTTGAACAAATGGTACTTTTAAAGTGATCTATAAAAATGGTTTCAAAAGTGTTTATTATTTTAAAACGTTCGCGTCCCGAGTTCGGTTTACTGAAATTGGGGCGTGACATGATCCGCTCCAGCCATCCGCTTCAGTTTTGGCTGGAATTTGGGCATGACCCGTTCGTAAATTCCACTAACCATCCGCTTAAGCGGGACATTCAATAATCAAATTGAAAAAAGCATTCAGCACCCATAACACACAACAAACAGTGTAAGCTCACACCTCGGGTTTCGGTAATTACTCGATTACCACCCGGCCAAGTCAACATTTCGATCCAACCAATCAATCCACGGTCGACCAAGGCGGCAAATCAATAAACGATTGCTTAACAACCCATCATAAGCATCCTCGAGCATCGCTCGCCAAAACCGACCTCGATCTCAACCGATCGGCACAACAGTTCAACCAAAGCACACGACATCACACAAATAAGGCAATACTCAAACAAGGCACTTCAACAACCGAGACTCTTGTCGTCTCGAATCTACGCGTAGGACATTTCCGACTTGCGTAACCGAGCACTACGACTTTAACCACCTAACTCTACCCACCTAATTGACGTACTGTCCGAGGTTTTGAAAAACAATTTCAAAATGAAACCAGGCTCTGATACCAAATTGTCACGCCCCAAATCCGATTTTGACCGACTCGAGACGTGAGTTAAAATGACGATAAATAATAGTAATTAAATAAACTTCGAATAAGTAAATCTCCTAGAAAATCATAATCCAAGTCAATACTATGAGTCAAAAGCTCAAAATATAACAAAATGCGACAGGTTTAATACAAAAACGAGAAGGTACGTCTCTAACACAAAACACCACCCGGACCCTCCACGAGCTCCCGAGCCCTGAAACGTCCTCTAGGCCTACTCATCAATGAAACCTGTAAAAACAGTAAACACGAAGGGGGTGAGCTTACGCTCAGTAGGAAAAAGTAGTAAAGTAAAAAGAACCCCCGCTTTGACAACAAATCCCGATTAGTACGATTAATCAAAAGACACCATAATCAGAGACCGACAAGAATTTCAGCACTTAATAAAATAGTAACTCAAGGGGATCACCGGGGAGACAGCTTATCCACTAATAGAACAAATAAAGAACACACGAGTACTGGAATATAGATAATTGAAACCACGAGACTCCGATCCACACACAAATCAACACATCATACCAGAATGCCCCTCGGTCGCGATGGGACACATATCATCGGGGCTCCCGGAAATGTCCCCACAAGGAACACATATCATCGGGGCTCCTGGAAATGTCTCCAAAGAGACTCAGATCATCGGGGTGAAGCAAAATGTCCTCCCGGAAATGTCCCCGCAGGTACACATATCATCGGGGCAACCACATAATAAAATATACCGGAATGCACATCGGTCTTCCCGGAACACACATCGGTCTTCCCGGAACACACATCGGGGTAAACACTGTACCGGAATGCACATTGGTCTTCCCGGAACATCTATCGGGGTAAACACTATACCGGAATGCACATCGGTCCCCCCGGAAATCCCTCGGGGCATAAATACGACACCTCGTGCCAAACACAAACCTTCGGTCTAGGTACTACCCCACACCGGCATACCCCTCGGTGTAGGTACCATAACGGAATACAATCTTACCACAACACGTTACATAGAACTCATATTATCAACCAAGCTTACCGACACGGCTTACCAAACATATTCCATCGGTCTATCACTCACCCGATCATACCACCAGGGCACAATCACATAATCACATTCAAACATTCACTCGATCAATCATAACACGAATCAACCGTTCACATTACAATCATCACAATTCGTCTAGTTTAGTATGACTATTATATTATCCAAAGAATGAAACATGCATCGGCATTTGATACCATTGATCACAATTCAACACAAACACAATCAATCCTAAGGCTCGTCATGACCATTCTACCAGCACGACAATTTCCCAATAATTGAAAGCGATTAAAACTAGTGAATCACATCATATATGCATACTAAGACTCTTCCGGTTATTAACATAATTGAAAACGGTTATTCTAGTGAATCACATCCTATATGCAAACTAGGACCTTTCCGGTTATTATTATCCTATAGGCATACTATTAGCATTCTTTACATTAAAAGTGGAGTTTACTACTCTTCCCTACCTTGAATTCTCCAACGCTTAATTACTCCTAGCAGCTGACGTCCTAGCTAGCTTCATCCTTTTCCGTGGATGAAGTCAGACTCTAAATTAACAAGGAATACGATAAATTAGTAACGAGTCCAACAATCTTTCAAAGTGAGGAAAACCGAAATTGACCCAACAATTCGCCCTTTTGCAAATTAAACGGTTTTAAGCACGAAATTCACGAATAACCGGGCTTAGAACACCCGAGCCCCAAGTGCACGGTTCCCGGTGCACGGCCCCTGAGGCCCGGGTCCCTATGCACGGGTCCCGAGGTGTCAAACCGTGTTCCCCAAATTCCGACACCCGTGGTCGGACCTCCGACGAGCCTTCGGTCGCCGAATTTTTTTCCTTTTTCTCCATATTCGTCCAAATGTGTTTTAGGTTCTTAATCCAACAAGTTTCATCAAAAGCCCCTTAATAATAGTCCCAATTTTACATTTTCCCCAAATCTCCAAGTTATGGTTTCAACTCCAATCTTCAAATCCAACGTTTTCTTTGCATCTCCTCACAATTCTAACCTTGTTTTCTTGTTTCCAACCACACCCACTCCAAAACAAGTTGCTTCTTCCAAGATTCATGGGTTTTATTTGCTCTTAAACGAAAATAAAAGAGTTCTCACCATAGGGAATGAAGAGAGAAAGAAAATGGAAAAAAATGGAATTTCGATGGAGAAATGAAGCTTGGATGAGCTTTCTTCTTCTTCTTCTTCCTTGAGCAACAATGGAGGTCTATAAGCTCTTTTCTCTCTCTATAGGTTCGGCTAACAAGGTGAGAATGAGCTGAAAATTGTGTCTCATGTGCTATTTAACCTAAAGTGGAAAAACCAAAAAGCTCATTTTGTCTTGTTTCACCTTTTTGGGAAAAAGCAAGGGCACAAGGGTCTTTTCTCCCTTTTAATTAGATAATGCCAAGTGTCCAAGTGATGTCATTTCCAATTAAAATAATCTCAGCCCATTTATTTTATTCGATAAAATAATCCGATTCGAGCCCCCGTTTGACCAAGTTTGACTTTTTCCGCGAAGACCCTTTTTCGAATGGAAACGACCCAACTAAGCTAACAGTAAAGATGACTAAGATTTTTGGCCCCCGGAAAAAGGTCCTAAATAACTCCCGGAGTCATCGGTTGACTTTTCCGGTAAAAAGTCAACTTTCGCTGAAAACCTCCGGTTCGACCGGGATCGACCGGGGGCGGTTCTTACAGGACCCCACATGGACACTTGTCCATTGTGTCTTGGAGGAGAAGAAAGGGGTGGAATTGACCAAATTGCCCTCATTTTGGGCCTAAACAAGGAAAGGGACATAAGGGGTAAACTAGACCTTTTACACTTAGGTTAAATGCTAAATTGGGAGCAACATTTCAGCCCATTTGTTGTCTTGGCCGAAAATCACACAAGGGAGAGAGTGTTGGGAGCTCCATTACTTGAAGAAGAAGAAAGTGAAGAAAGAAAGCTTTTTTGGGTTATTTTCAACACCAAACTTCTCCAAATTCACTTCCTTCTCATCTCCTCTTCATTCCTAAGGTAAGTAAACACTAAAAACCCACTTTCAATGAAGTTTGAGGTTATGGGTTTGATAGAAAAAGCATGAACTAGGTTGGGTTTCCATGGGTTTAAGTTTGTTTGTTGTTTAGATGATGGATTTGTGAAAAAAAGTGGATGTTTTGGATAGAACACTTGTGGGTTTTGTTGTTTTGATGAAAACCCAATTTGGGTATGGAAGTATGGAGGTTTTTGGGACTGATTTTGGAGGTTTTGAGGTTAACAATGGAGTTTTGGAGGTGTAGATTCGTGGGGAAAAAGTTGAGGGAAGAAGAAGAAGGAGGCTACCCAAAACAGCACAAAAAGGGCCTCTGGCCGGCCCTCTGAGGGGCACGGTCCGGGCCTCTGGCCGGCCCTTTGAGAGGCACGGTCCGGGCCTCTGGCCGGCCCTCTAAGGGGCACGGTCCGGGTCCCTGACCGACCCTCTGAGAGGCACGGTCCGGGCCTCTGGCCGGCCTTCTGAGGGGCATGGTCTGGGTCCCTGACCGGCCCTCTGAGAGGCACGGTTCGGGCCTCTGGCCGGCCCTCTGAGGGGCACGGTCCGGGTCCCTGTCCGGCCCTCTGAGAAACACGGACCGGGCCGGATGCCGGGCTTGTGGGCCGCCCGGACTGTGCCTTGTTCCGGCCCAATTTACCATATGATCCATGTTTTAATTGTCGGGGGTAATTCTGGTGTTTTCTCCTTAAACCACCCTCGGATTATTATTGATTCCCATATTAATTTATGATCTTAGACGTCGTTTCCAATCACAGCGGAGGAGACTACTAGGCGACTCGCGTTGGCTTGCGTTTGGATAGCGTTGAGGTAGGGAAAAGTAGTAAATACCGTTTAATTATGGAATGTTAATAGAATGCATCTAGGATATGAACAACCAGAATGATTGTAGACTCACATGTAGGATGTGAATAACTAGAGTAGCCGTTTAACGTATGGAACCACTTGCGGGCCATGTCATGCCCGTAGGTGTGGGACTTGTAGTGCTGTAGACTCACATGTGGCCAGGTCGTGCCGTAGGATTGTATGCTGGTTGTGTTTGTTTTTGATTATTAGCATGTACAATTGATACGTGGCATGTTTCGTGGTTAAATTAAGTATCATGTTATGTTATATGAATGTGATGAATGTTGATATGAATTTTGTCTTGTGATATGATCGGGTGAATGATAGACCGATATGGTGTGTTCGGTAAGTTATGTCGGTATGATATGTTCGGTAAGGTGTGTATGCTGTGTGTTCGGGAAGACATCTAGACCGATGGTGTATTCCGGCACGATGTGGTTGTATGAGTTTCACCGATGTTGTGTGTCCGGGAAGACATCTAGACCGAGGCTGTATTCTGGTATGATGTGTTTGTTTCACCCCGATGCTGTGTCCGGGAAGACATCTAGACCGAGGCTGTATTCTGGTATGATGTGTTTGTTTCACCCCGATGCTGTGTGTCCGGGAAGACATCTAGACCGAGGCTGTATTCCGGTATGATGTGTTGTTTCACCCCAATGTTGTGTGTCCGGGAAGATATCTAGACCGATGTTGTGTTCCGGTACGATATGTTGAGCCGTGCGGTGTAGCCGGCGTATTGTGGTGTACCTATCTTATGTTTATATGATTTCAGGTTTGCGTGGCGTTCGTAGTTGGTGTCTGTAAAACCCGCTTCGCTTCAAAAGGGTATTAAATTGCAATCCAGAAACCTTAAGGTAGGTTTTTAAAACAAGTGCAAAAAAAAAGCAAAAAAAAAAATATATTAAAGGGCTGGACCGGGCAGGCCAGACCCGGCCCAAGCCCAGGGTATAAAACCCTTTGTTTTAGGGTTTCAACCCATAACCCTCACTTCTTCTTCTTCTGCGCATCCGACCCCCACACCTCTCCCTCACTCCTTCTGCATCGTCTTCTTCGAACCCTCCTTCTCCACGCCGCCGCCCTCTCCCCACGCCACCATCGCCGGCCACCCTCACCTCCCACGTCCGACCACCATCTCCCTCACCGAGTTCCGGCCGCCACCCCTTCCAACCCCGACCTCCCTCTCCTCTCCCGTTCCCGACCCTCTCCCTCCTCTGGTTCGAGACCTCCCTTCCCACGACCACCACCGTCCTCATCTTCGGCCACCACCGTTCCTCTCGATTCCGGCCGTCCCGAGCCCGAGCTCGGCCACCACCGTCCCTCTCGATTCCGGCCGTCCCGAGCCCGAGCTCGGCCGTCCCCGACCATCCTCTCCCGTCTCCCTTCTCCTCGTCGCCGTCCGCACGGCCGGCAAGCTCAGCCGAGCCACCACCACCGCCGTTCCCACCGCCGCTCTCCACCACGCCACCGTTCCTTTCTCTACGGTTAGGCCCCGGCCGACGCCGCCCTCGCCGGCGGCCGACCGGTTCGAAACCGAACCCTTAGTTTTTTCCCGTTTTCGATTTCTGTTGATTATGGGTTTGTTGAAACAATCCTTGGATCTGTTGGGTTGTTCGAAACGGACTAGAACCGAGAATTTTTGTTAAAATAAAATTAAACAGTAAACGAGTTTGAATCTGTTGAAATCGAATAATATTGGGTTAAACCTACTAGTGAAACGGTTTAATATTTGGAACGGTTTAATATTTGGAACGGTTTAATATTGGATCGGTTTTTAAATAAAAAAGGGAAGTGTTGAATCAAAAATCAGATTGGAGTAAAAGGGTGGCTTTTGGATCTGTTTGGGTTTAAATCGAAATCGAGGTTTTGGAAAGAAGAGGTTGTAAACGAAAATCCGATTTAAGAAAAAGGGGATTTAAATTAAAAAGGAATTAAAATCAATTCGGTTTTAAAAGCGGTTTAAAATCGAGGAGTTGAGAATCAAATTTGTAAACGGGATTTAGGGGCGGTTGTTCAAAAACAAAGATCGGAACGGAAAAAGATTTGAATTAAAAGGGGAATTTGATTTAAAACAAAAACCGTTCTGTTTTGAATAAATGGTTGGAAATCGGAATTAGGAACGAATCTGGAACTCTGGTTAAATTGGACTGCTAGCTGGGTTAAAAAGGAAACAAAAGCGGACCGCTGAATCGGACCTCGGGTTTCGTGCATTGGGACCGTGCCTCGCATGCACCGGTATCGGTGCTCGGGTACTCAAACCCGATTCGCCGTGACCCCGCTTTTATCCCGCTCGAGTTTAAGGGACAACTGTCGGATTTAAACTGGAGTAATCATGACCGTTAAATTAACCTTTAACTTAACGGCGGAACCGTTATTAATCTATGGCTTTCGTGTTTCCTTTAGCGTCCGGCTTCGATCGAAGTGAAGCTCGGAGGTAGTGAGCCAAAACGTCAGCAGCTAGGAAGCGTAGCGGTTGCTCTTCAGTTGAGGTAGGGAAAAGTAGCCGGATCTCGGCCCTGACTAGGGAAAGTTAACTGTAGAATTGCATGTGACACCGGGGTGTCGTGGGTTGTTTAGGTTTTCGAATATTAGAAATGCATGATACGGGAACGTAGCGAATACTGGAAATGCATGTGACACTTAGTAGTGTCGTAGGAGCAGAGAACTTAGCGTTAATTGATTGACTGGAGGCATATGACCATGCCCGGAGGTTGTTTGTGAAACTAGTGATCTTAGGACTGTTGGAGGCATCGTTTATGCCGGAGGTTGTTGTGTGTTATTTACGGTTGAGTTGAGTGGCCTTGAGAGCCCGTGTTATTTACTGCTGAGTCTTGGGTGGCCTTGAGAGCTGTGTTATTTATTGCTGAGTCTTGGGTGGCCATGTGAGCCCGTGTTGTCGTTTCGGTGTTTTGGGGTGGCCATGAGTGCCATGGGGTTGTTGAACCCGAGTCTTGATCGTTGGTGTGTCTTGAGTGGCAGTGAGTGCCCGTGGGGTTGTTGAACCCGAGTCTTGATTGTTGAGGTGTTTTGAGTGGCCTTGAGTGCCTGTGGTCGAACTTGCTTGTGATTGTGTTTGTGATAGTGGCTGTGATTGTGAGTGCGTGAGTGAGAGAGGTGAGTGAGACAGGTCGACCGCCTGGCCTGAGTGGTTCGGCAAAGTGCGTGAGTAAGAGAGGTGAGTGAGACAGGTCGACCGCCTGGCCTGAGTGGTTCGGCAAAGTGCGTGAGTAAGAGAGGTTATTGAGACAGGTCGACCGCCTGGCCTGAGTGGTTCGGCAAAGCGCATGAGCGAGGGAGGTTACTGAGCAGTTGGTTTGCGATCCCTTGTGATCTTGTTTGGTGTTGCGTAGTTCCTTTGAGTCCTTGGAAGAGGTCGTGATCGTTGTGTCGTGTCTACTTACGTGTTTGAGTGTCGAGTCGTTCGAGGAAGGTCACCGTGGGTGTTTGTCAGTCGGAGTACTTGGGTTGGGGACAGTGATCCCCGGGGTTGAGTTTGTTGTTGGTGTTATCGGCATTGTCTGCTAATTATGCCGTAGTCAGTCTGTTATCCGTGGTGGTGAGCGAACGCTCACCCCTAGCTGCTTTTCCTACAGGTACTGTTCGTGGGACGGACTAGGTGAGCTCTCGAAGCTTGTGGAGCTAGGAGCGGAGTCCGGGTTTTTACTTTTGGTCTAGCGACGGATACCTCGCCTTTTTGTTCGCTTGTGGGACGTTTTATTTGAATTGTAACTATCCTTTTGTTGAACTAAACTGTTATTGTAAAATGTTTTAATGGAAATGTTTTCAAGTGTTTTCTTATTTTAAATGTTCGCGTCCCTAGTTCGGTTTTACTGAAATTGGGGCGTGACAGTGTCGCTGCAAACAGTTCCGTTGTATGTGTGTTCTCTTTGTCTTGAATCTAGCGTCTTTTATGGTGTTCTCCTGTATGTTTTTATTTGTGTCGTTGTTTTACTAGTATGCCCGATTGAACGGGTATTTGTGGTGACGAAGCGAAAGCCCTTTCCTTTATTGCTTTTTCGTACTGGGCAAAAGCTCATCCCCTTCATTACTGTTTCTTACAGGTTTCGAGCGTGATTCGGTTTAGAGGACGACTCGAAGATCGGGAGCTTGTCGAGAGTCCGGGGGTATTTATTTAGTAGAGTCGTACTTCCTCTTTTTGTACTAAACCTTGTTTTTCTTTATTTTGGATTTCGAGCGTTTGACTCGTGGTATCGGAATTGTTGATTTGAGACTAAATTCAGAGATTTATTTCGTTTAAATTTACTTTTATTATTATTATTATTATTCTTAATTCACGTCTCGAGTTCGGTCAAAACCGGATTTGGGGCATGACAGATCATCTTCATCTTCAAGGGAGAAGATCCACAACTGTTTCTGAATAGACTCCATTGCCCGTTAGATTGAGGAAAAAAGCGGGAGTGGTTGTCCCGGCCTAAACATGACCTTTTGTGGCCTTGGATATCGGCGTGGCGAATCTAGGAACAACTGTGCTTAGGCTTGTTCCAGGTTGAAGTCGGCGGAAAGCTGGTGGCCCTATAGCGGTGGAGGAGGCAGACTCGAAGTGATCTTCGACGACGGAGATGTCTACCGTGAAGATGAAACTGTGAAAGAGGTCTTACATTGATTGTGCCAACTAGAAGGGAGAACGATGAGGAAGAAGACACCATCATGTTGTCTACAATAAGGGAAAGAATAGGAGGTGCGGGTACGAAAAAGACTGAAATGTAGACTTTTAAACCACACATATTAAAATTATATATTTCAAAAAAAACTCTCTCGAATGAAAAAGTTTTCTAGCAACCAAGAAGAAAAACTCAAAATCCTAGCCGCCGCCGGCTCTTTCCCTATTTTTTTCTCTTATTTATTATTTAATTTTTATCTTTCCTCTGTCCTATGCAGTTGTCTCGCTCTGCGTCTCGATTTAAGGTCGGCATATTCAAGTTTCGACGTTTCAGATGAAGTCGTGTTATGAGCTGACCTTAAGGGGGAGCCTGTTTTATGGGAGAACCTTACGGGGGACGTCAGTGTTTACGACATCGCATGATCCACCTTACCTATCACATCTAAACGAAGTCTCATCCGTGGGAGGGACATCTCAGATGATCCTGGCGAATCAAGATGAAGGACCGGCAATACCAGAACGCCCCACCGCAAAAGCTATGGGTTTCTGAAGAACTGACATCACAAGATTCGTAGTTTTTAGTATTCGTTATTTGTGTTTTTCATCTTATATACGATGTAAAGTAAATTATATTTATACGTCTATCAGCACCAATATATATATATATATATATATATATACATATATATATATGGGAGTCCAGACTATAATATGGAATGGTAGGATCTATAATCCTAAAAATTCTACTGTATGTTTGGAACAATTGCGTTGAATAAAAACGCCAATATCTCTCTATTTCAATTTTTTTAAGGGTAAATTACAAATGCATACCCTTAAGTATGCACGTTTAATCGATGAATACCCTAAAGTTTAAAGTTTACTGATGCATACCCTGAAGTTTCATGTATTAACCCAAAACCCCTTCCGTCAGTCAGATCCGTTAGTTAACTGTTCATTTTTTCAGAAATACCCAAACTACCCCCAATTACCTATCAATATTACACATCCTGCCATTACCTTTCTTTTAAGTATTTTGTTTTTTTTCTTTATTCTTTATTCTTTATTTTTAATTCTTTTTCTTTATTTTTTTTATCTTTCTTTTTATTTTAAAAAAAAATTAATTTAAAAATCACATTTTAATTTCAAAAATCAATTTTACTTTAAAAAAATCATATTTTATTTAAAAAATTACATTTTTATTTCAAAATCAGTTTTTTATTTCTTCTTTCTACTTTATTTATTTTATTTTTAAAAATAAGTTTCAATTATTTTTAAATTAGATTTTTATTATAATAAAATCAGTTTTTATATTTCAAATTATTTTTAAAATCACTTTTCATTATTATTTTTATTTTTTCTTTCTCATTAATTTTTAATTTCAGATTTTAATTTAACTTTTTTTTCTTTAGTCTCTTTTATTTTCCTAAATTCCTTCTTCTTCAACCTCTCGTTCATCCTTACTTCGGTTCATCCTTACCATTCTAGAAATTTCATTTCTGCAAATTGATTACGGAGAAAAAGCTTGTGACTAAACCAAATAGATCGACCCTTTGTATATTCACCAAAGCAATAGAAGAAAGGAAGCTATGATAATGAGGATCTAAACCCCAAACACAAAATCACAGTAGAAAAGGGGAAGCTTTACACTAATTTACAGACATATAGCTTAAAACCTAAAACTAGAAACTAGAAACCGACCACACTAAGAGCTTCACCGGTTGGAGAATCGCCAGATCTGAGCCGAGGGAGACCACCAGATCTCGGCTTCCTTCGATTTGTGCACTTTTCATTCTCGGCTGGATTCAGAGAAACCCATGTCAATAGTTCTCTCTCGACATCGTTGAGAGGATATGAAGCACGAGAGAGAGAGGAATAGATTAGGAAATCAAACCTAAACTCAAGATTTTGGAAATCAAATTTTAAACCAAAGGAACTAGAGACCATGAGCAAGATGTGAAGATGCTTAGATGAATCTGTGGAGGGTGTGTGTGGGTGAGGTAGTTAGATGAATATGTGGGTTTGGTTAGATTTAGAGCATGTACAACAGAACGGCCCTAGGTGAGGCCCTGGCCCTGAGGCCCTTGTGCTGACTGGACAAAAGTCAGGGAGTGGGAGTGCAGAAAAGTGGGTGTTCTACAACAGAAAGGACCTCTGAGGCCCTGGGAGTGCAGAACAGTGCTGACTGGATTATTATTTGATATTTTCCTGTTTTATTTAATTCGTTATTAGAAACCGTTTAAATTGTTTATAATTTAAACAATTTTGGAAATAAATAATTAAGGACAATCAATAATTAATAAATAAATTTAACACGAATATAAATGAACTTCTAATTTTATTCAACCCCTTTTAATACAACCCAAAACAAAATACAAGTTCAAGAATCATCGTCTGTTGGGCCGACATCTGATGGTGGGGGTTGTCGTCGAAGATCATCGATTTGGGCTTTAAGGGTGGCTATGAGTTGTCGCAGTTCAGACTTGAAAAACTTATGGTCTGCCATAGCCTCTTCGTCGTAGGAAGATGTATCCGCCCCCAACAGGGACTTGTAGGTGGCGAGGTTTGATTCCCACTGTTGGGTTAATGTCTGTATCAGGCGATGCCTTTCTACATGTTGTTCGCCACGTGAACGTTTAGCATCCACCCCTGAACGTTCCAGCGTGGCGAAGGCAGACATTTGGGCCGTGAGGACGGTCCCCTTCTTTGCAGTCTTCGCTGCCTTCTTCCCTTGCGGTCGGCGAGGGGGACTTGGGTCGGCCTCAGGGGATGGCGGTGTGTCGTTGAGAGGGACTTGAGTCCCCTCGTAGTTCTCGCTTCCTCCCCATTCTGGTTGTTGGGACTCACCACTGATATGTGTGCCCTCCTCCCCTGTGCTTGTGGGTGGGGTTGAGCTGTAAGCCCCAGCCTCATCCAACCGCTGTCGTTGTTGGCGTACTTGACGGCGGACATTTCCCATTGTGCCCTCGTGGGCAGTGAACTTCGAGACGCCCTCGAGCCTCTCCACCCAATGATCCAGGTCGAACTTTAGTGGGTGGTCTCTCACCACTTTCCCTGCATCCTCCCATAGTTCCTTCGCACGTTTCATATGCTCTACCTGGTTGGCGCCGCTCGGTTTCTCCTCTTTGGACCTCTTCAAATAGCCGAGGAACCTCTTTTTCTGAGAGGAACCTCTGCCCCAACGTTTCTTTATAGCTTCCCACCGTCGCTCTGGGAAACCTCCCTTCGAGTTGTATTTCTTTGTAACTTCGCACCAGAATGTGGTGCCAGTTTGAGAGTTGCCCTTGATGACGTCTTTCGACGTACTCAACCAGCAAGTTATGAGGTGGTGGTCCTCCTGCTTGCTGAATGTCCGGCCATCCGGTTCTGGTTCTTGGGGTTGGGCTCGGGCAGCAGGGGCTCGGGCTCGTCGTTGGGAAGGTCCGGCAGAGGATGGTTGGGGGGGTTTGTACGTCGGGTAGTGGGTGCCCCTCGTAGTTGTAAAATTGGGTTGGCATCGAGAACCCTTGCGGGGGCATCCCATACGGTGGCGTCTGGAACCCTTGTGCGTACATATCATACTGTGATCGCACCTGAAACCCTGGCGCCATTTGATATTGTGGGGGACGGTATTGGCCTATTACAATAAATTAATTAACAATGCATTAATAATATAATAAATTAAATTACTAAAAAATTGAATAGAATGCATAAATATAATACATTACTAAAAAAATCAACAGAATGCATTAATACAATAAATTAATTAACAAAATTACGTTACATAAATAATAAGTTTGCACTTACCTGAACTCGACCCCGGTTGCGAGTTTGGGGAGTAGTTGCGATTGTCCGTTAGAATGTCTCCGAAACCTCGTGCCAGTTCGTCCTCGGTGAATCCTACTTCGTCACCAGCTGAATGTACACGAGACCCAGCGTCGCCCGACATTTTTCACGCGAATAATTGAAACAAGAGAGGAGAATTTGGGAAGATGAGAGTGAAGTTGGAGAGTGAAAGTATAGAGTGGTGTGAAAAAAATGAGAGTGAAGATGGGTATTTATAGGGTTAGTTTTTGGTGATTTTTGAATTAAAAAAAATATAGCCGTTAGTTGCCGACCGTTGCCAACGGTCGGGCCACGTGGCGCAGCCACAGGCTGCCAGCGCAGCGACGTCGCGCAGGGAGCGGGAGCGGCCAGCGAACGGGGCACGCGACACGTAGAGCGGGGGGCGGGAGCGCGATTTTGGGGAGCGGGAGAGCGTTTTTCGGCCTCCACAGCGGGACGGCCCGCGTGCTGCGGTCCTCGCGCGCGCGGAGTGGGGCGCGGGTTCGACCCGTTGTACATGCTCTTAGGGAAGAAGAGGCGTAGATGAAAATGGGATAGAAGTGAATCTGTTGATAGGAGTGAATATGATAGAAGTGAATCTGTGGATATGAGTGAATATGTGGGTTATTGAATTATTGAATTCATTTTAATTATTTTTATGAATAAAAAATTATATTTATTTTTAATTTTTATTTATTATTGAATAAGGGCATTTCGGGTATTTTATAAAAAAATTAAACGGAAGGGGTTTTGGGTTAATACATGAAACTTCAGGGTATGCATCAGTTAACTTTAAACTTTAAGGTATTCGTCGGTTAAACGGACATACTTAAGGGTATGTATTTGTAATTTACTTTTTTTAATGTATTTGAAATTTCAAATATATCAAAAACAATTTCGAATTATTTTAAAAGTGTTGGGCGAGCCGAAGCCGAGCCAATGTGTTCTTTTCCTTGGCGTCTGTGTCTGAATAATTAGAAAACAGCAATAAAAACACATGAGATGGAATTGAACAGTAACAGAGTCTCCGCGTGGTCCCCACCATCAAGCTCCAGCCTGTCCATTCCCTCCCTTTCTCCTTCTCTTTAACTCTCTTGTCTGCTTTCCCTCTCCAAACCCACACACCTCCGCCAACTCCGACCACCGCCATCATGGCCTCACTCTCACCCGTCTACGCCCTCTCCTTCTTCGCTCTCTTCCTCCTCTCCTCCTCCGCCGCCAAGCCCTCCCAAATCAACTCCAACTCCGTTCTCGTCGCCCTCCTCGACTCCCGCTACACCGAGCTCGCCGAGCTCCTCGACAAGGCTCTCCTCCTCCACACCCTCGAGGAAGCCGTCGGAAACCACAACCTCACCATCCTCGCTCCCCGGAACGAAGCTCTCGACCACCGCCTCGACCCCGACTTCAAGCGCTTCCTCCTCGAGCCCCGCAATCTCCGCTCCCTCCAGACCCTCATCCTCTCCCACATTATCCCTCACCGGTTCGGATCCTCCGATTGGCCCGATCATCCCTCCGCCTCCACCCGGATCCGCACCCTCGCCAACCACCACGTCCACTTCTCCACCAGCAAGGCCTCCGGCAACAATGTTGTGGACTCTGCCGAGATTGTCCGCCCCGATGATGTTGTTCGTCCCGACGGCGTCATCCACGGGATTGAGCGCCTCCTCGTCCCCCGATCGGTTCAGGAAGATTTCAATCGTAGGAGGAGCTTGAGGTCCATATCCGCTGTTCTTCCCCAGGGCGCGCCGGAGGTGGATCCCAGAACTCACCGCTTGAAGAAATCCTCAGATCCGGTCCCCTCCGGAGCTCCGCCGGTTCTGCCAATTTACGACGCGATGGCGCCAGGACCGTCCCTGGCCCCGGCTCCCGCGCCTGGACCCGGAGGCCCTCGCCACCACTTCGACGGCGAGAGCCAGGTCAAGGACTTTATCCAGACCCTCCTCCGTTACGGAGGGTACAACGAGATGGCTGACATTTTGGTTAATTTGACTTCGCTCGCGACCGAGATGGGCCGGTTGGTCTCGGAGGGATATGTGCTGACTGTCCTGGCTCCGAACGACGAGGCCATGGCCAAGCTCACCACGGACCGGCTGAGCGAACCGGGCGCGCCGGAGCAGATTGTGTACTACCACATCATACCCGAGTACCAGACGGAGGAGAGTATGTACAACTCCGTGCGGCGGTTCGGGAAGGTCCGGTACGACACCTTGCGGCTGCCGCATAAGGTCATGGCCGAGGAAGCCGATGGTTCGGTCAAATTCGGGCAAGGCGACAGTTCGGCTTATCTTTTCGACCCCGATATTTACACCGACGGCCGGATTTCAGTTCAGGGTATCGACGGGGTTTTATTCCCGGCGGAGGAGACAGAGCAAAAAGCAACTCCGGTCGCCAAGGTTGTTGCCAAGCCCAGAAGAGGTACACTCTTGTTCCCTTATTCAAATTTGGATCAGTTTGGTTGTGATTTGTTCATTTTTTTTAATTGCCTGTTGATTTTCTGCAAATTGAAATGATCTGGAATAGTATCAAATGTGCATTTAGTTATATGATCTATCTGATTAAAAAGCTCGATTCTTCAGTGCTTCAATGGTGATTCTAGCTGTTTTAGACTATTGTATTGGTGTCATTAGGGTTTGGTAATTGAAGTTGGTGATGGGTAGGACAGATGGAATCAATCCAATAAAGCGTTTTTATCATTAGAGTTTAGTGACTCTTGATAGTAAATTATGTGAAGCTGAAGTCATATAAATGTGTAGATTAGCACATTCTAGTTCATCATTGAACTAAAGTGCTGAACATTTGTTCTATAGTGGTTGAAACCGCGTTAGTTCCACTTGGCATTTCCCAATATAGAAATGTGTATGGAATAGTAAAGTAGGAGCTCGAAAATGGTGAAGCTGAATGGTCGGTGAGAAGTAGCAAGTAAAGACAGAACATGGTCTCACGGGCTTGTATTGATTAACGATAAGTAACCATGTGATTTAACTACTTAAACAAGTGTTATTGGTGCTTAGGAAGGTTCTTAAACTAAACAAAACCAATCATCCAAAAGCTGTTCATGTGATCAAAAGGGAAAGCTCATAGAGATATGCCGAGCTGTGTGCCACATTCTATTCCCCCAACCACACAGCCTAAACAGCTGTCTTATGACTAAACTCCAATTCTTATTATTTTGCATGGCTTTATTATTTTCAGCAATTGTCTTAATCAATGGGCTGTCTTGATTTCATTGTCTGAATTATTACTAGTTATATGCGCCGAATTTCAAATTGTCATTATTTAATTAGGAGTTGACTCACAGTTTCGTTTTATTTATTGAATCTCCTCAGGGAAGTTGTTAGAAGTAACTTGTGGAATGCTTGGAGTTATTGGGCAATCTTCGCTTTTCACTACTTGCCATTGAAATTTAGCTCCCTTCATGAAAAACCCAGAATGAGGAAAATATACATGCAACCTTGTATAAACTGTTAAAAGGTGAATTTCAATTTCACTTTGCAGAATATTTGGATCTTTTGATTTTCTTCTTCATTGTCTGATATTGATGTCTGTTTGCAGGACTGGTTATGGAGGGAGAGAAGATGATTGAAGTTTATTTTGTTATTATAAATACTGTAATTACATATCATTTTTTTATTGTTTTGTCAAATGTTTGGTGCAATGCATAGAACATGTTTGTTCACCAGTTCCATACCCTTTTTTTTGCCGAAATACCAAAAATATATGAGTCTTTTACGATTCTTTTTTTGTTGTGACTGATAATTGAGTATACTTAATTGATTAATTCAAGATTAAAGGTGATTACTGATTAAGACAGCTGAAGTAGGTGGTCCATTTTACAAAGAGTGCTCATTATTGGCATCTACTGAAGAAATGTACAATAATTGGAGTTATTGTCTCAGTGTCAATTGTTCTTTCTTTTGTCTCACCTTTATGTAATTGTCATCTACTACCAAATTGTGGCGCTCCTAAAAGCTGGCTTTAATTTCCACTTCATTTTCACTCTAGAAATTGATTTTTCAACCCGAATCATTAAGTTCTCAAAATTGGAAATAATGGAAAGACACTGATTCGAAAATAGTAACATAATTATTGGGAGGAAACATAGATTCAGTTTGCCAACCATTACTGACTGGTAGTATCCCACAGGCAATGTCTGCTTCCATAGGACCCATATGCCAGCTAATTCCTAATTATGTTGTTAGGTACTACAGAAAAATGTAGCTGGAAATTAATATCAATCAAGCCAAGAAAAGTTTAAGTTCAAGTTCTTCGATAAGCCCGACTCATGTGAATCCTCTCATCAGTTGATTAACATATTGGGGGAAGAATTCACCAAAAGTTTAAACAAGTGGAGTGTTTGTGAAGAGGTGTGATTTGAATTCAAAAGTTGTAGCTTAGCTTTACAGCAATGTGTGTTACAAAGATTTCTTGCATTGCAAGGCAATGTGATGTTCCTGTTTCAGCAAATTCTACAACTTTCAAGATCTGCCAACTAGTACTTAAACCTTTTCATATTCTCTTGCCATGTGGTCTGTAAACAAGTTAAAAAGGAAGTTTGCAATCCAATCAAGCCCTATTCCAAAGGAACCAATACCAATTTGATACAAAATACACAAACAAAAACAACATCGATTAACTTACATTAACCTGTGAAAAGAAGCCCAAATTGTGAGAGTAACTTGCAACCACTCTTGTCTATTCACAAACATCATATAAGTTCTATCATCTAAGTCAACCCTCGACACTAACTTGCCGAGGCATGATCTCTTGGGTGGAACTGGAAGGACTCATCTTCACATTATACTCTGGAAGATTCACATATTGGTTCTGCATGTCAGCCGTTTCTTCAATGCTTCCTTTATGATGTTCCGTTTCTACTTCAGTATTGCTTGGTTTGGGCTTGGGAGGTTTGGCCTCAGTTTTAGCGGCCTGAGATTGGGACTTTCTTATGGCCTTTCTTGGAGAAGCAGTCTCTTTATCATAAGTCAGACGAGGGCTGAGACAAGATCTTGGGCTGCCTTCACAAGAGTTGTTTATCATAGCAACAAGGCTTTTGTTCCTTCCAAGTTTAGGAGATATTGGACGTGTTGTTGGTATCTGAAAATAGATTTGAAAACAATTTTTCAATCACTTAACGAGTTTGCTCTTTTGCATACTATATGAACAAGAACAAAATGTTAATCAGTTAATGAGTTAGGATAAATGGTCAAGTTGACATAATACTGTGTGCTACCATGAATATGACCAAGAAAGTGAAGGAAATAAATCAATCCATCTGTGCAAATTAGTAGTGTGCATTGATTCTTGAAAACCCGATATTTTAGATTCTAGAAAAGGGTATCAAAAGCACAGTCCACCACAATGTCCGTCACTTGAAATAGACAAGTTACCTTCTTAAGCTCAATTCTTGGAGGAAGCTCCTTGTAGAAGGTTGGCATTGGTGTAGCTTTGAAAGTTAGGGTCTTCCTTAATTGCTTGATCTCTGCCTCCTGATCTTCCTGTATAATAATACCCACCGTGCAGAGAAATATAAGCGCTGATAAAGATAATAAAAATGAAACTAGTTCGGTGATGAACAAGTGTCAGGAAAGCCCAAATACCTTGGACTTTTCTTGCAAGTTTGTCTTTTCTGCTTCCTTTGCTTGAATCTTCTCCTCTAACTTAGAAAAAACTAGCAAACAAAGAGCATAAAACACTCATCATCTCCAACATAAGAAATATAGCTATCCAATTGTGATAAAATGGTATTACTTACCTCCTTTCTTTTTTCAGCACGCTCTTCCAACCTGAAGGAAAAGCCCGAGCAATTGGCCATCTTTCTACGAGATGCAGAACTTCTGGTTATTATACATTGTTATTTTTTAGCACATGTAATGTGTATTATACATTAAGGTGCATAAAAATACATGAAGGTTTGAGATAAGGTCCATACGAAGTAGTGGAATAAGCATCATCTTCCTCCTTTTGCAATGATACTCTCACAGGTTTTGAATTCTGTTCAACCGATCTGCAATTGAATCAAACAATACAATTTTGTCCATAAGAGCTTAATTGGGTAGTTTCATTTCATCGAGGTTGTGACTTACTTGGACACTTGAGATGGTGAGCTATGATTAGTCATACTTGGTGAACTAGATTTTCCAGACTGTCATTCAAAAGTGGGGAGCATTCACACATAGGGGTACAGACAGAAAACTAATATAGGGGCCATTGGGCCAAAACCTAACTCATATCCTTACCAGTTGGTGCCGCATAGTGGGCTTGGATCCAGTAGAAGACCTATGGGCAAGAGCTCCACCACCAACATCCTTTAAGTTGGATCCAGTTGAAGCCCGCCTGCTAAGATGATTGACTGAACCATTAGAAAAGGAAACCTCGGCTTTAGTCCCATTTGCTTGAGCTTGTTTGAAGTTTGTTTTCACCGGGTATCCATCAATGCTCTTCTTCATACTATCAACCTTTGCTCTAGCTGGAAAGGATAAGCTCTGAGAAATGATTGGCTTCTTGGTACGAGTCAATGGAATTGTGCCTTTTGGATTTGGTTTTGCACTAAGTTCCTAAACAAAGAAACACAAAAGATAGAAAAAACAAGATAAAAAGATTGTCTCCTTAAATACACTGAATAAGGGTTGTGCAAAATACCTTTTTCAGCTTTGAAGTTTTACTTGTTGCATTGGCTTCAACTGTAACTTCATAAGACTTAGGAGCTTCAGATTTGGCAAGGTGCTCACAGTTTTCATTCACATCTAAGACTTGTTCACCATTATCAAAACTCTCATCCACATTCTTAGGTTCAGGAACTGAACTTTCCATGTGAGTCTTTTCAATGACACTACTCTCACCACCAAGAGTTGTCCCATTTTTAGAATCCATTCAGCAAAGAAAGCAGAGGTTTGACATAAACTAACATAGAGACCTATTGAAATAAAAAAAAGTACAAGGTTCATTCCTAGTCTGTAAATGCTCCACTAACTAGGCTTCATATCATCTTCTTGTACCACTGGTTTTGTGAACATGTACTTTCTACATAATAGTACACCTTCCCTTACACCAACATCCTAGCATTCGATCCTACCTACTAATGTAAGTGCCACCTAAAGACAAATATTACCATTAATATATTACCAAAGTTAAGAATAGGATTTTCACATCTTTCACGAATCAAAATGATAAATTATAGTTCTCAACCCCCAAAAGCAAAGATACTAGGTTCATTAATTTAGTCTTGGTTACAATTCTCCATGAAATTTTCAGAAATCCAGAGGAGTTTAGAGATGAAGATGGATACCATCTTCTTTTGTATGATATGAAGCTACATTTCCCTTACTTGAAAAAATAACAAGCAAATTCCCCAACTTCAAATACTTCTTCTCTCAGAGGCATTTTCTCAGTAACCAAGCATGCATTTCTCAAAAGCATGAACAAAGCAACTTTTTCACCAAACAAGTAATACCCACACCATTGACTATAGCAAAGAAGCATAAGGGGAAAAAACCCAGAAGCAACTCAACATTTCCAAGCAAAGCATCGAAATTCTAAGCACAACCCAACACAATTGACAGGGAAACACGATACCAATGGACCAGAAACTCACCTTTGCAACTTGGGTCTCGAGCTTAGGCCTCAAAAAAGCGCAGAGAAACAACCAAGGAATCACAAATCCGAGAGTTGCTCGAAGATGGAGAGGTGGAAACACATACATTGAAACATATGACCAAAGGGTAATAATAATATAGAAGCAGAGATCGATCGGCGAATAGAAGCAATGAGAGTGATGGGTGCGAATGCTGATAGCAGAGGGAGAATTGGATGATAGACACACTCTGTCTGGTTCGAGAGACTGGTGTGAAACGCAAGTTTAAAGGGGATATTTTTCAAACAAGAGGATAGAAAGAGGATCAATATGCAAATGACCAGAATGCCCCTTCCTCTCTGCTACAATAACAGCAACCAAACCATTAACTGCTTTATCCATTTTGTAAGATATTCGAATTCCAAAAGTTGTGGGAGGGAATTGTGACATTTCAAAACCAACTTTAACTATTTGTAACCGAAGACCTCCCGACTACCCCCAATCAATAATGATATGTTCATACCTTGATTTAATCATATGTTACGATCAACATCTTCAACTATTCGTCAACATAAATATCAAGTGTATCCTCTCATTGAGGTTGAAGGAGGTCAATTTGAGCATTTTGGAAAAGTGGTTCTCGAGATTTGTTGAAGATGAAAATTCTCTTTGAAAGCAATTAATATGTGAAAAGTTCAGATGGAATGTAAAGGACTGGGATCTCACGAAACTAGCTAGATGAACCAGGTAACTCTTTCCTGTTTGGACATATTATGTGTTTAGCTAGTGATCCTCGGTTTCATCATATGTTTAGGGGACATGGTATTCACTGGAAGGTGGGCAATGGCTTTAGGGTGATATTTTAGGATGATGTATGGTTGGGTGATTCAGCATTCCGTGATAGGTTTCCTCAAATTTTTTTAGCAACGACAAATAAGGAAGTATCAGTTCAGGAAAATTGGTTGAATGGTACTTGGGTGATAGCTTTTCAAAGAAATCTTTTTGTGAGAGAGCTCGGTGAGGATTTGGTTCTGAAAGGCTTGTTAGCCTCGGTTAGCTTGACTGAAGAGGTGGATCGGGTGGTGTGGGTCAAAGGCCCGAGATTCTCGGCTGGGGCGGTTTATAAAATCATTGCACCATATTTTGAGGAAGTGGCGTGAGCGCCTTTTCTATGGATAGAAGGTTTACCGCCGAAGTACTGCATTTTTATGTGGCTGATCATTCATAAGGCGGTGCCTACCATGTGTTTTCTGGAGGTCAGAGGTTGCATGATTTCTTTAAATTCCATGCTATATTATTTCTGCAAGCTTTGTTTTGAAGATCTTGATCATTTGTTTTTTCCACTGTAAGTATTCGTGGGATCTCTGGGGCTGTGTGTATTCTTGGTGGTCGTTAGTTTGGGTGATGCCAGAGACAGCTTCTTTGGATTGTGAGAATTGGGCGGTAGTAGCGGAAGTTATGGGCAGTAATGTATTGTTGAAGATTTGTTATGTTACTCGTTGGCATCTCTGGCTTCAGAGGAATAGTGCTATTTATAGGAACAGTTTTCAAACGGTAGCTGAAGTTTTTGTGAAGTTGCAACCGTATTGTTTCAGCATTGCTAAATTAGCATGGGAGTTGAAGCCTGAGTGCTCATTTGATTTGTGGTGCTCTCATCCTCGGTCTTGCATTAGGAGAGGAAGGTGCAGGATTCAGATTTCTGGAGCTTAATTGGAGTCACCAGGCCTGCTTTTCTTGTTTTTTTTGCTGATTATTTGGCATTTTGTTGAAGGTCTTAGATCCCCAATTTGGGTTGTATTTTTTGTTCAGATTTTTACCTTAAAATCCTGACATTAATAAATTCATCTCCTATAAAAAAAGTGTATCCTCTAATAATATAGTTTGTTAATTCTGATCAAATGTAAGAAAAGAAGGCTGAAATTGAGGCTGTCTACAATGGATAAGCATTTGATGGATAGACATTACAAAAGTCTAATTAACTTTTTTCTTTGATAATAAAAGTGTTATTAACTTGGATATTATATACATCATTACAAATTAAACATTAATTAATAATTAAAAACATTACACAAAGTTACCTAAAAAAACATTACACAAAGCAAAGACCAATATATTTAAAATATTGTATCTTATTGTAAAAAGGACATGAACGAAATTCTATAAAATTTCATACAAAATACTATTGAACATAACTAGCTAAATATAGTTAGATAGCACGACCATGTGAAATTGTGGTCAGCTACAATGAAGCTTCAACGTTGTTATTTGAGATTGATCCATCTCCAAATCCTCAATGTTCTTGGCTTTTGGTTCACTTTCTCAATCTCTAGCATATGTTGAATCATCTATCTCACCCTGATTCTTGTTTTTATTTTCCTTTTTGTTGTCTTTTGGCGTAATGGACATACTGGGCTGTTGATGGGAAGGGATGAAGCTCTTTCAACGGACTTTGGGATTCCCAGAACTAGAATCGTACTCTGTTGATGACATTATTCGTGACCACTATATGAACGATAAACATCTAATCTCGTTCGTTTCTTGTCTGTAATGCCTTTCTCCCAATCCCTTTTAACTCCATCCAAATGTCTTCTATTACTGTCTCTAGATGAAGTGTTTTTATTAGGGGTTTCCAAATTTAATCTGTCAATCGTTCCAATTGGTAAAACCACTCCAGCCGGAACACATGAATCAACAACAGTGGGTTTAATCACTGCCCCTTTTAGGTGAACATTTTCTCTCTCTAAAAAAGATCTCCCCCAACCCTAGCTTCCCATTTCTTCTTCTTTGTCGCCACCGGTGACAAAGGTGGCTTCGGCCACTGTTGTCACTGTGGACCACCTCTCCCTCCTTCTTATTCATCTCCTCCCAATCCATTTGATTTCCTCGGTTCAGCTACAGATCCCGGTTCTCTTTGATAATTGCCTCTTTTTTAGATATGATTTTACGAACTCGCTAGCTTATCAGAACTGTCTTGCCGTTGTTCTCCCTGCTGCCCTACTTGCCCTTTGTGCTTTGATTTAGAGGTTCATCGCCGGTGTTGACTAGACGGATTTTTGGCCTTGGACTATAGCGATCTGATTGTGGGACGACTTTCTCCACGTGGTGAAGATTGCCGCATGTCTGGTCAGTTCTCGCCGCGATGGTGGTATCTCTCCGGCGTTGTTGTTGTGGTCCTCAGGTATGGCCTTTCACTTGTTCTCAACCTACCCCTGAGTCTAGATCTGGTTCTTCTGCTTTTTTCCGGCCACGTCGTGTCAAGGGTTCGACGGTCTTGTTGTGACGTCGAGGGTTTTTCCATGTTTGGCTTGTTACAAATCTATCTAGATAAGAGTCAGCAGGTTAATTTTGTCGGATTTGGTGCTGGCCGTTGGCGTGCCGGGGGCTTGTGGATCCGGTGAGTTTTGGTTGGCTCGAGTTTGGAGGTCTTTTCTTTACTAACAACGTTTGGTTTCGAGCTGTGGAGTGGTGCTTCCTGTTGGGATATTTTGGAGGGGTTGCCTTTGTTTCTTCTTCTTCTTTTCTTTTGGTGTTTTGGTCTCTGGTTTCAGTTTAATCATTTCAGGCTTGAGGCTTTTGTTGTTAGGAAATTTGTTCTGATTTTCTGTTTGCTTCAAAGTTGGTATATCTGATGATTAGACCTACTTGTTTTGGTTCTTTCCCCTTATTGGGACTTTGTTAGCTTGTTGTTCTCTAGGGTTCTCGGGAGAGAATGACTTTGTTTGTAACTCGTTTAGGGATTTTCCTTGTGCCCTTCCTTTATTTCAAAGGTTGGGTATTATAGAACAAAAAATATGTTGATAAAAAAAACAACAATAGTGGCTTTGGAGTGGCGAACAAATTTGTTTTTCTTTTTTTTAAATTTGGAGGCTTTTGGGGCGTGGAAGCTTTTTATTATTAAAATTAACGGTGATCCGATAAAGTCGGCTCCGATAAATCTTTATATATATGAGTTATATTTATATGACCATGTAAAAATAATTTACCATCATAATTAAATCTAAAAAAATACGTAGCCAAGGGAGTGTTGAAAGTGATATTATCGAATAAAAAAAATACTACATTTTTCTATCGGGATTGAGATGTTCGTACATCATATATGGACGAAACCATTTAACCTCATAATAGTTTCGAGCAAATTAAAACGATCATAATTTTGTCTAGTAATTTAGTTAATCTTGATTGGACTTTTTCAGTAATTTTTTAGTTCTCACATATTGGATACTAACGTGCAAACAATAATTCGATTTGTAATCCGACCGGTGAAAATTTGGATCTTTTAAAGTCGACGAAGTCGGGGACAAATTCAGATTTGAACAAACTGGAGAGTTGGAGTAGTTTGAAATTTAGGTTTACGGGGCGAGCCCCGGACCGGACACCCCTAGTTTTGGTACTTCCTCCGACTCGTACATCGTCATGATCTTATCGTACAACATTTTGTAGGACTAGAAACTAATGTATACACCTTGGCAATGTAAAATATGACCATTAAATCCTTTCACCTTACCGTTTATTTTAAACATATGGTACTTCAACTGTTTTCATGCCTTACGAGTAAAGCTTGAAACCGAGTTGTACTCTCGTTCAATAGTAGCTCAAAACATGTCTGCATGCTTCTTGTTTCCTTTATACGAGTTGAGTGAATGATGAAGCTGACATGCGACTAACCTTAATGTTCTTCTCTAATCTATTAATTTCTTTCGTGGTTGAGAATCAGACACTTTGGTTGCCTAATCTTAAGCCCACATTGCATCCATATGTCTCAGAATTTTCTTCATTAATGAGCAGTCGTTATAAATTTTCAGGTTCTTCACTCGATATTGTCACTTAGAAGAGGTTTTGAGAGTCAGAAAAGAAGAGTTAGGAGAAAAAAATAATTGTAGAAGAGAAAATTAAAGATACGATGATAGAATGAGAGGTATAAAGTATTTATAAGGAAAAGTTAATTCTTTATTAAAGTTGTCGTTAGTTTTTATTAATTTTAATTTTTAAAATATTCATCCGGTCGTTGTCAGTGATCTTTTTTTTTCAAACTACCATGTGGAAACTTTACACTGTAGTGGAGATCTCGACATCTTCACATCAGTGTCGTACGGGGATGTTGACTACGATGTCTCGATTATGCGTCGATTATGCTCTAACCTTGGAGTCGAAGACCACATACATAATGTGAAAGGCTACGTCCTACAATAGCGAATGCCCTACCCACTACGGTTGAATCGTTGTTGGCTGACGGTGGGTATCCGCTGCCTAATTCAACCTATTTGTCAGCCAGAAATCTCAACGATGGATGCATTCGTCGCCTAAGTTCCATTGGTCAAGTCTCGTAGCCCAATTTTAGGATCGGCATACCAAAGTTTTTATCAATAATGTCACTCCTTCATACACGAATCTCATACGTCGATGAACCAGACGACCCCTCTGGCGGATGCTATCCATTGTTGAAGAAGACCACCTTTCCAATAGATTCTATCTGTTGCTGAAGTAGACCACCCTTTCAGTGGATAATATTCGTGGTTGAAGATCCCAGCACACTGACAGATTTTATACGTTGTTGTAAGATATACCCCACCGACAGATGCTATATGTGGCTTAAGGATGTCCAACACTAACAGATGGTATCTGATGTTGAAGGCCTGAGCCGGGCACCCTACACAAATGGTGTAGAATTACGTGTTTCGTAAACACGACAATTTTTTCTTCAAGTAATCATTTTCAACCTAGATTCACATGCATCACGAAAACTAATCTAAACATGTATTTAAAGTGATACCTCGATGAAGAGCATTGTATGATACTTGAGCTTGCTGACTCAAAATTGGGACTTTTGGGTAGACAAGTAGAGGCCCTCTATATGTTTTCCCTCTAATGGTATCCACACGAATAAGAAGAATCCACAACTTAAGCTTGCTAGTAGCCTTGCACTATTTTTATTTTACTGCTCTCTTTAGGTGGGGGTCAAAATTTGCAGCTCAATAGCTTGTTAATCCCACCCCCCCCCCCCCCCCCCCCCCCCCCCAAGAAAAATTGGTGTCACATTTTCATAATTATAGTCAATTAGAATTCCATTTTTTTGTCTAGATATTCTAGAATAATCTATTTTCATTTTTATAATTTAATAAATAAAACAATAATTATATATATAAAGATGGGGTTGGCTGAATTCCCTTCTTGCCCAATAGGGTGTTCGGCCAAGCGCATATATTTGTATATATTTTGGGCTTTAATTTTTTATATTCAACAATTATGCAAGACAATAATTAAATTGTAAGAACTGCCCCCGGTCGAACCAGTGATTTTCAGTGAAAGTTGACTTTCCGTTGACAAAGTTAACCAATGACACTGGGAGTCATTCGAGACCTTTCCGGGACCCAAAAAGCTTAGCTGTCGTTACGGTTAGCTTAGTTGGGTCATTACCTTTCAAATGACACATTTTGTGAAAAAGTCAAACCCGGGTCAAACTACGTCGATTTTGGAGTATTAACGAATAAAAATATTATGAGCTGAGATATTTTGGGTAGGAATGGTCCCCACATGGACACATGTCTATGTTAGCTCGGAGGGGAAGAAAAGTGGGTTAAAAGACCACTTGGTCCCCACATATGCACAAAGGAGAGAGAGAGGACGAAAGAGATATTTCCACCTTGAGGATAAGATCACATGGGGCAACAAATTCAGCATTTTCCCCCTTGTTGGCCGAACACCATAGCTAGAAGAGAGAGAAACAATTCCTCCATTGAAGCTCCATTGCTTGAAGAAGAAAAAGGGAGCTCCTTTGGGCCATTTCTTCACAAAATCTTCTCAAAAACATCACCATCTTCATCATCTCATCATTCCAAAGGTAAGTAAGCTCTCACAATCTCCTTTCAATCCATTTGAAGTTTTGGGTTTCCATAGAAATTGCATGAAATGGTTAGGTTTTGAGTTATTGTTGTTAAATGTTTGTTTATGAGAACAAAATGGATAATTTATGTAGAAATCATTTGGGGTTTTGTGTTTTTGATGAAACCCACCATGGGTCTTGAAACTTTGGAGTGTTTGAGGTGGAATTTGAAGTTCTAAAGCTTAAAATTGGTGTTGTGGAGAACCTAGAACTAGTTAGAAATTTATTGGGAGAAATGAAGTATTTTTCCGGCGACCGGAGGTTCGCCTGAGCTCCGGCCGGTCGCCGGAATTCGGCCATCGGAGGAAGGAGGACCGGCCATAGCCGGCCACTTTTGGACCGTGAACGGCTCGGTCCGGTCCGGCCACCCACGACCATATGTGGCCGTGGGGCCCACATGGCCGGGAATTGGTGGTTTCGTACTTGGACGGTCTTGGGTGAACTCCGAGACGTTAATTTCACACCCAGAACGAATAATGGATGTGATTTGGGAAATTTCGGGAAAAGCGGTTAGAAACTTTAATTACGATTTTAGAGCGCTCGGACCTCGGAATATAATTCCGTCAAGTACGTTTGAACAAGTAAATTAATTATGAGTGATAGAAATGAAAAGGGAAATTTTCGGAGTTCCGAGGGACGTTGTCCCGATTCCGGGCAAAATGGGCCTTTCGGGCCCATTTCGACAAGTTGAGCAATTGGGATTAGTGTGGGTATTTCCCTCTCTAAAACCGCTTTTGAATTAGCATTAATTCAAGGATTTCATATAGGATGTGATTCACTAGAATAACCGCTTTCAATTATGGTAATTGACGTGCTGTAGAATCACATGTGGCCATGTCGAGCCTTAGGATTGTGTGTTGGTTGTGTTTGATTGTGGTTAATAGTCCTTAACGTCGATAAAAAGTATACTCGTTGGTTAATTTAAGAATCATAGTATGTTATATGAATTATGATGAATGTGATATGAATGGTTGTCTCGTGATATGGTTGAATGAATGGATGTGATGAATGTGATATAAATGGTTGTTTGTGATATGATCGGGTGAATGATATACCGATGTGGTG